>CM060658.1:9190080-9635080 GCA_030686955.1 Odontamblyopus rebecca | reverse complement strand
GAAGCTCATGAATTATCAGCTGAGCATGAATGTCAACTACGGTGCCCACATGTGTATCCATCATTCTGCTGCGGATGTGTCAGAGATCAGGCCAGGCTCACTGGCCTGCACACACCAGTGATGTGTGCGTGAGCAGCTCCTGTCATTTACACATGGAATCAATTACCCAAATAACGTCGAAACGTGGAATTCATGTACACACTGCAATTCCACCAAGAGTGCAGCGCATCTCTCTGAGGTGTGGGCCAAGACAGACCATATATCAAAGTGGCATGCTGAAACGTAAGCACTTATTTTCATCACCTTCTACATTTGAGTGGGTACATCCAAGACTGTAAATTTAGTCAGAATGTGACATTGTGTTGTAAAACCAACTCACGTGCATCATTCACATTTCTGCCAATTTACATGAACGTTTTGAGTCCTATGGCCACATAACTAGAACAGAGGATGAGTCTGTAGAATCATTCAGTAAAAGAAAGGGTAATCTTGGACACTAGATACCTTCTCATTTTATATGGATTTTTATCATATACGGATTTGGCTTCTTTATGAGTTGGTGCTAGAGCCTCTTCAAGACTGCTACCATGCAGAACCTGCACACATGTGACTACACATATTATTTGACTGGTCCTGTGCACTGTATAAAACAAACACTATTGGCCTAATTCATAATCCTGCTAGTGGACTTATTTAGGTGGGCGTTTATGCATTCAAGAGGGCATGGTTTTTTAGATGCTATTTGTTTACAACCTCCCACTATGCACATCACCATAATGCCTGTAGACAGGGGAGCAATAGAACATAATACACGCCTGGAGACCGGGGTAGCGCTAAGTCTATTACATCAAAATGTATGCTAATGTTGCCATGACCGGTTTGCACATTTTAAATGCACACTCAACACAATCAATATGGCAATGAATGAATAAATTAATGAAAAATAAATTTACATGTCGTTGTAAGGCCCCATTTGACCTTGAACGGAGTGGCAAATGTGCTTTACATACCAGTTTGTTCTTTTTACTTGTGTTTCCCAAACCATCAATGTATCTTTTCTTAACCAGGCTGGAGAAAAACACACACTTAATACCTCGGAGCCCTTTCCAACCAAGTAAGAATGCATTGCTAAATAAATTCTGAGATGTAAATGTATTTTTGAACCGTAACAGATTTAAAAGTTTATATATGCATAGTGTGGTGCGTGCAGTGGAAAGTGAGGCAGACTGGGACTGCGGTGTTTTGAATTACAGCTCGAAGATATGGATCAGGCTTTTTGGAATGATACATATTCATTTGGGGGATAGGATTGGGGTCGGATAGTCCTCAGTTGCCCGCCCTGACCCAAACGCACACATATTTTTAAACATGAGCAGTAGGACATAGAGTCAGTCAACAAAATTAGATAATTGTCTATTTAGAGTTTAATTAAATGTAGCAAAAGTTTTCTCATCATCCTAATCTGGAGTGGCATCACCCGGGCTAATCACTGAGGCACATAGCCAGACATCTCCAGTGAATGGATTATGGCTAATCTTGTCTCACATGGATGTTAACCTTTTCACTTTTGTTTTCTTTTGTAGTGTTAAGTACTTGTGCATCTAAAAATAGATTGTGCCCTGTGACATTAAAGTGCAAGAAGGTTGTACATGGCAGAATGTTTTGTAAGGATTTGTAAGCATGTAAAAGGGGTGACAGTTCAGTGTTACGGGGTGGTTCAGTGGTTAGAACAGTGGTCCCCCAAGAGGAGGATCAACTCCTACTCAGCTCTGTTGTTGTGTCCTTAGGCGAGACACTTCACCCACATTGCCTCGTATAAAAGTGATGTGTGAATGATTATGTTTTGTCATAAAAGTGTTCTGTGGCATGTTGAGCTCTAGAGAGAGAATCATTATGCAAGAGTGGCCATACTGGTTTGTCAAAGCCTGATCCCGTTAGATCTCAGAAGCTAAGCAGGGCCGGGCCTGGTTAGTATTTGGATGGGAGAAGACTGGGAATTCCAGGTGCCACAGTGGGGCGCCAGCCACAAAAAAAAAAACTGGTGTTGTGTCCTTAGGCAAGACACGTCGCCCACATTGCCTAGTATGAAAATGATGTGTGCATGGCAGGACTCCCTTGAAAAAGAGATTAGTAATCTCAAAGGGACGTTCCTGGGTAAACAAAGGTTAAAAAAAACAGATTACTCAACCGTGAAATAATCAGAATCACAATTTCATATGAGGTTGTCATAGTTAATAAAAGTTTCCATATATTCCATTATTGCCAATTTGCTTCTTGTTGCAGCTTTCAATCACAGGCCCAGGCCCTATCTCTTTCTCTGTCTGTCTACTTTTTCAGCAAGGTTAATCAGACCTAGAATCTTGGCACACTTGGACTACTAAAATAGTTGCCATCCAAACAAATTGTACCATAAAGAATAAGTGCATCTTATCTTCTTTAAGTCTATCTTGTGTCCTATCTTCTTTCTTTGCACCAAATATAATATTTTTTTCCAGAAATCCTTTCCATCCACGCAATCATCAGTCTCCAAACTGACTTAAAACATGAGCGAAGGTTTCCTAAAACATAATGTACGGTTGACTAGACTTTGGAGGTGTTTCCTAATCATGTCGGTAAGTTCTATTTAGATTCAAGCATGTAGATAAAGCAATGCATGTAAAGCCTAAAGGAACAATTATTCTTCAAGGTCAGTTACAGAGAAAAGACCAAATCCAGTGTCCCACATTTACAGTTGTTAAAATACAGTTAAAATGATATCAATAATCTTTGTAACCATAAAATCCATTTATTTAGCAGAAAACCCCCTCTAATCAGCGCATCCATCGCCAGTGTCTGGATTATGGCTAATCTTTTTTTCGTGTGAAAGCTAAACCATTTCATTTTTCTCCTTATATCCTAACAGAATTTCTCTCACTCTCTCATCCTCCCAATCCCTATCCTTAGCCTTCCTCCAACCTCCGAGAGCCCATCAGCCGCTGTTACGAGCCAGTGTAAATTGAATGCTGTGAATCAGGGTGCGCTTGTTACCGCGTGTGACTGGTGGCGAGCGAAAGGAGAGGGGAAGGTACTTGGGTGTCCCTGCAGCTTTATGGGCTGGTGTCTCTCTAAGATATATCACCGCCTGGCTAGATAATACCATCATGTACATAACTACCCTATGTGCTCTTCCCCAGCCTGTGTGTTATGCACTTAACTACACCATGACCTGCCGCTCAGCTCCTAATAAGGGGCATCTGCTGCTCGGGAAAATGGAATAGGGGAAAAGAGGCTTCAGGAAAAAAAGGTGCATTACATTGTGACAAGAATGGGGAAAAATGTGTCCAGTGGTAGGAAATAAAAATATAAAGAGGTATAGGACTTGAGTGAATGACAGTGTATGAGAGCTTGTGGGTGAATTAGACCTAGAAATGAGATACAGAAAGAGACAAACAGAGAAGGAGAAGGAGGGAGAGATGGAGGGAGCCAGAGAGCCCAGATGAGGGAGTTGAGATGATGGCCTGGCAGTTTCCAAGCACCAGGCTGTTTTTCAGGGCTGTCAAGCACATTGTGAGGCATTGTTTGAAATGCCCAGGCTGATGGCTGACATATTCCCATGAATCTAGCATGCCAGGCCGCTGTCCACTGCACTCCAGTCAGCAGACACTTGGGCAATGACGCGCTTCTCTGCCCCTGTCTTGGCGCACGAGTCCATAATGTGTGAGTGTGTGTGGTGGTCCACGAAGGGTAATTGGCTGACCTTGGCCTATCAGAGTGTGCCGGGATGAAGAAGGGCAAAGGGGAAAATGGAGGAGGAGGTGTTTGAGGGCTGTTGTAAATTTCTGAAGCAAGGCTGAGTAATTCTGTCAGAGGCTTTTGCAGTTAACTATAACTGCATCAGAAAATGTGCATGTCATACCTTGCTTATACTTTACAATTTGCATTTTACAGAGAATAAATTTCATGTACACATAGAATTTAAGTTCACATCTCCAAGTGCAGTTGCTGGTTTTATGCACATATCTGCTCCCCAACCCAGACAGAGTGAGTTAGTGTCACTTCACAGATGACAAGGACAAGAGTCTCTTTCCAAGTTGCATTTGCTCCATGTGGGCTCATAGGGCGAGAGTCTTATGCCATGAACAAGTACAGGCTATGGGTGAGGAATGTAAAATACGACTCCTTCATAATGCTTACTGCATCAAGGTCATATACTAGAATAATTTAACCTTTACATACTTTACTTAGATCTTTTTGTTCTTCTTGTAAGGTGACTTTCCATGCTCCATGCAAACAAAAAATACTTATCTAAATTTTCAAAACCACTCAGCCCACTTTTACTTCTGGCTGCTACTAAACTGCACATCTGCTGTGGTTGACACTTCTGGCAATCCCATTAAAAAATGGAGAAATAATTTTTTCGAAATATAACAGAATTTGAGTAAAATGTTCATATGCACCAATTCAACAATGCATCCCTTTTCTGGGAGGCTTTAAAAAGGCTTTATTAATACTAATCAAACACCTAAACAGGACGATTGATCTACTATTGATCACAGCCTCCTGAGAATGTATTGTTTAAATCATTTTTTCTAGAACTTTCAGATGATCTTAAAACTTATTTCACAGTTTGCAAAATGTATGTGTCTCCATGGTAACTGATGAACATTCTACCAATACAAATATATGTAACACCCTCAGCACGATGTTACTGCAAAGTATCAACGCTGAATGTCAGCTCTTTGCAAAATGATACAAACAATGATAATGGTGGCGCCTGTGGTCCATGTTTCTGCCATTGTTTCTATTTCTAAGTGCTTTGGCCTATTTACCCATCTATTCTCACAATTCCATAACTATCTTTACATTCCCAATCTGTTTTGCTTCCCAATCTCATCCATCTCTTGTTTGCTCCGATATTTTCTTCCATGAATCCCATCTCATGCCTTTGCTGCCATTGCTGTTCCTATACCGCATCCCGCTCTGTCCAATCTCCCCATCCATTCCCAGAAATGTCCCCTTGTTGTTGTTACGTTAGTCCCCCCCTCCCATCTCATCCTATGCCCCCACCTCCAGTGCCTTCTCATCCTCCCATAGCTCCATAGGGGGACAAGTGTTGGAGACAGACCTGCAGAAATAACTGTGTTACTCTTCTAATCGATAGAGCCAGGCACCGGTGACTTCTGCCTGCTCCTGTCCACCACATGCCTGTGTGTGCATGTGTACTTTTGTGTACTTTGGGTTGGGTGTGTACTTCAGTTGGCCGTCACAAGCACAAAAAAGCAGATAACCAAACGCATATCTGTTTTCAGCATCATAGGGACTGGGTTTAATACAGGTGCACGCCTTTCACTCCCAGCATCTGCCTTCTCTTTGCTCATGAAGTGAAAGAGATGGGACAATGTGCCTGATATGACCAAAAAATGTATACAATTTAGTAAGATGGTTTACTTGATTATCAAGGCAGATTGGACTTGCATTAGCACAGGTTTCTTCATATTGGAAAAAGAACACTGAAATTGTACCCGGCTTCCATCATTCTTTGGAACTGGACATGATGAGCAGTATTATATTGCTTCAAAATAGGCACAAAAAAGGAAAAAAAAAAATCTTTGTGATTTATTTATTTATTTATCGTAGTATCTGAAAAATTGTATTCCATATGAAACTAGACATCAGAAGGCTCAGATAAAGGATGAAGTACACAATGGGAAATTCCAAGTTGATGTAATGGAAATACACTGCAGGGAAAAGACATGTCTGATAATGAAACAGCGGCCCTGTTTATCGGAGGCTTTCACTGAGAGGAAGGCATGCTGGCCCATGCACATGCCTCCAGACGATGGCCGTATTGACACCAGCATTGCTATCAGCATGTGTGCGATGAACCACTAGAATCTGTTATCCAAGCACTAGCCAGCAGGACAATACCGAGAGGGGTGTCTGTGCAGTTAGATTGGGGTTTCTGTGGGTTTAGGGCTCAGAAGGCATGGATTTTAATACATTGCATCTGCGCTGGTTCTGTCTTTGACATTGGGAAGCTATTACATTGCCATGGCCAAAGTCATCTTGATGCACTTGTAGATAAGGCATTGTTTATAAAGTACACAGTATTTCCTGGCAAAACTTCAGTGAATGGTAATACAGTTCTGAAATATAAATAGTGCTGTCAAAAATATCACATGATTAACGAGTCAACACAAATCAATTATCAACAGCATTTTTTTTTTACAGTAAGATTAATGCTCTTTGTGACCTAGTGAATTTGTTCTTTCATAAGCTGTGGCCACTGCTATTAACATTAGAAAAACTTTAACACGTCGTGGTTGCTCATGCAGACGCACACACTTACCCTGCTACACAAGCCCCACCAGGTGCACTAATGCCACCCGTACAAGGAAAATATGAAATAAAGTCCACTCTGAAACACAGGATGAACCCACACCCCCCCTCGGTAAGGACCACGGACAGCAACAGAAGACCCACAGCCTCACTCCACTCAGGCATGAAAATGGGTCAGGGGTTGAAACGGTGAGAAGGGAAGGGGGGGGCATTCGCGTCCCATTGAAATGGCTAGGGTTCTGCGATGCGGACATTGGGCATCACGCTATGTCGCGCTGAAAAAAAAAATTGACTCCACTCTTGTTAATGGATGGAGCTAGAGCAGTAAACGCGAGATGCCTGCTTTTGCTATTTTAGATGGCTCAAAACCATAACGTTTTAATGAATCAATAAATAAGCGGTGAAATGGAGTGTAAAAAGACCAGGGTTCACATTCTTATTTTGTCACAAAAGGCTTCAAGCATGGGCCAAAGCATAGGATAACAAGTTCTAGAGTTTCACTTCACCTTCAGCCTTATGTCGTAGTTTATATTGCAGCTGGCAAACGCAGATTGCCGCCAAGTGAAGTGTGTGCAGTTCGGCCTATGATTGGTTCTCGGCAGCGATTTGCTGACCATTCAAGTGTCATTTATGTCACTGATGTAAATAATTTCTGAGAGAGAACAATTTTTATCTTTTATCTTATTGTATTTATCTTATTTTATTTTTGAAACTTTATTTCAACTACTTGGTCGGTTGCATCTGTAACAAAGAAAATTTCCCCTCGGGGATGAATAAAAGTAAGTCTGATTCTGGTTTCTGATTTAAAGGGCCGGTTTCTGAAGTGTTCAGTTTGCGCATTAAGTCAACCCCCCCACCCCCCCCTCCAAAAAAACTCCTCGGATCTACACGATTCACGTAGGTCACCCTTTTTTGACTTCAAAACGGTGAATTTCGCCGAAAGGTGAGAGATTTTCATGCCTGTCCACTGAGCCACCACTACATCCACAAACCCACGGAGGAGCGCGTACCGCAGCAGGACCCACACCCGCCCCACCACTCAATGGATACCTCAGGCCACTGGACCGACCCTCTCCACCAAAAGCGATAGATCTGTGCACAACATGCAAACAAACAGCAGAGTGCGACGACACCATCGGTGTAGGTGCGAGAGTGCACCCTTAGTACAGCAGGGGCTGGGGCAGACAAACACAGTCGTGCTAACTGGAGACCACTGGACGTCCCTCAGTAATGAGAACTACCTCGGGGTCACAGCACATTATTTCACCCCACCGTGGCAACTTCAGTCGCTCTGACTGTTATGAAGACAGAAGAGAGGCACTTTGCTGATACTGTTGCAACACACTTCATGGAAGTGGAACATGAGAGTGGAATATCAAACACAAAGTTATTTCACTGACAATTGTTATGGTTTGCAATAAAAAAAAAAAAAAAAGAAAAAAAACATTTGCACAAAGCAAGCCTATCCACTTTTGTATGTTGATAAGAGTATTCAAATGATGATTCAAGGGACAAAAATGTGAGATTAATTTGCAATAAAATTATGACATTCATGAGATTAATCGTGATTAAGTATTTTAATTGATTGACAGCACTAATAAAAATAAAACAAAACAAGTTAATAATATAGTCCAACAAGGTTCATTTGGCCCCACAGGACTGTAAACATGGGGGCTTTTTTACTCTCACACACCAAAAATACTGTCCTGAAGAAATCGGACAGCAGATGGCACTGAAAAAAACTGTTTAAACCAAAACCTGTTTAAATCAGCTGACCAGACACGTCAAGGCAACGTCACATTGCTAGTGTGCAGACAAACAAACTAAACCTTGGTCTGTAAAAAGAATCTAATAAACTGAATTAATAATATAGGTAGAAATGAATGATAGTAGGAAAATTATGACCAACAAACAAAATATCATTAAAACCAATCCACCTCCAAGTCTTTCTTCTTCTGTCTGAAGAAGCGATGATAGGGCAAAAGTCTAAGCAATCCCCTATGCTCCTCTTTAATATGTCTGGAACACTTTGGCAGGGAGACATCCAGGTGGCACCCAGAATATGTCTGAGGAGCAGGGGCTTTACCCTGAGCTCTCCTGGTCAATGAGCTCCACAGCAAAGACATAAGGCATTTAAAGGCCCTGTGCCTGATTTTTGATCCCATGTATTTTCCCATTTATCTTGCCCCCATACTTTTTGTATTGTATTGTGTTGTATTGTATAAGCAGCTGTTGTGGTCAAAATGTGAATTGTTCGATAATCAGAAAGTATGCATTAGCATGTTGTTAGCTTTACCGTAAAGACAAAAAAGGGAAAGTTGTGAAAAACATTTCTAATTGCATTATGAGTATTGTGGTGAGTTTAGGATGCTTCAATGCACAAGTGAGGAATAAGTGTGGACCACCTTAACTGTTTAAAATAAAACTAGTTCAGGTTTTCACATTTTAAGACCGTAAAAAGTTCACTAATAGACCAGAAACAGAATATAATTTTTACGGCATAAAACTTTATATTGTAATGTGCAGTCCACACTATTCAATTTGGTCTATTTATTCAGACATATGCAGCATCTGTTGTTCCTGCGATGGTGCTGTATATTCTTCTCTGGTATTTCCAGAATTTGAAGGGAAACTCATAGCAATGAGTGAAAGCATTTTATATATTCCCCACCATCTAGTCACAAGACAAACTGTGGTCAAGAAAAGCAATTTGAAAACACAAACAAAGCCAAGCACCTGCCTCTTGGGAATTCTTAGTAGATCCTTCCTAGACACGTGGAATGTTTATTTGGCTACACTAATTATCTTGTTTCCCAAATGCCATTTACTCAGTGGCCATGATGGTCCATCTGTCCATCACTTCTTATAAGATTTTGTTCTCCCTTGCGCACCTCATCTTCTTCCTGTCTGCCCATTCTTCTTCTCGGGCTAATGAGGATGTTGTCTACCGGGAGCCATGTTTCTGCTCTCACTTTGTTCCAGTGGCGATGGCTGAAATTTACTATTTTGTGAAGTGCTGCTTAATGGCGGATGGCAGTTTATAGGAGATCAGGGAGGATGTCTTTGCAGTAGATTGAAACACAAATTCACTTGTTGAGAAAAGATTGTATGTTCGAAAACAGCTGGACAATAGAGATAGTCTGAGTTTTTGTTTGCTTTTGTGGAAGTTATGAAAGTGCTGAGAGTAATGGGTTCCAAAATAGATTTAAAAAACTTTAAACAGTAAATGTAATAATTTGCAGATAAAAGCCATGAAAATGCATGTTTTGATATTTTGGGTTGAGATATTTACTATTCATTAGGGCTGGGTGATATGGACCAAAAAATATATCTTGATATATTTTTGCTATATCTCGATATACGATATCTCCATATCTTTACAGGAAAAATACAGCCCCCCTAAAATACTGCAAAAACAAACAAATTTTTTTTTTTTATCTGATTAATATTCATTTAGTACTGCACTTAAACACTCTGCACCCCTTTTTGGACCCTCACCCACAGTTTAAAAACCTCTTCTTTAAGAGAACTTCCACTGGCACTTTACACAAAACTGCTTCAAAGTGAATAAAGTGTGCAGGATTTTTAAACCTGTATTTTCAAATTCCAAACTGGAGTTACATTCTCTTGTTTTAAAGTGGTATTTAGTCTCTGCACATTTACCAAATCAATTGCACATTGTGACAAACGGATTTATTTGGCATTTGGCACAGGCTGCAGAGAGAAGCCCTGCAGCTCCCGCACACCGGGATGAGTTTATTGGCGACAGCAGCGGCCTTAATGAAAAATGACCGCACTCAGTATTCAGACCTTGAGTCCATGACAAGACCGAGTCCAAATGCGCTCGAGTCCGAGACAAGACCAAGACAAAGCTCTCGCTTTGGCGGAGAAGGAAGTCCAGCGGCGTGGGGGTGTCTAATGAGTGGTGGGGCAGGTGTGGGTCCTGCTGCGGGGCGCTCCTCGTTTAAGGGGGCGTGGGTGTGTTTTGAAGCGGAGTTTGTTCGTATGAGTGATATCAGCCACACGTGCAGCTCGTATGCTGGAGTCGTGCACGGTCGGAGGTGTCATGTGGTTGCGCTCGCACTGGGCAGGTGCATTTAGAAAGTTTAACTCGTCATGTTAAGTCTGTGCGCAGCTCCTTATTGTGGCTGCAGAAGCATCTCACAGATGCGCCCGTTTTGTTTTCCACGTTCGCACACCGAAATATTTGCTCACAAATGCAAGTGAAATGGGTGCACTGTAGAGCCCTGGTTCTAGTCCTGGTTTAGTCCGTGACTGAGCCCCGGGCTCTGCGGAGGAGCTCGGGGGACAAAAGGCGAGGACGAGGAGGCGGTAGGCGAGCACGGGCGAGCGCGGCACAGAGAAGGCGAAACAAACGAAGCGGCAAAACTAGAAGTAAACGTAAGCATTATAGCGATATATCGATAAGTCAGAATTCATATCGAGTTTAAAAAATATCTCGATAGATTTTAAATATCGAGATATCGCCCACCCGTATTATTCATGAATGATAGCAGCACGTTTTGCACCAAAATGTTGCAATTAATCAACCAATGGCTGAATACAAGGGGATGCAGAACTTATTTGTATAAAATTTGTTGACAGGCAGTAGTATGGAAGATCATTTGTTTCATCAGATTTAGAATTTTAAATGCTGTTGTATTTCTTACATTGAATTTTTTAACATGTTTGAATTGTTTTCATCAAGAATTACAAAAAATCAAAGGAAACCTAAAATATTCAGGTCATATATGTTTAAGAGTGTAAAATTTACAGTGAAAAAATTTGAGGTAAAGATCCAAGATGCCAAGGGATAAATAATGGATCTTAAATGAGTCAATCTAACGAACTAACAACCAGGAACTGTTGTAGGGAACCAATCAGATTGGTCAGAATTAATAAAAACCAAATCTCTTTGATTCCTGAACTGAAATTCCTGCCCAAAGAGGAGAAAGGCCAATAAATAACTGCCTGCCTCTGTGCTCCTCAGTCACAAACAATCAAAACAAACAAACAATTGTTTACAATAAGCCTTGGCATCTTGATCTTTGCTGTCACATATTGACAAGGTATACGTAAAAATTCAGCAATTAAAATTTTGAATGGAAATGATTAATTTAAATGTAAAATAATTTTTAAGAGTTTAAAAGGTGATATACAAAATCTGATTAAAGAAATTATCCTCCATACTAAATCCCTCTATACAGTTAAGCACTATATAAACTATGTATTATTGTAAAAAAAAAAAAAAAAAAAAAAAAAAAAAATCTCTGTGGGAGTCCAGGCTATATCTGTCAAAGGCAATAAGCGGACAAAATGCAACCTCTAATGAGAGGGTTTTTGGGATTACCATTTGTAAATCTACTTTTAAATGGACGATCGAATTGTAAAAACTAACTGGAAAAAGGAGATAACTGCAGTAGCTGTTGTTTTTTCCATGAATGTGCCTCGGGTAATGCGTTACAAAAAAGGAGGCAGTATAAAAGCAAAGTGAGAGCTGAGGAAAGCTCTGAAAAAGTGGATTAAAGGGGAGAGTAATATTGAAAAGAGTGGGGTGTATATGGAGGCTCTTTGGGCTAATGGCCTAGTGCCTTGACTGGCAAAGAATACTTCGTAATCTTCTGCTGGTTTATGGGATTAACTATTCAATAGCACTTATTTGGCTTTTTTCAGCTCAACACAGGTTCTATTTTTAAAGTAGTTACAAACCACATAGTATACAGCATATCCTACAACTTCATATTAGATTATTTCAAATGCCTATAGTGACTAGTGTCGAGTGAATGAATAATGAACTGTAATGGGTATCTTGAAAGGCGCTATATAAATGCAATGATTAATAAATAAAATGTATCTGTGCAGTTATGCTTGGAACTAAGAGTTGTTTTTATTCCATTTTGCAGGTTTTAAAAACATTTCCAGAGTGTATACTAAAAGATGTTGTGATAATGCATAAAAGCGAAACAAGTGGAGGATGTGTATTATCCACAAATATCGCAGACTGCCAAACACCTTCACCCCCACCCACACTGATCTTATTAGTGCACATGAGAGCTGCAGCCCACTTTCAAACAAAGGCTAAGAGAAGGTCTGCTCACGTCGACAGAGTCACAGCAGCTGCAGTTAGCCCTAATGAATCATAAATCAGATACACAAACATGGATCCAGAAATACACAGGAGAGGAGCAAGCAAAGGGAGATACTGGGCTCCTATTGATACTGATGCTTGTGGTGATGCAAACTGCAAAATGATGTTGTTCTGAGGGAATTCTATCTAATCCACTTTATGTATATAGCACATTTAATAAACAAAACAGTTGAGCTGCAGAATTCAGATAGAAGAATACAACGAGGATATAAAATAAAGCTCTGTTTAACTCCACTAGTCCTGATTAAGATGATAAAACTAGTGAAATCAAAAGGACCACACAACTCATGCGGTGTTAAAAGCCAGAGAATAAAAGTGGGTCTTAAGACAAGACGTGAAACACACCACTGTGGGGGCTGTTCAGAACACCAACCACAGACTATTGCTACTACCTCCTTGTACCTCCTTGGGCCTGGTAAGTATTTGGATGGGGGACTGCTGCGCTGGGAATACCATGTGCCACAGTGAGACACCAGTGGTAAAAACTGTGACTGTGTTCTTGGCCAAGGCACTACCCACACTGCCTAGTATGAAAGTGGTGTGTATGAGAGTGTGGTGGTGGTTAGATGGTGCAGATTGGTAGGCGCACTTTTGTCTGTCCAGGGCAGCTGTGGGTACAATGGATGCATACCACCATTTGATTATTGAGTGAATGAATAACGTGCAAAATTGTTAAGGGACTCTGAGGGTCTAAAAAGTGCTATATAAGAAGACCATATTTTCTGGACTATAAAGCGCACCTGCATAGAACTCTATTCTGCATATAACTCTGTTTTTTTTTTTTTAAGTTATACAAGTCGCAACCGGGCTATAAGCCGCTGATATCCATGTTGAAAAATGAGATATTTACTGCATATACAGAACGATTTTGTACTGTAAATGTACATTTATGTCCCTGAACAGATTCTTTCTGAACAGTGCCTTTTAACACGGCAGCAACTGTGCTGATTAAAACAAGGTCAAAAGCAGAAAAGAACCAGTAATTGATTACCTTCATTTCTCCTGTGCAGTGAAACCACAAGTCACTTTAATCATCTTCGCTGATGCCGAGCTTACAGCAGCAGCACAGTACAGGTCTGCGCAGGACACAATTTTCAGTCCCGCTCCCGCATTCTTCAGTCCTGCTCCCGCGTCGTGCGGTCACACTCCCGCCCGCGCCCGCAATAAGCTTTCAGAATGTGTCCCACGCCGCAGTGTTTTGTGTTGGGTCCCGCGGGTGCAGGGTTCTACAGCACGATTTCCTTCCTGGAGCAAGATCAATGCCTTCAACTTAAAACTTGCATCATACAAACTCCTTGTTTGAGGATTTGAAAATAATTACCAGTTAGTAATTTGCCCTGTGTGTTATATCTGCTAAATAAAAAGTAGCGTATTCTTCTTTGCATTAATTTTCCGTCTATCTTGTTTTTGAAATTCTGGTTAGAACAGCTGCACCTTTGTAAAAGCCGCATGGTTCAAAGCCTGGGAAAAAGTAGCGGCTTATAGTCCAGAAAATAAGGTAATATTATTTGCCGTACACTGAAAAAATGGTTTGAGAGGGGTTGCTCAAATTGCAAACACATATTTGACGACAATAACAAGTTATGATTCTCTGTCCAGAATGTTTAAATCTTACAAAGGTCGCTTGATTGTGGCCGATGCATGTTACAAAACGGTTGAGGAAACATGACTTTGTTATGATCTCTGGTGAAGCTCCTCCCTCTGGAACTCCCCTCTGCAAAACTTTGGGAGGACATTTACAGGAGCAGAGGACACACTCAGGACACACTCAGGACACACTCAGGACACACTCAGGACACACTCAGGACACACTCAGGACACACTCAGGACACACTCAGGACACACTCAGGACACAGGACATTTACAGGAGCAGAGGACGGCTGTGAGAGTGTGACATTTGTACTAAGGTCTAAATGTGTTGCTTTCAGAGTCATCTACAAACAGTGATATCCAGAGCACTGCTGTAGCTGTGGGTAAGTTCATGAATGTTATAGTTGACATTAGTTTTTGTACCATTCTGAAAGTGAAGTTATCAGTTAAAATAAAAATCTCTATCTTTCAAAAAAAAATAAGGATGATGTTTGAGAACCAACAAAACACAGACCACAGATGAAGAAAGTAAACCAACTAAAATGATTTTAACAGAATTATATTTTTTCAACATAAACTTCCTAGTGAACTTTATCAAGTGTTTCTACAGGGTGATGTGACACAAGGAGGACTTTAGACCAGATGCCCTACCTGTCACTGTGTTTTGGGGAAGATAAGCAGCACATGGAGAGTGTTATTTAGGCATGTACAACACTAATATCCTGGTCCATTATCGTATAAGAGAATAATAGAGGCTTCAACTATTTACTACTACTACTACTACTACTACTACTACTACTACTACTACTACTACTACTACTACTACTACATTTTATTTGTAATGCACTTTACATTTCAATGAAATCTCAAAGTGCTGCTTCAGTAGAAAAGTACAATGTAAAGTAGATAATCATAATGGACTGTTTTTCACTATACCAGTGCTCTCTGCTTTTGTTTTATTTTACTGTAAGACCCTTTAAAGATATTTGATCTTGCACGTTAAAGTAACTGTGTCGACATAATTATATATATAAAATCAAACTATAAAAAAGGCAAATTTTCATGATAAGATAACGTAAGATTAATATGAATATTCAGCATAATTTGATCACATTTCATCAACATGAAACATTTATGTTCATGTTCTGAGAAAATGAAGTACAAAGGGACTGAATAAGTTTCGAAGCCTAAACATAATTTTATTACATGCCGCCGCTTTCCATATTTGTTTTACGCAAATCCAGTGACCTTTTTTTCCCCGTGTACCTTAACCTTAACAAAAACCATAACCTATTTCAGCCTTTACCTTAACCCTTAACTTTAAACCATGTCAATCTAATAATAATGATTTACAACATGGGGACCTCATTTTTGCCCTCATAAAAGGAGGGAGGTCACATAATATGATTGTGTACAGATTATTATAATAATACAGGTACAAGTCATTAACACTCAAGAATAGGATAGAATTGTGTAAAGAATGAGAACAGGAGTGAGCTTACAGTAAATGAGGAAAACTGGAATGTTTGAGGCTTTTATTTTGGCCTATTTATTTATGTATTTAATTTGGCTAAAAAAGTTACACAGTGGGTCTTTAAATCAATAATAAATGCATTCTCTTTACAGTTTCCATGTTACTTTGCACCCCTGCTCATACTTAACACATTGCAGTGGTATATTTTGGTTGTACATCCTAGTGTGTGTGAATGTGGGAGTGTTTGTGGCGTGTGATTGCTCTTCCCTGCTGTGAGCTGTTGCCATGGTGACAGCATTAAACATGTGCTGTTTTCTACCTCCACAATTACATTTTGCACAACCTAATGTCTTGTTTTGCAGCTTGCCACCCGCCCATATAAGAGAAAGAAAAAAATAAAAATGTTGAAAAGCAGAGACGGGAAACGCTCAAAAAACAGTTAAATGCACACTGAAAATTTATTCTGGGATGTTTTAGAGATTGTGGAAAACTATAACTGCTGTTTTGGAGATGTACAGGATTGTTATTGGAATGACAAATAACAGAATTCAGCTTAATGCTATTTGGAAATGCAGAAAACCGAAAAAAAATGTAAAAGATTGGTCTGAAATAAATAATAATCATGGGGACAACACCTAGTGAAATATGTTTTTAGGGCGCATGAAAAACTCTTCTGTTCTGGGTACATTTTTCTCTAGTGGATGAAGAAGCGCTGTGGTGCAATGCTTTACTGCCATCTGCTGGTGGATGCAGGTAAAAATCATTATGAATTCAGCACACAAGACAGCGCTAATCAAATACAAATGGGAGATGTATTGACTTATTGCAGGAAATGGTCACACATATGTAGCCACTAAAAGCCTGACATACCCATACACATGACAGCTTTTGTGCCCCTGTATGAACAAATGGAAATGAAATCACTTTATATTTCAGTTTAATTCTACTCTGGGAAAAAATGTGTAATGAGCGCAATCCATTGCTATCTCTAATAATTATAATCCGTCCTCAAAATATACATTAACGGCTGGACTTGCGTTGCCCCCATACACACCGCGCTTTCATTATTGCATACTGTCAGCATGCAAAAAAAAAATCAATTTTTAATTTTGCTGGTGAAAAATGAAGCGCTGTGAGCAATGCAAAATCATTTCTCCTCTCAAAAGTGCATCGTATGTGTGCAGATGCAAGGGGGGAAACCAACATGGCGTCCCCTTGTAACCACCACACAGCTGTCTATTGATCTGGGGCTATCAGCTATTCATTATCAAACCCTTTTACTGACCTGACCAACTCACTCTCACTCCATTGGCCGCTGGAACCTGTTGTAGGCTATTATTTCCTGTCTAGCGCCAAGGATGACCAGAAACAACATTCATTACAGGCAGGATGCCATTATACTTGCAAATGGATCTCGCCTTATTCTCTGTTTCTCTGCTCCGAAAAGCAAAAGTGCAGCCATTAATAGAGCTCTTCTTAACCCTGCAATTTGCCCTCTAATCCCAGCCAGGAAGCAACAAGCATGGATGAGGGCTGAGCGAAAATGCTTTGGATTTACAAGATAACCTGTTGCTGAATATAATTACCAAAACATTGGACAGTGTGTAATATCATTTTACTTTTATTCACAGCATAATAAAAATAAGTGAACACTAAACAGACAAATTATCAATGTTATATTTGTGTTTTGCTAGAAAATACTTTAGGGTCTTATATTACGCACAATTGACTATTGTGATGTTAGAATGTTGTTATCTCATCAAAAACATTCCCGGAGTTGTTTTTTGCGTCACTCACACGTGTTTGAGTAATCCTGCTTTTTTGGGCTGTCTACATCTCCAAAGCTCAAAATGCTCAGTTCCACCTTGTGATGTCATGTAGTGGTAGTTTTCAAGTTAACCACTTTTTACATTTTGTTCAGTAGAGATTGGGAAGTCTCGGACGGGCTAAAATTATCCAAATGATTATAGCCAAGGTGTATGGAATTATTTAACCATATGACATCACAAAGAGTTTTCCATTTGACTCTGCCTAAATATACAGGGTTTGTGTGTTAAACATGTGCGGAGGAACATATCTGTGATGAGGAAACAACATTATAACATAGATCGGAAAATAGAGTAATACAGGTCCTTTTAAAAAAAATCCAGTGGTGAGCAGAGTAACCTCTCCACAGATCTGACCTGTAACTTCACTTCTAGTAACATCACCTGTTTGTGTGCATGAGATAATGCCATAGTGTTGAACAATGCAGTCCACACTATTGGTAGTTTTCATATTATAGAATGTGATTATGTCGTACTGTCTGATAGGGGGAGAAGAGCCAGTTCCAGTTAATTACCCCATGCATTTTTTCATTAAAGGTGCTTTGTGTAAACTTTTCTGGTGCATGGTATGACATTATCTAGCATTTACAGGTGTTCCTACTGCTCAAAAATACCACAATTGCTTCTGTGAAAAGGGATGAACCTGCACAAATCTGAACTGTAATGTAGCATCAATGTCTCACAATTGAGACAAGCAGGCAGTGATAGGCTTAATCAATACTGTAGAACATTCAGGACAAAGGTTATGCAATACAGCTTTAAAATATCCAAAAAAAAAGTCAATTCACAAATATACTGACCCGGATCATTTCCATTTGTGAGCGCATCTTAGAACTCGCTCAAGCAACAGACTTATTCAGCAGAGGTAACAGAGTTCGGAAAAGGAGGTGTTGCTTAAATCACGACTACAAGAGATAATGTGAACGTGAAGGCCTTTCACTGCGCTCATTTACTTTGTGTTGTGCAGGAGGTTATTACAGGAACAGGAGGAGAACTTTATGAAGTAATTATAAGTTTGGTTCAAGAACAAAGACCCTGCATAATTTTCATCCCAAACCCCTTTTCTGCTTCCGTGCCCCCTGATCCTTCTTTATGCAAAAACTCACAGGAGGCGACCATGGCCACCATATTCAAGGACACAATTACACTAGTTTAAATTGCATTCACATATATTCAGTATTCTTTGATAGTGCATGTTACAGATATAGTGCTTTTGTAGACCCTAGTGGTTGCTCAAGAAACTACACCAGCAAGACGTAACTTGGGCAGAATTTTATAAACCAGTTGTGTGAAGCTGTTTATTTACCAGGGTTTATTTTAATATATTTGTTGCCATGATAGCACTACTTTTTGAGACTACAACTTTTTTTGTTTTTGAGAAATCCAAATTGTAATGTATACGTGGAATAAAATCTCACAAGATCATTTCCAACAACTATGCAAAATGTTGTGGCAATTTTATTTGGTGAGATCTGGCACAAGATCATATAAAATATAGTATATAATTTCACTTTTATTACTTATTCGATGATGAATACATGCACCCCAATGAGAACCTAATATATACACATGCTTTTGGTTTTAAAAAAATCATTTCGACTCTCACTTTGCAGAGAAAGTGAATGAATCTGAGCAGCTAAAAACTTTCTGGCCAGTGCATGTATTTCTCCCATTTGTCTTGTGCGGTTCCATGAGAGAGGTGTTTTGGAGTGTGAAGCGCTCGATCAATGACAGAGTACAGAGACAAACAGAAAATATAGCAAACTGCTCCACAAGTGGCTGGACTGAAGTGTAAAAATAAACTTGGATTGGATTTGACTTTTGGTCCACAAGAGAAGGAGAGAAGGCCAAGATGTGTTTATGTTCTCAGGAGAGACATGGATTCAATACAACTCTGTTATAGCTGTTTGAAAGTAAAGTTGCAGCATTATATTATAGTATAATACTGCATATTATTACCTATTAGCAATACTGATTACAGTATTGGGCAAACAATATGTTATGCTCATCTATTTGCCAATTACAAAATATATATTTGAAGTACAGTATAGTGTTTAAAAAATGGGACCAAGTACCCTGACACACTGTAGACATTCGAGGGTGATGTGAAGGAGAGGAAAGGTCAAAGGTCAGTGTGGCCTTGGGACATTGATGAAGCTTGAATTCAGAATCAGAAAGTTACAATATACCAATGCAGAGCTATGGTTAAAGGAGCACTTTAACATAACATAATTTATAGTCCTGGTTGAGAGTATCCCATCAAGATATTTTGGCTTTGGATTATTTCACAGTATTAAATTTATCTCCATGGAGACAAGCAGACCACCGGTCTAAGTCACTAGCCATGTCTCTAGAGCAGGGTCTTCAACCTTTTCCTCCTGTGAGCTACTTTTGTAAAATGAAAATGCCAGAGATCTACTCATTTTAGTGGTGGCCAGAAATGTAATAAATGTAAGAGCCGTGGCAAGCGGTAGATGAGGTACAGTTACATGTCTATAAAACATAACCCATTATCCAGTTATCAGTGCACAAAGTAGGCATCAAAATTATACAGTACATTTCCAAAGGAAATAGGCATGGAATCAATCAAATTTGAGTTCTTCAGCGCCATATCCAATCCAACCCCTGCTCTAGAGCCTGCTCATACCAACAATGCATGTTTCTCAAGGGGTTTAACTAAGGTAGGCAGGTAACTGATCTCCAATGAGAAAAGTTAATGCACCTTTTAGGATGGTAGAGAATCCACATTGTGTAGTGTAAGTGTTATCAAATAATTGTTCACATAAAAAAAGAAAAGTTAACATTTAGGGGATATATGCTCTACATTTTTGTTCTGTACGACTGTACGTTTTGAATGTACCATAACTACTTTTGGAGAAGCATTGTAGCTCTACTCTTTTATATCTTCTGGCAGAGATTTGGAGATAGCTGGCAGTCTGTGCATCAATCTATATTCCATCTATATTTTACAAGGTGCAATATGTTTTTACTAGAATCATTACCTTCAAAGCCAGACCTGAAGTCAGATCCTTATAAATCCAAAAAGACTTGAGTCTGAGCTTCTCTTCAGTGTCAAGACGAGCCAGTTGAACCTGCTCCCTCTGGACATGAAACAGCCACAGGCTAGCCAAAAACAGAGCGCAAGAACAGGAAGAGGATTACATCTCTCAGGAAGACGAGATGAAACACAGCACTATCAGAAAGGCTATAAGCTTATAAGCACTATGAACATGTAAAAATCCAAAGAAAAATCTATGGAAAATGAAATGGTTTTCTTGTTTTTTTTCTTTTTTGGTGAATACGACATTACTTTGATCAGCTAGTACATAGATAGATATTTATTGTGGTTTTACATCAAGAAGCAGTTGCTGAAGTAAAGTAAAAATAAAAGTTGAAAATGACATGGAGTTCTTAAAAGAGATGTCTTCTGTAATTCCATGCAGAAAATATAACCTTTGCAAGGAACAGATTCAGTTTAAACACGAATACAAGTGTTTTTATTTCGTTTTATTTGTAAAATCCTAACTTAAATTATTCTAAGTTATGTTTAGGTTTAAAACTAATGCAATTTAAAGATGGAGAAGTTTGGACAGTAAGTTGTGGGTGGATGTGACGGACAACATGTTAAAAAGTACACAAATCAAATAAATACTTCTGCTACCTACTACTACTAATACTTCAGTACTTTATCAGAGGGCACTTCTGCTTTTAGAAAGGTTTGTTTCTCAGTGATGCCTCGAATGATAATTTTGAAGCATAATAAATATTAAAAGCAACAAAATGAAATCGTCTATATTTCAAAATATTTGGGTATTCTTTACATTACTTACAGAGCCTAGAACAGCGACAGCAAATAAACGTATAAACCTCAACATAATTGGAAAACCAGGCAAGATTGTCAGTAAAACATCTCTGCACATCACCAGTTGCTATACAGCCAACTGTTTTAACACCAGATGCCCATCCACGCACATCCCTCCATATTTTACACTTTATTGCGTCCTCTTGTGCGCAATATTTCAAAGTTTTATCATCATGTTGTAAATCCGTGACTCATCTTTATATAGGAAGCGATAAGGGCCAAAAAAAAAAACAAAAAAAAAAAACACATCAGCCAAAAACCTCTCACCAAAAATTTGCAAAGTGATTTTCTTTCGACAAGGCACCTGCACCCGAGTATATAAAAAGACAGTTTCTCTTCATCTTTTATTCTATCGCAATGACATGACAACCCTTATGGCAGCCGTTTTAGCCGAGTCAGCGTGTCAAATTTAAACGCACACACCGAGGAAGAAGGAGCTGGGTACAGTAGGCACACGGTGTACTGTAAAATGCGGCAGGGGGAGGCATCACGGAGACATGTGGGTATAACGTCGGGATAATAATTCTCGGTTTAAATATGGGGCCCTTGTAGCCTGTCAGTGTACTCTCTAAGTGTGTACCATACGGATTTAGAGGGAGGTTTGAAGACTTGTGGATGTGTCCTTGGGTGAGAGCGATGAATAGACCCGGATAGGAGGCGGAAGAAAAAAAATAGATTCACAAATACAGCAATTTAACAACATATTAGTGCAGGTTATGTAGGTTAAACATAGCTCTGTTAGTGGAGCGTTTGTCCACTGATCTGAAGGTTGGCGTTTCGAATCCCGCTCTCGACATAAACACCATCATGACCCACAGGTTGGCGGGGTGATTCCAGCTCCCACAAATGAATGCTGTCGTCGTGTCCTTGGGCATGACACTTAACCCGCCTTGTCGGCATTGTCTGTGTACATTGGTGTATGAGTGTGTGTGAGTGGTGCCTTGAAGGTGGAAATGAGCTATGTCAAACCTAATTTTACCATTTACCATTAATAGTAGGCCAAGGTAACACTTGTACAAAAATGTCCTAAAATACAATTGAAATGTAATTAGGAGTTAATTGATAGGAAATGACTAAAGTATTCCATCTGCAGGTTAAAGCACTGGCAACCCAGATTCCCAGTTTTGAAACAGTAATGTGGAGGCTACATGCAATCCCTTTAAATTGAATCGCTTTGCTAATGCACACAAAAACATACTCAGTCCAAAATATGGAGAATATTTCAGTAGGTTCTGTTTTAATCTCTCTCTTCATAATTGTTTGGTGCATTTACTTCTTTCATGTATTTTCCTAATGATTATATATTTTGGGTAATAAGAAAATTAATGTCTGAAAGGTGTTGTTGAGAGTGCTGATAAGTGACGAGACAATTATCACTCTTCACTGTTTCATAATTGAATGCGTTTTAAATACAGAAACACTGAATAATGGACAAAATATTTAAATGACAAAGACACTAAGTTGTGAGCTGAATCTTTGAGGGCTCTGGTGTGGATTATCTCTGCATTTGTGTCTTATTGCACAGCACTCATTACTTCACATTGTGCATGGTATGAATTTTGTCTAGCATAAGTTTCTCCTCGGGTCTGTAGGTTTCATCTGATTTTCACCCGAATTTGCCCATCAACCTAAAACATGTACAAAAATCTTCCGACTTGGGTCTTGACCAAACCCATCCTTGGGACTACTGGGGTGTCCACTGCTGCTGGCTCAGTAGGAATGAAGGATGGGTCAAATGACAAGGACGCATTTTCCTACAGGGGACAATAAAGCCCTTTACCTTTTAACAGTCAAGAGGTGTTTAAGCAGTGACAATAAACAACAGAATTCATGCACTGACATCATTTTATTGTGGAACTGTGCAGAACTATGGCCAGCTTTGGGAGTGCTTTTTTGCCTATTTTTTGTCCATGGAGCAACTCAAATTATAGTTCTTCTACTGTTTGCTTAATTTTCATATTTCAGACATTGGGTACAAACTAAATATTTAGCAGAGTTGTAGACTTTTGTATTTGTTTTTAAGTTGTAGCTGTTCTTTCACATTTTAGATGTGTTTTGAGCTATTACAGAAGAAAATGTCATTCCTTGTTATTGATAGGGATGCACCGATACCGATACTAGTATCTGGTATCAGCCCAATACTTCCTAAATATATACGTACTTATTAAACTTTTCTTGATACCACACACTGATACCGCTATTACCAACACATTACACAGAATCCCGGTTCCAGTATCCCGAATAAGGGTGGGATACTGGCTTATTTTGATAGTAACTGGGATACTGTGTAATGTATATGCAGTGGCCCAAATACGGCAACATAAAGTTGAATGTGCATATGTCCAAAAGACAAAGAAACATGCCTGCGGCAAGTTCTCCCCTTCCTTCTCCTAACTATAAGCTATAAGGACCAAGGAGGAGGAAGGAGCAGTGAGGAGAAGGAGCTATCGGTGCTTTAGGTGTATCCGGATCTTCCTAACCAGCGGCGGGAACTAAAGTCAAAACCACAACTCCCAGAAAATGGACTACAACAAGCGCACCATCTCCACTACAGCACGAGTCTTATGAGAATTATTTACACCTTTCAGTTTTTTCATTACAACAGTTGCCATAAATAAAGTGAGTGAACTGACGGCATGAGTGAAGTGATGGCTAAATAAAGAACTGAGCTGCACACGTATGATGAGCTGCACACGTATGATGAGCTGCACACGTATGATGAGCTGCACACGTATGATGAGCTGCACACGTATGAGCTGCACACATATGAGCTGCACACGTACGACCTGCACACGTACGACCTGCACACGTACGACCTGCACACGTACGACCTGCACACGTACGACCTGCACACGTATGACCTGCACACGTACGACCTGCACACATATGACCTGCACACGTACGACCTGCACACGTACGACCTGCACACGTACGACCTGCACACGTACGACCTGCACACGTAGGACCTGCACACATATGACCTGCACACGTACAAGCTCTGAAAAGTTTAACATGAACCATTTACAACGCAATATACACACAGAACAGACTCACCATCGACAAAATGTCCCTTGGTCACAGAAAGAACACATAGATTCCACTGAGTCACAGAAAGAACACATAGATTCCACTGAGTCACAGAAAGAACACATAGATTCCACTGAGTCGTGTCCTTTAGTCCGAAAGAAGCTGACCACATCAGCAGCACAAGGAGCTAGCTGCTTTGTTCAGTGCTTATAGTTTATGCAAAGCTGCATTAAACACATTATAATATCATTGTTGTTTGTATTTTTCCTGATTTATTAAATATATAATTTTTGGACCTTTGTAAGATTATGTCAAGAAACCAGGATACTACATTTAATTATGTACACAGGGATATGAGAATCTCAGCGAGCATGTAAACACCATATCCTGAATCCTGCCATAACCAGGATATGGATGATACTGGGGGTGGGGGTTAAAGTATCGGTACTCAGTATCAGCAAGTGCAGAAATGATTATACTTGTACTCTCCCTAGTTATTGACTCATATATTTTGCCACATTATTCATTCATTTACTCCACTGCTTCACCAACCATCACCACCACAATCTCACACAGCATATTTATACTGCTATACCATAATGAAGCATCTTGCCCATGGACACTACAGCAAAATGCAATGTTTAGCATTTGTGAACGTATCCAGATGAAAATAACAATGGTCTGTTACCTGAACCACTGCCGCTATTAAAGTAGTAACGTAGTATTTGGCGCAGTACAGCAGACAAAGAAAAACTAAAACATTTCACACTGAACCTTCTCATATTTCCCCCTCATTTTAACTGCACAAAAGTATGTTATTTGCATCGTCATGTATAAAGCAAAGCCTTTAGTTTATCTGTACAATCCTCAGTTGTCTGACTGTGGTGAGAGACCCAGAACAACATCATGTAATCTTCTCTGAGCACAAAGAAAGCAAAACATTCATTATGTCCTGATGAATCCTGCTGATTTTGAATCAAATGCAAACAAAGACATCAGAGACAAGCAAGGATACTGAGATACAATCTTTTCAGCTCGTTGCTTGGATCTTAAAAGTTGCAGGTATAGCAGGAACAAAAGTTATTGTTCTACTTTGAAATTGGTTATTTTTCCATTAATCATAGTAAATAAATAGCATTTCTGTTTATATTTCTAATTCAATCAGACTAGTAAAATAACACAGTAGATGTTCAGTACTGGCATCATATTTATAAAAGGGTGTGCCCCAAACTTAGTTAACTGAATCATATGTAAATTTCTTCTAGCTGTGTTGTGTCAGTCTCATTATGATATATTGTCTTCACGAGCAAACATGCAGAGTCTAAACACAAATACACAACGTTTGTACATATGAACGTCATTGGAAATGCCATTGCCTCCAGGTACAATTAAGACTATCGTGGGTTTGCAAATCATTGTCACCCTTTTTCTATCCGATTGGAGCAGACACGTCCAATCCCGAGGCCAGATTCTTCTCATAAGGAGGGCCAGGACCTTCACTCATTTATTATTGCTGAAAGCCCTGACTTTTTCTCTCTGTATGAGTGTGTGTGTGTGTCTGTGTACATCAGAGAGACAGTGGGGAAAATGGTGTGTTTCATAATAACCTGAGGTAGTGCATCCTTCCAGAACAAATTATTTCTGAGCTAACAACACCAGCTTCAATCAAAACAGAGGACAAAGCGGGAACGCCATGACTTTGTGTTTCTCCTGAGTATTGCTCTTTATGATGTGGTTTTCAAGACAGACACATTACGAATTATCATGTCTTATTGAAAATGGTGATTAACCCACTAGATCCACGCTTTCACAATATCATAGCGTTATACTGTCTTTCCTACGAAGGCCTGCCATGATAACAAGTAAATATAGATGATACTATTGAAACTAATTTATGCCACAAAAATCCAAGAGCAGATTTAAACCACAAAAACTTTTCTAATTCTATAATACTGTTACAAAATGAAAGACATTAATGCTTATTTGCTTCTGTAATGAATCATAGACGTTATGAATTCAACCTTTTATGGCTCAAATCTAATTGTGTAGCCAGAAAATAACCAAAAATGTCCCAGTAGTACAAAGAAAATGTACACATAACAAATACTAACTCCACAAAACCATTGTTCTATCTGTTAGGTAATGAACAATAAGTTGCTATTGTATTTATTGTGACAGGCCTAGTCCTAGAATGAATCCGACTAAACGCTCAATGGCTGTGCACAAATGAAACCTGAAATAGGAATAAGCAAAAACATGATGCATTAATATGAGCTCATGTTTGAAAATTAAAATGTTACAAAATGTCACAAAAAAAAAACAAAAAAACTGAACATGTTTGGCAAGTTATTAGATGTGAAATAAGTGCTACAAATCGACACTGGTAATCAGTAAATCTTCGACAATTTTACCAAGAAGAAAGACTTTGTTATGTAAAATTGTGTTTTTGAGGGCATGCGAAATTAATCAAATATTATAAAACATTCACAACATGCACAAAATTAAGTTGTTTGGTTTGGTCTCTCTGAAATTGTCCACAAAAACTGGTCAAAAAAAGAAGCTCATTCAAAGCCAGTCCTGCACAAAAGCCCCCGTCCCCTGCAATTGACAAGCACCTCAAAGCACCAGGGTAATTTCCTAATAGGTTCACACTATTAGATGAAATTACCCAGATTTTCAAAGATCTCCACATTACACCACCATCTCTGCCACAGCTCCACCCGCTCCACCAATAAAAGTAGTGTCTGGTCGTTTTAGCCACATTACCTGTCTGCTCTGGTATAATAATGTCATTATGTGGCTGAATTACACTGTGGCCTCTGCCTGGGCAGCCAGATATCAGCTCGTCACTTGTGGGGCATAATGGACAAAGACTGCACCAAAATGAACCAGGGCTGATGAAGCCGTGAGGACATGATGACATATACAAAGAACAATAACAGCACAGAGAGATGTTGTTAAATAAGTGTTCATTTTGTACAGGTTTAAGTGCAAAAACGTAGAAATCTTCAAGCAGCAGGTTGATTATAGAATTGCTCCTAACTTGGTTTAGTTTGGAATGCACTCTAGAGGTTTTTTTTTTTTAGCCATATTCTTTTTATTTTTTGTGACAAGTTAATGACTAAATCATAACATTCTATAATAACTGCACTTTAATTGGCCTTAGTAAAGCATGAATAAAGACTGTATTTACAAATAGTTTACTTAATTAAACTAACTCTAGTTCCTAACCCTAATCACAGAAATACTAACAAATAGTTACCACGCCTGAATCAATGTTAATAAACAATATTTACATTATGAATTAAGTATTTGTTCATGCTTTAGTAACATTAAGTAAGATCTAGTTCTCATTATGGTACTGAAAAAGAAAAGTTTCCCATATTAAGTAAATGTCATAAAACATAAACAAAAAAAGTTTAGGTAAAATTAGGTAAAACCTTAATATACCATGTCTGCAATGTGTAATGGCTGATTCAAATGCACAGTCCAATCTTTAAACCCGGCAATTTCTTTTAAGGTAAATAATACTGTGTATTTCCTGACACTGCCATCTCAGTGTGAACAAGATTAATCTGTTATTTAAGAAAATAAGACCAAAGAGAAAGTTGATAGGGCTCCAGGGGATGAGGGAGGAGAACACAGATCCTGCCCTGATGGAGCCTATAGAATATCTGACCACAATGGACTCCATCATGTCTGTAACATTAGCCTGAGTCGTACATCAGCATGACGCATAGCCTGGTGCATTTGCTTGGATTTAAAAAAGAAAGAGAAATACCCGGAGGGTTACAGGGTCTTCTTCTATCTTTGATTTCTTTGTCTTACCCACTTTTGTCGGATGCTTTGATCTTGCTCTTGCTTCAGAAGTAATGCATGAAAACACTCTCAGACATATAAATGCGTAGTTATGATAAATAAATACTTGATATGGGTAGATAAATGTTTGATTATGTGCTGTGCCATGGTTCAGATAAAAGGTCAAGAATACAAACACACAGTTTGAAAAACTGCAATCACCGACTTCAGTCAAGACACACCAGTTAAGCATCAGCTGAACTAAAACAGGTGATTCAGGTCAAACCTCCTTGTCAAAGCCTGATCTCATCCCTGCCAAAAGCTAAGCAGGGCTGGGCCTGGTTAACTTGAATGGGAGAATTCTGGGAACGTCAGGTGCCACAGTGGGGCGCCAGAGGCAAACCTGTTGTTGTGCCCTTGGGCAAGGCCTCACCTACATTGCCTAGAATTAATGTGGTGCTGGTTGTTGGAGGTTGGTGCAGAGGTGGTGCAGATTAATAAATAGGGGAATAAAAAAATGTGCAATGTACTCTTACAATTTAAATTGTGTTCGCACTTGAAGCACGGCCAAATTTGGACTAAACTGGATTAGCCCAGGACTAGAACAGAACCAAAACAAAGTCGGCATAAATAAGCAGCATCAAACCAAGACATAAAGTGCAAATGCACTCCTAATCTAATCTGGTTTAGTATTACAAATGTTTGACTTATTTTGTATACAACATTTGATATGTCAATAAACTGCATACAAAGGTTATGAATGTGATCACATAAACCAGTCAAAGCTCAGTTTGATTGATCAGATGTAATCCATTTCCATGCACTGACTGCTTCCCAGAATCTACAGCCATGTTTCTCATAAATTCCAGCTAGGTTATACATGCAAGTAATCTATATCAATCAATTTAAAGTACAACCATGCAGACAATGTTTCATATCCTCAAATCCCTAAATGTCACTCGTCATACTTTTCTTTACAGCACAGTCATAGCACTGGAAAAGTAACTGGAATAATACATTTTCCAGCTCTGTTTCTATGTAATGACCAAGAAAACATGCAAAGGATTCATGCTACAATCTTTCTACACAGTAAAGGCCAGGGTTAGGATTGACCATATTGACGGTGCAAACTGTGTAACTTTTCACGTTTCTGGAGGAGGGACTGCCATCTGCTTGTTTCAATGGAAATTTCCACTGTATGGCATAAACATATATCTCAATTGGGGCAAGCAGGTGGCATCACCAGGCTACATTACAGGTCAGGTCTGTGGAGAGACAGTAAGAAAGCATTGATTTGCATTTTGCCAGATAACTTACTAATACATACTAGAAAGACATCTTATTGTGGAATCTAAGCAAAGCAAGAACATCTCCATGGAGAAAAGAAGATGGTGAACCCACACCAGAAATTTACATAGTGTATTTTTAACACAGAACCATGTGTTTACCAAATTCACTTTCAGATACTGTGATATTATGCCATTATAAGTGTTTCTTCATTCATATTTTTACTTAATCTTGTTTTCTACATAGACATTTAATCCCCACAGATTGTCAAACAGGAAAAACTAAAAATTTCATAAATATTTTGCTTTGAAGGAAGAAAAAAAAGGGAGCAGAGCATGAATGAAAGCCAGTGAGTAAAATTAAATACAACTTGAGAGGGAAATATGCATCAGAGTTGGGCGCAAGGAGCTCGCCGGAAGTTGATGCACAGACAGAAGGAGAATGAGATGTTGGAGAGAGGAAGAAAGAGATTAGGAACATTGAATGCCGAGTGGCTCCGAGCGCCTGCCCCCCTCTCCTCCCCTCTTATCCCCTCCCCACCCCACCCCCCACATCCCAAACAGGGGAGGAACAAGAAAAGAGAGAGAGAGAGAGAGGGGGAGCCTAAAGATGACAAGACAACTAGACACCAGCATCAAAGCAGGTCAAAGGAAACCAAGCCTGGAAACAATATCAAAGCTTTCGAAGAGAAGACAAGAGCTGGAGTGGCAACAAAGATGTCCGTATGTGTGTGTGTGTGTGTGTGTGTGTGTGTGTGTGCAGTATTCACACAAGTGTATATGAGGTGTTTTGGTGCAGGTTTGTGAATCCTGGAGTGCTGACAATGCAAATACCCAGTGTTTGTGTCTTTGCTTTCAGTGCGCAGACGATGGAGAGGCCTTGGCACAGCGAACAGACCGACCATCAACAAAAGCAGCTCCCGACACAGATGGTCAGAGAGGAAAGGGAGAAAAGAGAGACGAGAAGGAGAGAAGAGAGATGAGAGGATAGGGAGAGAAAGAAAGGAGAGAAAGAGAGAGGAGAAAGAGATAGAAGTGAGAGTAGAGAAAGAGATGGTAGAGAGAGGAGAGGGAGAGAGAGGAGGAAGAAAGAGAGGAGTGAGAGAGTGGAGAGAGAAAGGAGAGAAAGACAAAGAGATGCTGGGAAAACAAAATGGTTTGTAGCAGCATGCATCTGTGGCCTGCTGCCGACATGCCAAAGAGCAGAATAAGAGGGCCCAGCCCAGTCTGGTTAGTTACATATGAAGACCTCAGAAAATGTGGTTGGAAATGTGGATCTGTGCATTCAATTCACAGTGAAATGAGTGCATTACAGTACGACAATCTAAGCATGAAAAAAACTTCATTGTGAATTAACATTGTAAACGCACTGGTCATAACAGAAAACAATCACATTATTGGTCCAAAAAAAAGTCCATATGAAACCATATTCCATAGCATATTTCTTCAAAACTCCTTCAAATGTGACTAAGCTAACGCTAGTCACTCAGGCGAACAAACACTGGCGCCAACTGGTGGATTCTCCAGTCATTACAGGCCAAGTCCAGCAGTACGGGCCCTAAATCTGTGATAGGGGCTCAGCGCTGAGCAAACAACTGGCCTAAGGGCGGGACTAAGCCAATGCACTAGTTCTGAAGTCTGCCTGTCAATCAACTGCAAAGGGACAATCTGATTGGTCAGTTTTAACACTAGGCCCAGCAGCTTGCAGACAGGTTGCCCAAGGAAACAGAGGCCATTTCTGAACAGGTGGCCCCCAAATAATACCAAATCTGATATAATATTCATATTTATGTTATGTTCCAGAGAATTTTATATCTAAAAATATTAAATTGTGAATTCATTGATGTAATGAAATAATTACTTTTACATTTTTTTGTTGAAATGTCAGAAGGCACACTACTGGCTTTAAGGCATGTTCTTAAAAAAATACAGGGAGTTGTGTTTTGCCTCATTCATACATGTTTGACTAATTCTTTATTATCAGTCTGCAAAGCTCAAAATGTGCTGCTCCACCTTGTGAATTCGTACCTTTTACCTTCTGTTTATATCTGCAAATACAGGACTGAAATTATCCAAATGATTCTGGTGAAAGTGCATGGAGTTTAAAAACACCGCAGAGCACTTCCTGTATTAACACATGACATCACAAGGTGGAACAGAGTGTTTTCTGTTTGAGAGAAGAACACAACTCATAGGTATGTGTGTGATGAGGAAAACAACATTATAACAGATCAGAACAAAAAGACTGTAGCCTCCTAGGAACTGGTGTCCACATGTTGGACGTACGTATACATATACATACACATATTTTGGGCTGTTTGGGTACTTAATAAATATTTTTTTGCAACTCATTATTCAATTGTGACTTTATTGTGTTCCATCAAAATGATCAAAACATAAAATGAATGTTTTATATATCATATGTGGATACATTTTTTTCTCAGAAACTCCATCATTTAAAAATAAAATTCTTTGTTTTTGCACTCAGGTCCCAAAAACCCAAATAACAAAGAGGAATCAATAAAGCATACCATGAAAGAGTTCGGGTCCTAGGAGGGTAATTGTGGCTAAAAATTCTCCATGCAACTTCTCTGATGGATGGTTCGCCACCTGCTTGTTTCCATTATCTGTCTCCATGGAGACTAGCAGGTCACAGTGTTTTTGCTGTGAGCCACTTTGCTACTTGCCCGCTTAACCTGTTGGGTACATGAATCTATAGTTCTGAGCACATCCCTTTTCTCTGTAGTATTGATTTAGATGTGGGAGGGAGCATTTTGTGAAGCACATTTGAGGCCATCTTTTGAGTTTCTAGAAATATGTCTGAAGGTTTAGTGGATGTTAGTAGAATATTAAAGAGACTTGTTTTGGAATACTATTAGAAGAATAATTCATTAACCTTTTCTTCTGTATTTTGTTCTGCACTTAATTTGCACTATTGAACTCCACGAGTACTCTGATAATTTAACACAGAAAAATGTTTCAAAGCCTTGAAGAAACCAAAATGGCCAAATCCTTTTTATTCTCAATTGAGACAATTTGAATAGAAAAAGTGCAAAAAATAGAAAAATTGTACCACACACATCATATGAACAGAATAAAACTATTATTTTTGTTTATATATTTTGGTATTATTGTATACTGGATTGATCTGATTACATTATAAGTGTTTGCTCTGTTGCTAATCCCTTCCATTTCATTTTAATAGGTTATTTTGAAATAATATGCATCTCACTCATTTTTCACCTGATATTTCTTTAATCTAATTTAAGAACTAATACTGATGTTGATATCCGTTACTGTGATGTGAGAAACTGAACAATGAAAAAACAATGTCTTGCTATAACCTGTAATTAAATTAGCATTTGCTCTGTCTTAAAAAGTGGTCGAAGAAGTACTCACTTTACTCACTCACAGTACTCAGTTTTGTTACTTACTAATACAGATACCGGAGCAAAAAAATACTCAAACATGTATACATAAAGAGTAAAAAGTTTCACACAGATTTTGAGATCTAATAAAGTTTAACAAATAGATTTGTACAGATTTTTTTTTTTTTGTACATTTTTGTTCGCTCAAACTACAAATGTGTTAAAAAATAAATGCTCACCAAATGGTCTCAAACATAAAAAATACCTTTAGTTGTCAATCCTGTTAATAGTGTAGTGGAGGAGAAAGTACAGATACCAGCCCTTACATGTACTGAAGTAGAAGTAAAAAATATCCACTTAAAAATCTTCAGTACATTCCACTGGTCCTAAAGTACAAATACATAGCCTGACAGGTAGTCTAGATACTACATATTCTGAACAGTGAACTGCATGTGTAAAAGAGTTTTTATTGATTGATTTTCTATTTAAAGAAAAGAAAATTACATAATTAACAATATATTAGATAAATACAGTAGGGTAAATGGATTGTATTGCCACCAATTTCCAGACACAAATGGATGGAAAACAGAGAAAATAAGTGAAGTCAACGAGAAGAAAGTGAGGAGGATAGAACAAATTGGATGGGGGGAAGAGACAGAGGAGGAGATAGTGGAGGAGACAGGTAGCATAGTGGTAAAAACCTGGGCACTTAAGGGTGAGAGTGAGGGACGGACAGTGAAGAAGGAGAGGCCAAATTGACTTCTGTGTGTCACAAGGAAACACTCCCTAATTGGCCAGTCAAAGAAGAGATTGAGCCTGCCGTTCTGTGGCATTGGTAGAGCAACTACACCTCTCTGTCACTCTCTCTGTCTCTCTCTGTCTCTCTCTCTCTCTCTCTGTCTCTCTGTCTCTGTCTCTCTCTCTCTCTCTGTCTCTCTCTCTGTCTCTCTCTCTGTGTCTCTCTGTGTGTCTCTCTGTGTGTCTCTCTGTGTGTCTCTCTGTCTCTTTCTGTCTCTCTCTCTGTCTCTCTCTCTGTCTCTCTCTCTCTCTCTCTCTCTGTCTCTGTCTCTCTCTCTCTGTCTCTCACATACATAGGCACAGAACTGAAGACATCACACTTGCTACTTTTAGCACCTCTTCATCGCTTGCTTCTTTTTCTGACTTAAGAACAGCAGCATGACAGATGTGAAGATGACATTAAAGGGACTACATAAAATAAGCCATAGGTTGTATTACAACTATTGATATAATATGCATATGAAAAATATTAATGTCCTGTTTTCACCAGTTCATATTTTTGGTAAACAACTGTCTCTCAACACTTGAAGCGTGTCACTACCAAAGACACATTGGCCTCATCATTGTGTCTTTTTGTCTTCAGGACGTTGCCAGTGCTGTAGGTGTGTTTCCTCTCAGCTGCAGATGAGCAGATAAACCATGAGACCACAGGCACGCAGACTCTGTGCAGATATGCAAACGAATACAATGACAACTATAAAATATGTTATAAATCTATAAAACATGCAAGACTACAGGTCAACAGGCCAAATATTATATGTATGACACAGTCAAACATATTTGCCAACCTAGAACCTGGTTCTGCACGTTGAGTAAAAGTCCTACTTGTCTATACTCCTCTTTACGTCTTTGTGTTACTGTGAAAAGCACTATATAAAACCAATGTATTATTATGATTATTATTATCATCATTATTATTATTAACACAGACTTCTAATTTACCCCTTGACGACGGACTGATGCAGAGCAACCACAAAAAGGTGAATATTTAAAGCATCTGGCAAAACACTTGACTCAATATGTTAATGCAGCTCTCAGCAAGCTCTTGTTATTTGATGTTTTATTGCCAATCTGCCACTCGTGTGGAGCACCACATTACTATAAACCCAGAGGAGAGATTGATGCTTCAGACTGCACTTTCACGTAACACTCTGTCCATGTGTTCAAGTGTGAACACTATTTGAATTGTGATGGTAAATTAAAAGATTTATCGTGACATTTCTTAGACTACACTTTTATTATCTAGTAGTGTTTTTCAGGCTTTGGCTTGGACAGACAGTAAATGTTAATAATATTAAGAACGCTTTGTACCATTGTGTTGCTGTAAATGGTATTTGATTAAGTTGATGAAGGTAGAAGCTGGCCAATTTTCCTTTCAGAATTACAAAGGCATAGGCATATGTTTGTTTATTAAAGCCTTTGGACCATGAATGAAGGATGTAATTATTTAAATCAAACTAACTTGTTCTAATTTGTTCCTATACAAATATTCTGGACACAAACTATTGTTTCTTTTAGCTGGCAAGAACCACACACATTGACAAAACTTTACAAAGATGAGTGGATCTGGAGCCATATCCTGTCTCCGGGATTTCAAAGAGCATGATTGACAGGCAGATTAACCAGTTAGAGAGACACATGCTCAATTCGTGTCAAAACCAACGACTGCTTACACAAAAAATGAGAAAAAACAACATTAAGGACCGAGAAACAGTATGGATTTTCTCAGAATCAAACACCAAACTACTATCTAGCTCAGGTAAAAGACGTTATATATTTTGTTCTGAATGTAATGAGAAATTTTAAGAGGAGACGTCTTCTGCATTTGAGAGACACAAGCTACAAATTAGCAACTGTAGGTCGACTGTCTCAAGTTTGGACCCCTACTGGATTCGAACAGAATGTAGAAGGAACTGGCCGGTCAGGCAATTATTTCTTGCAGATCTCAAAAAACAAGAACCCAGACAAAACAATATAAGAAGATCATGCCAAAACAATGACAACATTTTGCAGACAGCAATTTCAGAAGACAAAAATCCAAAGAACACATCACAAAACCTCTGATTTTGAGTTCAGTTTCTTTTCCATTTCAACTTGAATTCTTGTTGTATCGACCATTATCACAACACACTTTTTCTTTTCACGTCTGAAATAAAACAAGACATTTTCTACAGGCCTAAATAATTCAGCAGTCACAAGAATGCCTCTAGTATGTTTGACATGTGCCGTAACCAACAGCACCCACTGAAGCCTGACTGTTTGCTCAATACCCCACTCACACACAACACAACACAAAAAGAGCCACATGTCCAAAATAGCTTTCACTTGTTTATCAGAGAAATACATGGCACCGTGTTGGAAATGTAAAGAGAACATGGAGACGAGGAGAACACTGTAGTCAGCTATTGTGAAGGGAACAGAGAGTAAAGAGTAAGTACAAGCTCTGATCTCATGGGTGTCCACTGGTGTTACTAACATGGACAATAATTTATCCAGGTTTGTGAGGATAAATAGAACACCATTTTAAGATTTTAGCCATCGTGTATAATGTAATGGTTCTTAGCAGATACATATAGACGGGATGGTGTGTTTCAGTGAATAATCCTGTACATTTCTTGTTGAAAACTGACATCTGTTCTACTGTTCTGCAATTGTTCAGATCATTTCAGAGCTCATATCATGACATGCTAGGGCTTTCTGTGAGGAGTTAAACTTGATTTTTTTCGATACCAAGGAATAGACTTCATAACGATACCATGATGAGAACAAAAGACGCTCCTCTTTCGACAACTGAATGTGATTTTCAACATTAAATAATAGTACTTTTATGGATAATAATGTTTCAAGATGGATTCTTGTCATTTTTGAGAGTTCACAAACTTGTGTGATCCAGACACAAGGCAGCATTATGGAAGTCAAAAGTGAAACACCCAAACAAACCATATCGAACATGGTTGACAACTTCCCCATCCACAAATGTTACAGTAGGTCGGCTATTTTCACTCAAATGGATTTAATAAAGATTTCTGTGCTTCTGAGCCTTTGCCCAGTGACTTTATCCCTCCCATTGTTCCCGCTAAAATGAAGAAACCCAAGCAAACATTACAAGTTGTAGGACATAGAAGTATTCACATTATAGGTTTTCAGTGCACATTGCATCTAACTGTAATATGTACAAGGAATTGAAGGGGAGCTGTACTGCCCAGACTCATTTGGGACTTGACAATCTTCGGACTGTTGACCATCTACAGACAACAAAACAATATGTGGATGACCAGACAAAATGCCTTTACTTCAGTGAATAAAAATGCATTCTTCTTTCCAGCTCACAAAGCCTCACTCACACATTGACACACAGACACACACGCAGAGACCAAAGGGAGATGAATTACAAAGTGGATGGGATCTGACATAACCCGTAGTGAAAGTGGGTCACAGGGTGTAGACGGGTCATCAGGGAAATACGCACTACCTTCCTCTACCTGCTGACATTTTTTGTTTTGCTTTTTTTTTCTTTTTTTTCCAACCCGACAACCTTTCCATTCATCGTTTCCTTCTTTATTTCTTGTCACCAGTCACTTCAAATTATGTCATCTGCGGGGCGACCAAAGCCCTATAAATGCGCACAGATTTGGAGACGTAAAAGACCAAAGACCTATAAATGCGCACAGATTTGGAGACGAAAAAGACGCAATGGTGCAAAAAATGTTTTCAAAAATGAATTCAATGAGAGGCCATATTTGGAGAAATGAAGCAGACATAGTGTTTCATGAAGACAGTATGTGATAAAATTAGTAATGGGGACATCGAGAGGCACTTGGCTATCACAGAATTGGTCTGGTCAAAATGATCTGCTTCTACTACTTTAAAAAGTTCTGCAATTTAGTCAGAACATTTCAGCACTGGCCTAAAGAGAGTGTTAGTTCTGCATTCTTGCACATGAGCAATATGGCATCTTGTGAAATATATAATATACAGGGTTAGGTGCTTGTTTAATTCATTGAAGGAGTTGTCATTACGCCCACCCGCCCGCGGGCGATTATGCAACATTAAAAAGTCATGCCGGATATTTCCTTCATTACTTTTCCACATGCTATACATCGTTTGAAAGCTTAAGTCCTCAGTAAAACAGCCACATCATTCATTTTATGCCACACAGCGAGCCCAAAGAGCAATAACTTCCCGAAAATAATCAAACCGACAGCTACGCATTTCTTACCTTTGAGCCGGTTCTGTCGGTCCGAAACGGGTTCAGTCCCGGAATAGCTGTGCTCAGTTAGTCCGGAACAGTCCACAGAAAAAGAATATCCAGTTGTTTTCTCCATAAAACAATTCCATGTGGGGAAATAATCCAGAAAGACCGTGTTCGTATGTATGGATGGATGAAAACGTGTCTCTTACTCTCGTCATCCTTTCGCAAACTCCGCTTCAGATGCGCGGCTCGGTGTAAGCGGCGCAGTCCGTTGAACAAAAGGAGCGCACCTCTTAGTGGTTCTTTTAGCGGTTCTTTTAGCGTGTCCGGGGCGTGTTGTTTCTGACAAAGCTCTTCAGTCATTGGTTCTTCCAGAAAGTGGTTGACATATTGTGTATTATTACACTTGATACGAGAGTTGCTAGAAATGGAATGTCGTTGTTTGCTTGTGTACAATGACAATAATTAAGAAATGAAATGAACTTTATGTCATAGTAATGATTGTGTAAATTGGTAAATGTCTTAAGCCTACAACTTGGACCTGTTGCATAGTTTATTTCTAAATAGTAAGGCGTTTTATGGAAATGCATGCTTACACTACTAAAATATGGATATTTCAAAAATTGAAAAATTATAATGTGGGAAGGGAATTTGTAGCCACCAAGATATCAAAGTGTGTGTTTTTTTAGGGTCAGATGAGTGTTAAAATGCATGTAACACAGTTTGGAACATTTGGCACATTTGGCAAAATGCTCTGTTCCACCTTGTGACGCCATGAAGTGGTAGTTTTCAGGTCAGCCGTGATCTTTTACCTTTAGTTCAGTAGAGACTGACCATTTCAGGGCTAAAATTATCCAAATGTTTCTAGCACTTCCTGTATTACCAAATGGCATCACAAGATGAAACAGAGTGTTTTCTGTGTGAGGGGAGAACTAAATATGCAGGCTTTATGTGTTAAACATGTGTGAATGAAACAAACAACAACACCGCCTATGTCTGTGGTGAGGAAACAACATTAGAACAGATCAGAAAGTAGCATAATATGTGCCACTGAATTCAGTTTTATGGAGATGTGCGCTCTACCTTCACACTGTAAAACAAAAGAACAGACAATATTGTTTGATAACTGTTTCCTGCTGTGTTTACACATGTAAGATGAAACATAACAGCACCATCTAAATTATAATCAAGCTGAGCTCAGAATAGCACCACCTGGTCTGGCATGAGGCCCAGAAGACAACCAAGGTAAAATGGACTGTTTTATAAGGACTTTTTTTTATAATTGAGAGACAGACAAGACAAATAGATCGATAGATGGAACACTAAAATGGTAAACTGAGAAGTTAAGCTATATCAGTCTAATTTTTGATCTACTGCATGTTATAGTGTACAACACTATATCCTCATCAAAAACATGCCAAACTGAAAACACTCCACCTCATGATGTCATGTGGCAATACAGAAAGTTCACAGCTGTTAACATCACAAGGTGGAACAGAGCATTTTGAGCTCTGGAGGTACAACCCAGTAATGCAGGGTTCCTCAAACATGTGTGAATGAAACAAAATACAACTCCAGACATGCTTTTTGATGAGGTAACAACATTCACATGACTAAAACCTCACACGAGTCAGTTTTGAGTAATATAGGACCTTTGAATAGTTTATTTTGAAGCAAATTGCTCTGACATTTTTGTTTAACACTTATAAAATATGAACCATGTTTCGCTTTCTTCTCTGTGGTTCTAACAAACCCTTGGTCTTCATGCTTCCCAGTTTCCTTTTTATTTCATCCAATTTCTCACCAGCCCTACCTGCGATTGGCGTCTGTCCCCATCATCATGTCAGCATAACTCATTATAATTTGTAATTTATATCCACTATAGAAACCAACTGGTGGGAATCGCTCTCTGACTGTCCAATATGACGAGCACAGGGTACACTTATCTGGCTGTATATACACACTAATTAAACCATCTGGATATCAAGCTAGTACCGTTAGCCTCGGGCTGGAGTGGCAGTGCATGTGTCTGTATGAAGTGGCATTGGGCCAAGCTTCAGCAGCAATAGTGAGACGCTGTATTTAGTTTCTATCACTCTCCACTAATCCAATTGTCCAGACAGGGAGCTGTACTGCAGGAGAGAGGGAGGGAGGAAAAACTCAGGTGAATGCAGTGTGGGGGAGGCCGGCATTGGCTGTTGTCCAGTTTTAAATGGAAATTTGGATGGGGATTTTTATTAGGAAATGTGAGAGAGCACACTTAAGCGGAGTGCTCAAAACAAGTCCTCATGTAAAAATACTACAGATCAGTTAAAGTACTTTCCAAAACAAGTGTAAATGGTAAAACTGATCAATTGTAAAAAAGGAAAAAAAATAGCACTTTTTTACCTTTTACCAACCTGTGGGTCAGTGCATCAGACCACCAACATGTGGGCGGGGGGCTTTAGATGACAAAAACCAACTGAGATACTGCCACTCCACAATATTCAGCTAAAGTTTTCTAACTGACAGTTCTGTACTTCACTGTAACAAACCACATTTATTTGTAGACTGTAGAGCACTTTGTCATATATTTGCACAGTATTTTCCGGACTTTAAGCCGCTACTATTTTCCCAGGCTTTGAACCATGCAGCTTTTAGAACGGAGTGGCTAATCTGTGGATTTTTCTTCCACCACTAGGGGGCTCTAACTGGAATTTCAAAAACAAGATAGATGGAAAATTAATGAGAAAATTAAAGAGGAATACGCTACTTTTTATTTAGCAGATATAACACGCACGACAAATAACTAACTGGTAATTATTTTCAAATCCTCACCCCTTCATGAAAAGCACATGAAGGAGTTTGTATGATGCAAGTTTTAAGTTGAAGGCATCGATCTTGCTCCAGGAAGGAAACCGCTGTAGAGCCCTGCACCCGCGGGACCCAACACAAAACAGTGCGGCGCAGGACCATGGATGTAATAAAAGCATCTGAAAGAACATTCTGAAAGAACATTCTGAAAGAACATTCTGAAAGAACATTCTGAAAGAACATTCTGAAAGAACATTCTGAAAGCTTATTGTGGGCGGGAGCACAACCGCATGACGCGGGAGCAGGACTGACGAATGCGGAGCGGGCGGGAGCGGGACTGAACATTCTGTCCGGCGCAGACCTCTACTGTGCTGCTGCACGTGAGCTTGGGTCAATGGTTTAGCGGAGATGATTAAAGTGACTTGTGGTTTTACTGCACAGGAGAAATGAAGATAATCAGTTACCGGTTATTTTTTCTGTTTTTGACCTCGTTTTAATCAGCACAGTTGCTGCCCTGTTAAAAGACACTGTTCAGAAAGAATCTGTTCAGGTACATAAATGTACATTTACAGTACAAAATTGTTCTGTATATGCAGTAAATATCTCATTTTTCAAAATAGATATCAGTGACTTATAGCCCGGTTGTGGCTTGTATAACTTTTTTCTTAATTTAAAAAAAAAATAGATGGATGCGGCTTATATACCGGTGCCTCTATAGTCTGGAAAATATGGTATGTAAAGTGCTTAATAAATCAAATTTGATTGACTGTATAACATTAAATTGAATTAATTCTGCGATTTATAAGTGTGCTTCTAAAACAACGTCATTTACTCTCCACTTTCAATATACCTCCTACCAATTTACTATTAAAATTGTATGTTTAAAGGTCTTATGTTACACAAGGTTGACTTCTGTGAGCTTTTAGCCATGTTATAATGCTGTTACCTCATCAAAAACATACATTTGTGTTTTGTTTCAGTCACACATGTTTGAGTAATCCGGGATTATTAGTCTGTCTACATCTCCAAAGCTCAAAGTGCTCTCTTCCACCTTGTAATGTCATGAACCGGTCATTTTCAAGTTAACCTTTTACCGTTGGCAATTCCAGGGCTGAAATTATCCAAATAATTCTAGTGAGGGTGTGTGGAGTTAAAAAAACACAGTGGAGCACTCCCTGTATTACCACATGACATCACAAGGTGGGGCAGAGTGTCTTCTGTTTGAAGAATTTAGTCTCTGTAAGGGATTTGTGTCTTAAATATGTTTGAATGAAACAACACACAACTAGAAGTATGTTTGTGATGAGGAAACAACATTAACATAAATCAAAAAAGAGTATAATATGTGTCCTTTAAACTGTTGCTAAAAATACTTCTACTATATTCAGAACTTATTGACAACACTATTATTCTAATCATACAATCTCATGGCTACTCCAAGATTGAAATGGACCAAAAAGTGCTTTGGTGGTGTAGTCACATTGCACTGGTGACACACACTTAGTCATTATAGCCAAACACGCTCCTGGCCCCATAGTAAACAAGTCATCTGTCATCATCCACACTGGCACAACAATGAATGCAAGAGAGCACACTCCCACCAAAAAATGAACATCTCACGCTGTGCCGAATCAAAGAGGACAAAACAGACTGGAGATGCATAAAGCGGAAGGCAATTAGACAGACAAAATTAGTCAGCCACAGCCCTCTTCTCCCGCTGTATGGCTCTTGAGCGAGGCTTGCAGACGGTGCCAGGATCTGCAGCTCCGTGTGCTGGGAGGTATGGTGATAGAGCTGAAGACAGGTCCCACAGTGCCATCTGCTGGACACACGTATTACAGCAAGTCTTCTGCATTGAAAATATGAGTCATGCATAATTTGAAGATTTGCTTCATAATATGTACAAAGTATAGAAGTATGGAAGTGCCATGGCATTGGCTGAATAACAAATTGGTGCATATATTTCATATCTGATGTAAAACCAGCTATTACAAGATGTCATTAGAGAGAATAATCAATATTTCTATAACTTATGCACTATTACATTATGCATTTTTACTGAATCACTGCTAGAGAGAAATTGTATTGCTAATGTATTCATATCTATGTGTATGCAACTACTTAATATTATTCCATACACTTCTACTGAAGTGTAGCATTTTGAATACACATTAAAATAATGAAACAAAGATAGTAACCAGGATTGGACTACTAGAACACTGACTTATGACACCTTCAGCCAGTGTATTTCTTTCCAGTTCAAAGCCTGGATAAGTCAGTGTTAAGCCATTGTTGTGTCAGTAATGCTGGCCAAAGCGGATCATAGGAGAGGATCCATTTCATACTTGAAATAGAAGGGATTACTTATTATGTGTATACATACTTTGTGGCCTGGCTTGTTAAAGAGAAAGAAAGAATACATGAAAATAATAGAAATAATCTGTATAATAACACATTTAAATATTATATCTAAACTTGGACAAACTTTATTGATCTACAAGGGAAATTATTTGGACGCAGTAGCACATCACAATAAATATAATAACAAAGAGCAAAAATATAAATTATAATACTAAAATCTATAATTAGCAAATCTAAATACTGCTGCTGTTTTGCTAATTCGGAGTTTTGTTGCAATTTGTACAATGATAATTAAACCTAATATTTTAAAAAAAAAGTAACATCTATGGCATACATATGAATTTCAGCGAGAAATGATAAGGGATAAGTTATTTCAATGGGACTTTCTTGATTAAATAAATAAATAAAATAATCTTATAACATGACATTATGGGCCTGTGGGCTGTTTTAAAAGAACAGTTTCACCTGGCCTCATGACCCCGCACCACTATCACTGACATACTTCATTATGCACATTGTAACTACAGACAGTACAGACAGAACATGCCCAGAGTGTGCCAGGGTCCCTCCGCTCTTTGTCCATGACGCCAGATTGCTGCATTAAAAGAAGCACACAGCACCACAGATGGGATGGCTTTCTACCAACAACTGGCAGGCCAATTACTCCTGTTTCACAATTTCTCTGTAAGCTACGTCGCACAGTCAATACAGGAACACACTATCGCACCAGTATGTCAAGTGTTTCTATGGCAAAGCAGCACAATGGATTTCTAAATATAAGCAGAAGGTAGCAGTCATATTCAACGGTCTTTGTGACGAATGGCCTTGTTCATTGCGGCATAGTGATTGCTGTGACCAAATATGTATTAAAGCCATTGGTTCCACCTGCGGCACAGCTTCGGAATAAGAGTTTTTTGAGAGGTGCATAGAAAGGAATTATCCCTTTTAGTCAGATGTGGTTATACAAAATGCCAGGCACTTTGGAGAAAGGCAAGCATGCTGCTGCTCATATTTTCCACCCACAATACAAAGACTGTTTTAAAGTGGTTGCTGTGTGTGGGCATGTAAAATGAAGCTGTGCCATATCATTGAAGCAGTTTTTGAAGAGTTGCTCAAAAGGCAGAGTGTTTGACCATAGTCTGAAAGGGGAATTAATTGCAGGCACTGTGTTAATATTGGTTTAACATTTGCAAATCTATTATGGAAGATTTTCTGGTAACAACTACGAGCATGGTGTTTTAAGTCTTAGCCAGCATGACATGCAATTGCTGATTTTGGTGCATATAAAACCTGGCAATATCCAGTTATGTTGATATACTGATAGTACTGTGTTTGACTATGTAATCAGAGTCCACTCCATACTCATAATGCTTTGATATTCTGAGAAGGGAAACACAGACAGCATTGTATTATTGCCATTTGTACTACAATATTTTTAATGCAGTAGAATCAGAATGAATGAAAGTATAAGTCCATGTGTGAAATGAATTAATAATTTCCCAAACTGTGTTAGATTGCATATAAAAATAAGTTATACAAGAGTTAAAAATGTACCCTTATCAGCACAGATTTTTAGATTGCCTCTCTCATGCAAGGGTCTACAGGCTGATGATATAGTGTGTAAATATATTGCAGAGTCTAGTCACAAATCAAAAGTACCAGGGGTATAATTTAAGTTACGAGTGGAAAATAAGAACGCAATAAATGAAATGACGATGAAGATGAGGATAAGCATGAAGCATTTTTAATTTGTGCCGGAACACGATGGTGTGATATGAACTGAGAAGGCTGTGAGTCAAAAATATTTATGTGAGCGGAGTGCATGGCATGTGTGTCTCTTCCAGATGGACAGACTGAAATAACTGAGATGAGGAGGAGATGTAGAGGTATATTCTGCAAGAGAAGACAAGAACAGGTTTCAGAATAATAATGAGCTTAAGACATGGCTCAAAGGGAGCCAACCACTCTGAATGTGATGATTATACTGAGAGAATAGGAAATAATGTGTTGTGTTGCATTTTTTGTATGAAAAGCGCTCTATGAATAGTTTGATTGATTGATGTACTGACAGAATAGGAAATAATAGTAACATTTAATAATGACTACACACTGATAGCCTTAATGTATTTATTTGATAGGGACAATGCACATTAATGAACATATGTTATAAACAAATGTAAATATGCCGGATTATAGCTACAAAGCTAATTTACATCCGCAGTCCCTAGGCCCCTTAATAATGAATTATTCGTAAAAAACGATATGTTTAGTATGGATGAAATCATGCTCATGCTTTATTAAGACTTGTATGAAGTATTTATGATGTATTTATAAAGTGGTATCGTAATCCTGCAACTGTGTGGCGCACTGCCTGACACTTTCTATCAAAACCAGCATTAACTTGAACAACATGAGAAGATCCTAAACTCATCATGATGAAGACTGACCCTTTCTAACCTTTTAAAACTGATAAACTACCTAATCCATGGAGTTGTAATACATTAGCATCATCAGACATTTCACACTATATAAATATTTGTTTCATTACACACACCATTACACTCTGCCAAAGACCCTTGTAGTCGTGTCATTCATCACTTATTTCCCAATAGCATTTAGATATATTATTCTTTAAAACCAGATAAGTAACTGAATATTCTGTGTTCATTATGCCCACTCCACTGACAATGATTAGCATGCACCTCCAGAACAGCAGTGCAGACAGCTAAATTACTTCTGCATTAGGCATGAGTGTAGGTTTTCTCTGCGCAGCTACTGTTTGTTGTTTATTGAGGCTTGCCTTTTTAATTATGAAGACAAATTAGCTCATTATTAAGTGTTTGCATTTGTGAGACATTTGCTCTGGAGGCTGGGAGCATGTGCCTATGTTCACATGACTACACCCAAGTCCTGTATTATAGTTTGGCCCTGATCATAAACGAGTATTATGTGTTTGTTAAGCATGTTTACCTATCAACATGCTTAACAAACTGTGGCTTTACTTTATCAAGGCTCCACTATGAAAACAATGTATCTCCACGGAGACAAGTTATAGGTCAGGTCTATGGAAAGGTGACCCCCACTCACAGCTGTATATTTTACCAGTACATTTTGAGCAATAAAAACACCTGTACTTGACTGAATGAAAGATGATAAGTTTGGTGGAATACTGTGGAACATTTAAGTCAATGCAATATCATCGCCATGGAGACAAGCAGGTGACAAACCCGTTTTTGAAGTCAGTTTGTGAGTATAAGCTAGTACCACCAACTACTGATCACACTGTATGCACTCGGATACATATCTTAGCCTTTAACTTTACATATATACATTTTTAAACCCATAACTACTTTGCTTTCAAATAATAAATTACCGTTCAGTCATTTAGAAGTGATGCTATTTTGACATGATGATGATTATGATAATTACATGAGTTTGTTATTGTGTAATTTGAAAGGTGATGAACACATTAACCAATCAATCATAAGTAACAAATATAATTAACAAAAGCTAACCGTAAATTAACAATAAAGTCATTCGCATTGACTGTGCTTGGGGACCATTTTGTCATTGTCAGTGTTATGCCTCTTACGTGTATGCTAATTGTGACCTTTACCTTTTAAAAGTATTGTCTCTTGAGGTTAATTGCTTCATTCGCCCTCAGTGAGTTTCATCCGTTCAGTTCATGAGCTGTCTTAGTATGTCTGTCACCATAAAATATGATATGTTATGTACAGCTATAGGGAGGAGCACAACTCATCTTCCTTGTTCAGTTTAATTGTATTACAAGTCCATATGGCAGCGTTGTACAATATCATGCTCCTGATTTCTCATCATGTGTAGCTATTATCAATGATGCTTTTCATTTGCACACGCATATTTACCATAAGCTGATGCGCTCACGGATGAGAGAGGCGGCTCGAGAGAAGCTCTGCTCAGAAAGTAAATTAACGCCTAAATGAATTTTAATCTGTGTGGATCATTTGGGAATGCATTTATGGCTAATAGCATAGTTATTAGTAATGCATGTGAATAGTGAGAAAGGCTGAAAGCACACAGCAGGTTCTGGCTGTGCATACGGAAACAGCTGCAGTACTGCAAAAGGCCATTAGGAGGGGCTAAGACACAAAGGGGGCAGTGGAAGCGCTGCTGTGGAGAATAGGATCGAAAGGAGACAATACACTACGCAAGGTAAGACAATGTTTCAGGTATTTTTATGAATCTGGTCACTTTATTTTTCAGCCACTGGTCACAATAATACCATACAAAAGTCAAATTCCAACATGAAACTGCATTGGAATGTGATATTTTGGTACACGCGCACACTTTCAGGAACAAAATTAAATACAGATTTTTATAAAATAACAGAAAAATGGACGACAGACACATTTAGTGATTAAGACATGCAGTGACAATATAAAAAATAGACATTTGTTTTCTTCCTTTCTGTACAAACATACATGGACACATATAAATATATAGAAGTAAAAAAGAGTGTATTTTTAAAATACAAAGTTCAAATTGTACAGTTACATTCCATCATAACAAAAACAGAAACAGAGCACAATATTCAAGTGATTTTTGCTGTTTTCACAAACACTGTACAATATTGTACACTGTAAAAGCAAAAACTAGACCACTGTTCCCCATGGAGTCAGCTGTAAACATGGATGAAGATAGGGTACATTTTGGTGGATCTCTACTTGAAATCCCTCATTCAAGCTAAAGTTCAAGAGCAACTGAAAGGAAAAGAACAATCTGTTCTTTTAATGCGCTCTTTGATGCCTTCAAGACACTTCAGTGCTTTGTTTTATCTAAAAGTCTCTCAGCAAGCACTTAGCATAAGGAGATATTTGGTCAAAGAAATAGGCTAAGCTGTAACATGAACTGGCCACAGTCTTTATAAAGTCTATATTTGATGGCACAAAGAAGCAGTGTAGTGAAATGTCCCCCTATGACACAGTGAACCCACACAAGTCTCTAGTTCTGCCGGACGTCCTGGAGCAGCTTGTTGATCTCATGCACCAACTCGCTAGCGTCCACGTTGGTGTCATGGCGACCCTCATTCCTCTTGCCGCCCTGATGAAAAACTCCATCAAACTCATCTTCCTCGTAGTTTTCGGGGATTTCCTCCATGGCCGGGAGCCACTTGAGATGAGGGGGCTGCCCATTTGTGGAGGTTGAGGTGGACGTGGATGTAGTCGTCGACGTGTTTGAAATGTGGTTGTTTGACGCTGGATTTAAATAGTGGGTATTAGCTGCCCATGCTGCCACCCCAGGAGGGTAAGCTGCACCTTTCCCGCCTGGTAACAACCCCCTTCTACTGTCCTGGGGTACGGCGTTGTTAGCATTAGCATTAGCTCGCGCCACAGCCCTGTCGCTAGGTGGAGGAGGCACAGGCTGGCTAGTCTCATTACATTCTACGTAGCTATCCACATTTGGGGGGAGGAGCCTTTGGAAAACACTGTTCATCTCATTGAGAAGGGATCCAGCCCCGCCCCCTGCGACATCACTTCCTCCCACCACAGCGCCACCCACCGCCTCCTCGCTGCCCGGCTCCTTCCCGAAAGTAGAGAAACTTTTACGACGCTCTGAATCGACAGAGGATTGGTCATCATCCGTCTGCTGTTGAGGTTGCTGGGTAGATTCCTCCCCAGGTATGTACATGTTGTTGCGGTAGTCAGATGAGGATTGGGGTAAGGACAGAGGGGGCATCCAGCACTGATCTGAGTGTCCCAGGACGCGGCATTCATCTGTGCACAGTCTCATAGCTGCAAATGAAAGAAAGAAAAAAGTTTTAGTGGCTGAAATAACTGTTGACATGTAAACAACTGGACAGACTGGAAAGATCAATAAGTTATATACAGTAAAATATACAAGAGGTTCAGTGTGCTGAGGTTTTTGCATTTAAAAATACAGAGGAATGTTGGGGAAAAATGAAGCACTGGGAGTTATTCGTGGAGAGTTTTGAATATTTTATACCACAATGTTTTGTTTGCGGTTTTAGGATGTCTTTATACTGTTCTCATGGGTCTATGGTGATGTCTCTTCGATCTTCAGACAATGCACTGTGAGTAGCTGCAGGTAACAAGGAAAACACGTAATGAAGAATAAAAATGACTATGTACTAAACCTGTCCCAAATGAAACTAGAGGCAGACTGTCAATGCAACACTGTGTAGGGCTGTTTTTAGTGAGTGCTTTTCTCATATCTAGTGCATATAAGCATCTAAATAGAAAAATCTAAGCAAATTAAACCCACTGAAAAGAAGTAGGGATAATCCAAGCTCATGGGTCATTAGCTTCCTTCCTTCTTTTCAAACAAGCGCAGACAAACGAAACCTCCAAGTCTCTCTCAGAGCACAAAAAAGACAGTGTCCAAGCCAAGTGTACCTCGCCATCACTTTATCTCGATAATGATAGAGAATACATTAACAAGTACAGAAGTGTGGCAGGCAGAGAAGCAGAGAAGGGACAGAGTCAGCAGCAGCATATAGGGAGAATAACATCGTTCTAAAAGCAATTACGATGAATTCTCCTCAGTTCAGACATGAAAGTGCAGTACTGTCAGTCACTGCGAGGGGGGAAAAAAGAGAGGGAGAGGGAGAGAAAGAGAGAGAGAGAGAGAGAGAGAGAGAGAGAGAGAGAAAGAAAAAAACAGCACCCTAAGACGCATACCGATGAGTGACAGGCAACTCATCTGCGCTCTGGGGAGGATTTTTACAGACACGACTCTATCTTAAGGCCAGATAATGCACGCACGCAAACACACATGGAAGCACGGGAAGCCAAAGAGACACACCGTAACCTCCCTGAATGTGATAACGAGCGTGGAAATGAGGGGCTACGGAGAAGAATAGGCCCCGGTACAATGGGGGATTGTGTCGGTGTAGAGGGTGAATGGAGAAGCCTGTGTAAGAGACAGGGACAGAGCAGTGGACTAATAACAGGCTTATAAAAGGACTGGTGCTGTCCGTGGTGCTGAAATTAGTTAGGCTGCAGGTAGAGAGGATGTACCACTATGGTCTAAGGTTGTATGTGCAGCAAGATGATTTCAAGTTCAGTCTACTCCAGTTTAAGGGCACAAGCTCACACAATGCACATAAAATAAAGTAAGAGTGAAAACAGTGTTTGCTTCTGCTGCTATGAAATAAAACCGAGTCTAATTTACGCAAATATATAACATTGTAAGGCTGCTTAAAAATACTAGTCTTATGTAAGATTGTGCAGGCAAAATGACTAAATGTCTTTAAGTCAAAAACAGGAAAATTTGTCAATTTCTTATTCATACCTGTCAGATTTGCAGCTTCAAAAATAAAGGTGGTCTATGTACATTTGCATGTGTGTGTGTGTGTGTGTGTGTGTGTGTGTGTGTGTGTGTGTGTGTGTGTGTGTGTGTGTGTGTGTGTGTGCATGCGTTTGAAACCTTCCTTTCTCCATGGAGATAATGTTTGTCTCAAAGGTGCCACAAAATGGCATACAACTTGGCAATCTCCATGGAGACAAGCAGATGACGCCACCAAACCAATTCTTTTTTGGCTATAAAAACACCTTTAATCGAATAAAATTGTTCCAGGTGAAGCAATAGCTTTCTGAGGAGACAAGCATTGGACTGATCCTACACCTGAAAACGTACATAGTGCCCCTTTTAGTTAGATGTAACAAAGGCCTGAAGCCAAACTATCTGGGACATGTTACTAACAAAGGCATTGCACGGTGCAGTGAAGCCAATTTGAGGAGTCACAGCAAAAGGGTGCACAGGAGAAAAAAAACACACAGAGGTTGCTGCGCTGTGTTTACCAGCGCAGCCAATGACATAAGAGGATCTGACAGGAGTGGGCGGGGCAACATCACAGTGTGTCTCACCTGGGTGGAGTCGATGGTGCATCTCGAGATGGATGAGGTCAGAAAAACCCTCCCCCAGAAGCAGCCTGTCCACGGGGGATTCTCTGCCCATTTCACAGTCACTGTCTCCCGCCTCGCTGTCCCCACGGCCACTGTCCTTCAGGCTGAACTTGTCCATGTCTTGTAACGCATACCTACAGCAGTATTAGGATACAAGTTAGAGTTTCACTGAACAAACAAGAAGATAGATGCTGTTTGTTTGCAGGCAGGTGCCATTGATTTGTGATCTGAATCTGTCTTTCAGGGGACTAAAAAAAGTATGAATCCATCAAATGAAACTTTAGGCTGTTTGTAGAATATATCAAGTCTCTAGACGAGGCACGAGCCATAAATCCTCTGTGCAGGTATATCCTATCTGTAAATCTTTCACTGCAGCCACTGGGGGCTCTCATAAATCTGTCATCTACAAATCAACAGGGAATGTTATGATGAAGAAGTGATGGATTCATACTTTAATATGTTGGAGAGAAGACCACTGCTGTGACATCTATAGACAGATGGTTTGCATATCTCTGAACTGAATGACACGGGCATGATGTGGGAAGTACAATAACACACCATTTAAACTATGGTCTACATTGAACTGAGCAGGCAACTGCACAACAGGTAGTTGGAACATGTAGTAACACAATGAAGAACAAGTGGTTTGAAAAGTAAATAAAAGATAATCTCTTTAGGGGAGGGGGCAGGAGGAGTGGGATAATTTACCTGTAGCTGCGGGAGTATTTGTTGCCGCGGAAACTGGGTCTGGGCTGGTACTGGCCCTGATGGAGCATGGACAGAAGCTGTGAGACTTGCTACATCCAAAAATAACAGAAAATAAAAATAAAACAAAAATAAAAAAATAAAAGGGGGATGGATAACAGATGAGGGTAAAAAGAAAGACAAAAAAGAGACAAAACAATGGATGAGTAAACACAAAATGGTTGATGATAAAGAATCATGACACAAAATGGATGACATTTGAAAACAACAAAAAAGGGAGAGGAGTGAAGGGGATTGTCTAGACAAATATGGAGACTTTGGGTGTGAGTGAGGAGGAAGGGAGGGGCGGGTTACGGAGGTGACGGTGTAAACAAGGTAAAGACAGAGACACGTGTAATCATCAACAGTCTTAATGAGAGTCAGTTCAAACTACAGGCCAGTGTTGATTAAGTCTCTGTCTCACATGGAGACAAGTTAATTTGTTCAAACAGCTGTGAGAAGATGATGACGATGAGGAGGGAAGGAAAGGAAGAGTGAGGGAGAGTGGGAGGAAGAGGGGAAGAATGAGTGAGGGAGGGGTGAACTATAGGGAGCAGGGAGAGAGAAAATTTGGAAAGGGGCTAAGGGACCACAGTTGAAATGTCAGATTAATTTGATTTGCCGTGTGCTCACCTCTACCGGTGGAGTGGCGTGCGTGAGCTCCAAGGCGAAGCTCTCTGGAATGTGATTGGACGAGATGGTCACCAGGCTGTTGAGGGACTGGCGGCTGTGGTGGTTCTGCCGGCTTCCCATTTGCGCTCGGTCCATAGGGGGCGTTGTGGAGGGTGAGCGATGGTGAGATCGGATTGGCAATGTCCCATTCACCGTAGGGACCAAGGTGATGTCGTTTTTGTGGATTTGGCGAGAGGGCTTCTTTGGATGGTGCTGATGAGTTGATTCTGCCACTCTACAGTTGTAAGAGTTTCTGGTGTCCTTTTTCTCTCGGTTGCAACGGGCAGCAAAGACAACCATAATGACCAGGAGCACAGCACAGATTGCCCCAAGAGATATAATGATGATGAGGGAAACGTCCAGAGGCGATTCGCCCTGGTCCATCACCTGCACATGGTTCTCTATGTTTTCAAGGGTGATTTTTAAAGCTGCTTTGGCACTTAGACTCTCACTCCCTTGATCCCGGACCACAACTGTCAGCTCGACGTGTTCATGAGGGTAGTTCTCCAAGCTAGCATTGGCATGGATCTCACATGTTCTTGGGTCAATAAGAAAAAAACCCTCCTCATTCCCACTTACAATGGAGCAGATGAGTTCAGAATTGACTCCTGTGTCCCTGTCTGTTGCTCTGACCACTGTCACTAACTGCCCCGCCTCTGTAAACTTTGACGCACGTATGTCGGCATGTATGTCACCAATGACTGGTGGATTGTCATTCTCATCCAGGATATTCAAAATCACTGTGGCATTGCTTGACAGTGGAGGCTTTCCTGAATCTTTGGCTTGAACCACAAAGGAAATACGACTAACGTCCTCTCTGTCAAATGTGCGCAGGGCATAGATGGCACCGTTAGATGGGTCAATGGTGACATAGGTGGAAATAGGACTCCCATGAACTGAGTTTTCTAGGATTGAATAGCTAACTTGTCCATTGTTATCCAGATCAGGATCAGTGGCCATAATAGATGTGAGATATGCCCCTGGTGCATTGTTTTCTGACTTAAAGATCTCATATCTACCTTTCTCAAAACGTGGGGGGTTGTCGTTTTCATCAGTAACGTGAACGGTGAAGTGCTTAATTGTGGAGAGACTTGGAGTGCCTTTGTCTTCTGCCACCACAGTCAGGCTGAACTCTGATCTCTTCTCTCTGTCTAGTGAAACGTTAGTTAATATAATGTAATTATTCTCGTACGTCCTCTGCAGTTTAAAATAGCCCTGGCCGTGTAATTTGCACTCCACTTCTCCGTTCAAGCCAGAGTCCAAGTCCTCCACTCGCACCAAAGCCACAAAAGTGTCTAAAGGGGAAGCCTCGGAGATGTAAGCTGCGTCCCCGTTTCCCTGGGAGGACATGAGGTTAATGCTAATGTCTGGCTTATTGTCGTTCACGTCGACAACTTTGACCAGGATTTTGCAGTGAGCGGGCATCGAGTTAGGTCCCATGTCCTGCGCTTGGACGTCTATGTCATATGAATTAACCGTCTCATAGTCCACGCGCCGGAGCAGTGTCAGATGACCAGTGTCAGGGTTGATTTTGAACGTTTCCACGATTTTGGGGGCCACGTGACTGCTGAAAGAGTACACTATTTTAGCGTTGGTGCCCTCGTCTGCATCTGTGGCATTCAAGTCAATGAGTAAAGTGCCAACCGGGGAGTTTTCAGGCAGGTTGATGACATAGGAGGACTTTTCAAACACTGGGCTGTTGTCGTTTGAGTCGGTTACGCTGATTTTGAGGAGAGTGGAGCCGGTCCTCTGGGGTACGCCCCTGTCAGAAGCCGTGTACTGAAGTTCATAACCGGAGCGCACCTCCCGGTCAAGCTCCCTGAGCACCACGAGCTCCGCGTACTTAACCCCGTCGCTCCTGGACTGAATGTCGATCTTGAAAAAATCGTTTGGCTCTAACGCGTACGTGTACAGAGAGTTCTCCCCTACGTCTGGGTCTGTGGCGCTGTCCAGTGGAATGCGCGCTCCCACCGCCGCGCTTTCAGAGATTTCAATGGGAATGACAGGGCGAGCAAACTGGGGCGCGTTGTCGTTTATGTCCAGTACTTCCACCTCAACATGAAAAAGCTGCAAGTGCTCCGTTGGCAGCGTTAGCACATCGAACTGGATTGAGCAGTTTAGGTTCTTTTCACAGAGTTTCTCGCGGTCGATCTTGGTCCTGACGCTGATCTCTCCGTCCTGCTCACGGACTGTCAGCAGCGACGATGTGCCCCTCTGCATGGCTCGGAAACGCAGAGACACAGAACTCGGAAGTTTGGCCAAAATATCCGCTACATCGTCTCTGAGTCTAGCAATGACGGTGCCTACTTTTTGCTCCTCGTAAATCTGGTATTTTAAAGTCTTCCCGGAGACATGGTTTACTAAAAATAACAGAGCCACAAGTTTCCACATTTTCGTGAAAAAGAGTCTCTTCTCCTTCATTCGATACATTTTTGATAAATTCCAATACAGCTACAAAAAGTAGCACGAGTCAGACCCAGTTTAACAAAGATAGCGCACTTCTTTCTCAGTCATTTGCACTGCTTTTCCAATAAAGAGACGAAGGAAAAGCACTCGTTAAAAAGATTTAAAATACACAGGCTTCCACTAAAAAGGTATGCAACTCATTTCGTCCTTGTTACCAATCTGTTGCACGGGTCCTGTGTGCGTGGATACCGCTGAATGACAGTGGAATCCGTGCGTCCGTCTCGCAGTCGCTCCTCTGTGCGTCTGCTGTGAGCTGTGCGCTCTGTCTCGCTCCCTCTCTGCGTTTGAGGCTCCTGAGCGCGCACTCTCCCAAAAATAACCCGCTTCAGACCAAACTCGTTGTACATCACCGACAGCCCCCCTCTCTTTCTTCCTTCCTTTTCATGCCGGGAAAGACAAACGCTTCTTAAATCAAACCCTGGCTGGTGGCCACTCCGGAGTCCACGGGAGGAGGAGACACGGAGGGGGCAGAAACCCCGCCCTATGGGGGGGCTCACTTTCCCCACTTTCTAATTCCGCACAATGAACAGTGAGGGAAATAAAGTGTAGTAGAAAACGTCCATTCTTTAAGTAGTTTTTCATTGCAATAAAACCACAGGAAGGTTAAAGTTTCTCGCTTTAGGTCTGTTGTCTGACAGCACGGAGGCGCACTGAAGTCCACAGTCATTATACAAGTCAGAAAATATGGTCAGCTCAAGCTTTACTACACCGAGCGCTAGCGCGCACAAGGCACACTTCTGAAATGCTGCGTATGCAGCCAGCGGCAGCTGTCATCACTCCTGGATGCCTGGGCACTACGCTCACAACATGCTTATATTCTGTGTGTTTCAAGTGGCAGCTGACCATCCGCGTCTCCCACTTTGTAGACGGTGTACGCAGCGCATATTTCTCATACGCTTCATCTGTGGCTGCCTGAGAGTAAGCGAAGTAAGCTCTGTGGCGAATCGGGTAGAAAAAGCGCTGGGCTCTAATGAATGCCTTTAAAGAGCTGGTCACGCGGAGGAACAGCTCCGTCCCGTGAATAAATCTGTTTAACATCACTTCAGACTCACTGCAGCTGAATGAGGGGATTTTGACAACAGCCACAAGCATATGCTTATTATGTATACTCTGGGGGTGCACACCCCAGGTGGTTATTTTTTATTACCTCTTTTAATATGCATGCATGTGACCCAGCACAAAATCTTTGATTTCAGTCTTCTCTTGTCAGGTTATAACATTTACAGGAAAATGTTCATTGAGATGTGTCGTATTATTACTTTTCGTAAAACTTTTTTGATGAGTTGTTGTTATGCAATTTACATTCACAATCAAAAGTCACAAATGAGATTTTAAAGCTGTACTTTGACATAAGAATGCGAAGACAGAGATGTAAACTTTGACAAATGTGCACAACTGGGAGCACTGCATTCTGGAGTACCATCTGGCGACATGTATTTGGCACTGGGACTGAGCGATTAAGCCTAAAGTACTTCACTCCCCTCCAGCCGAGCAGAACCCTGTGAAACTGAGAAAATGGTTTGTAGTGAAGCGATGGAAGACTGAACTGCTACTCATCTGCCAAAGGTTACAAGCCATAGTTGGAAAGGAAACCTGTCCTCTGCATTTGACCCATTCTTCAGCGAGATTGGAGCAACCTGTCAGGGGCACTAGATGCCACAGTGCAGCACTCAGGTACACATTTCCAAATTGTGAGCATGGTTTTGTCAGGATTACCAAGCTTGGTTTATTGTGCTTGGTTAAGTTCAAACAAATGATTTTGACAGCAACAACAACAAAAAATAAACATTTTATTTCCATTTGTCTCAAGTTCTCATGATCCATTTTCAGAATCCCATAGCATGGACATATTTATAACTATAAGGAATAGATCGAAGATATGCAAAAACAAATGAATTATTTACTACCAGCTGCTTCCCAGCATCTATGTGCGAAATGCAGTAGAGACACCAGAACAAGACCTGCTATCGGTTTGATGCTCATTCAGTCGCCATCAACACAAAACAATAACTTATTACATATTCTAAAATGTGCAAGGACACAGACCAGAGGCTATCCTTTTGAACCTGCTATTTTAAATCAGCCTGAAAACCTTTCCCGCTCCACCATTCATGTCAACAAAATGTTTGCATTCACTCCCATTTTGCACATGTTGGTATTTAAACAGGTTTGATACGGGCGCCGAAGCATTTCCATAGCTCAAATGCTCACAATGCAGTAATGCAATTTACTCCCAGCGTCCCAGGGAAGCTAATCACATTTGGAGAACAAAGTCTGCCCCAGAGTTTATGGAAGAAGGGAGCAGGAGAATGACAGATTTGGTGGGGGTGGGTCTTAAACAGTGAACCGAATAAAACAATTAATGTATAGAAAGGGGCATAATCTAAGTAAAAAGCAGATGGAGGCTTAATAGATTTAGGCACGCTACATAACCAGAGGAGCTGAACAAACGTGCTGCTTTTGATGCCAATAAATCAGTTGAAATATTCATTCTGGGTAGCAGGTGCCTGGTGCAGAGAGCCTAAGCTAATCTCATCAAGTTTGGTGTTAACTTTCACCAGTTTTCTCCTCTCTTTTTTCACCAGTTTGACCGGCTTTAAAGCTGCCTCACTGAAGTGGCTAAAAAGTTGTGAAAGTTTTCTAAAAATGTGTGAAAGAAAGATTTTTAATTCACAAATTTGTCACATTCCATCATTCTCTTCTATAAAAATAAGTGTTTTTGCATTGGTCAAATATTTTGACTAATGAATAACGAATATGAATATTCTTTTCCATTGTAACTATCCTCAACAGGCTTAAAATTGGTAACCAAAATCATTTTAATTTCACTTGAAATATTTTGGGAAATTTAAGTTTTTTGTCAGACTACTTTTGATTTAATACTATTATACATTATAGATTCACCCATTATAACACCCATTACAGTATAACATAAATAGTAAAAGCTTTAACTTTACTACTACTACTGCTACTATTACTACAACTACAATAATATTGACAGTAATCAAGTTTGTAGCAAATCTATCTATAATACTTGGAAACATTAGTATTAGGTGCTGTGTATTGCACTTGTTCATTTTTTTATTAGTACTTCTTGTAACAATTTTAATTTACAGTACTTGGTTCGACAAAGATGATAAAGATGCAATGAATTAAATTCCTCTGTGATAACTGCAGTTTCACTTGGACTTTGACTGACCTGCAGCCCTCAAACAACTCCTGGATCCTTACTTTAGTTTGTGTTTGCTCACAGCTGTGTCACTTTTTCCTGGGCCTTGGGTCATAAAGTGATAGTTTGTGGATTAATTGTCTGTCCTTTACATTGATGACCATTCCTCTGCATGTCCCTGCCCCTCCTACAGTCAATGGAAGCAGCAGGTGGACAGTGGGCCAGGGACAGGCCGAGTGTGTCTGACCAGAGCCCGCCTCATGCTCATAGTAGAACTGTGCTTGTAAAGGCACGCGAGCATCTGTCGCCCCGTCATTGTCACTCATTCAATTAGCAGCGATTTGGTGGATTCCATTCCAGTGGGGAGGAGCTGGACCACATAGTGATTGCTTTCACTGCTGCTGGAGGGAGAAGCTAATACCTCCCCCTTTGCATAGACACAAACACAGCACCCCCATCACTGCTATCATTGTTATTCATCCCGCTCGCCTCCACTCTCCCTTGCTTTCATTTCGGGGGTCCATAGCACTTTATGACTTTATGACTCGGTGGTTATCATTGTGTGTGTAGAAAGAGAAGGGGAGCACAGCCTTGTTCTTGTGCACTCTGCATGTGATGATCACAGACCCAGTGCAGCATATTGCAGTCCATGTCAACAGTTGGTGGACACATTTACGGGCCGAGCAGAACAGCGAGGCATGGAGGACGAGTCTGAGCAGCTTCTGAGAGCCACATGCTCTGTCCTGTCAACAACATCACAGAATGTTAGGGCAGACTGATGGGGCATATAGTAAACACCATTACTCCAGATTTAAGTGTTTCAAGTATATGTTCTCATTAAAAGTCAAAACTTAACAGAGGAAAATGAAATTAAGTGGAGGTCTCCTGTTGGACAGTCAATAAAGACTCATTTTGACCAATGCTGACACCACCTCTGCTTCAAATACTAGCAACATGTTTAGTATCCATATGCACTATATGACTTCTCCCAACATTATTTATTTCAATGAACTTTAGTCTAACAGGTACCTCAACAACCACTACTGCTACAACAAACACTACAACTACTACAACTAGTACTACTACTACTACTACTACTAGATGATTTATACCAACTATATTTATGGATACTCGTAATTATTATTCTTACCTGTCATGACCACTTTAAAAATTACAAAGCTATGACTAATTACAGCTGCTACAGTGGTCAGTCATTGTACTTTAGTCCAATAGTGACCGCAACAACTATCACAATGACTATAACTACTACTACAACTATACTATCACAACAACTACTTCAAGTTCTTCTACCTTTTACAGTATGACAACTTCTACAACTAATGCTACATAGTGGCATTATCATAGTGCTGTGCTGGTCCCAGGGCCTTGTGCCCAATGAAAAGAACAGGCTCTTATGGCTTTTAACTGACTGATGCGCTGGGAGAGGTGTATAAAATATTCATACCTTCCCTTTGCAACACCAGTACAAAATGTCATTTTAACTCTGCTACAGACACACTGTTCGGTTGACCAATGCATTAGCTATTCTCTTCTATTGTGCTCTTCCCAGTGAAACCAAGATTGGAATTTATGGGCCATTACTTTTGACAAGTCAAAAAGAACACACAAAAAAACATTATTTGCAGTAGATTCTTTTCGCAAAGTCAAAAGGTCAAACTGTAATTAAAGAGATATATTTATTCTAAACAAGATAAGTTCTGTCATTAAATCTAGAAAGTGGAAGTTGTTTTATTTTTCAAACATGCTTCAGTTTAAAAGAGGAATGTTTTCAATACTTAATGTAGATATGCAAAATACTGTATATCCAAGATTTTTTTTTTTACATGAACAGATAAAAGTGGTTCTTTTGCATCTTAAGCCAAACCTAAATGTATTGTACAATGATGCAGATAAATAACCAGGATCTTATCACCATCACAAAATCAGACTTCTCTGATTTGTTAATCCACTTGCCATTTGACCTGGGCCCAGACTGTACATCTTTGTTAAATAGAATATTTGACTGGCCAGGCTATAAAAAACACCGTTTATCACCACCACCAATTATCAGTATCCAACCCATTTAACCCACTTCTGACCCTTTCTTAAATATATAAACATAAGAACTCCAAGCTAGCCATTTAAGTAGCCCGTGATCTAGTCCTAGAGTTTTTATTTGTGCTTCTCCACTGAGTCTTACCTTGCTGATTTTATGTAACATACACATACAGTACTTGACTTGGCTGACTGAACAGCAGTGACAGTATGAGCATTGGCCTACACCATGACACAGCACCGCGATACACAAAGGCTTCAAAAGCAATCAAGAGCTCACCACTCACCACTCAGCCTCTCACACTGTCTTTATTTAACTTCATTGCAAAGCCTGATCAAGGTCTTACCTCTTCTAGCATTATAGCATAGCTATAGAAAATATATAGAAACCTACAGTTATTTTAGTGTTCAACACACTAATTAGTCTCCAACCTATCCATTATGTTCCATTATACCCCATTTATTAAAGTGTGGGTTTGTCAATAGGGCTTGTTAACATGTTCATGTAATTTAAGAATGCTCAAACTTGCCTGAGTGGTAATTAGGGCCACTGAAACCAGGATGGGGGGAAACATATTACTTAAATGAAGTGCAGGATGTTGGTGAAGGGCTTCTTTGAAAGCAAAAATATTACACTTTTTTCTTTCTTTTTTTTCAAATAAAGTAACCTTACTTAAGAACACCATGTACTGTAACCATTACTACAGCTACATTTACTATCACTATAATCTGTATAGTTAATATTCCTAGATTTCTTTGTTTTTTTAAGGGTGCAGTCCACCATGTCTTGATTTGCACATTCACAGTGGAGCAGTGCCTTCCTGACACAACCCTCTGTGTTTATCTGGGCTTGGAAATGGCATAAAAAAACAAACTTTGTATTGATCCCTTGTGGCTGGATTAAGTACTGCAACAACAGCCACAAGAGCTACACCCCACTTTAATCCCTGCTCCTGCATTTAAAGCAAAGGTTTGATACTGAATATATTTGAATTGATACTGAATATATTTACATTCAGCTGTGTTTGAATATGAACTACTGAACATGCCAAAGGTGTCAAAGCACCTATACTATATGGAGAAACTGCAGTGAGGGTATGACAAAAAAAGAAAAGAAAAAACAAAATATGAAAATACAAAAAAACAAAATCTGTACACATTTTACATCCTATGTATCCTTAAAGAAGAAAATCTACTATTTTTACCAACAGCAAAGTTATGGATTTGATGTGCCAGTCCATCAGTCCATCAATTTTATCACCTTCCACTAAAGAAACTGTATGAATTTACAGGATAAACCGAAGAAAATCTACATGTCATTCTGCCACCAGTATTTTGCATCAGGCAAAAAACAGCAAGTACAAAGCACTAATTCCAACTTTGAGACGGCACACCACCAACTTCAACGTTTATTGTAGGTGGTTTTAATTATGGATTACCAACTTTTTTCATGTGTAAAATAATAATTACATTTTTGTCACAGTTTGTCTCTTATAGCACCATACTGTGCCTGACACCTTCCACTTTTATGCTTAGCCATTTTTTTTTTATTAAACCAATAGAAATTACAAAGATTTACTCTTTAAAGTTGGGGCACCATATTTTTTTCCTTTTAATTTTGTTCATTCCACATGAAGTTAAGTGTGCTATGGCGGTCAACTTTGGTTACTCAAGTTATTCTGAAGTTTTAGAATGGGCTACAGGTGAGCATTAGGTACCCCAGTTTAAAACTGTGAAAATATTCACAAAAGAATGAAGCAGGGCAGTGAATTTAGCAGGTCATTCACTCTAGAGAGTTAGTTCCAAAAGTAAAGCAAACTGACCTCTTTTTGTCCTTTTTCATTTATATGGATTTTAACAGTATTGTTTAATAATTAAATTGTAAACTGTAAAAGAAAACTAAAATCTAGAAATTGTGCATAATATTTTTTCCATGTAATTTGTCACGATGTGTGGTATAAGGTGGTGTATAGTACACTGGGTTTCCTCTGAGTACCATTGTGTACGTGTCTGTGTGTGTGCTTGTGTGTGTGATTGACGTGTTGTTGATTTGTTGGGGACTGCCTTTCTCCTCGATACCACGTCCGTCTCCCTGCTGATGAGTGACAGCTAATTTGCGGTCCAGAGATTAGTGCTTTAGAAAAGGGAAGTCTTGCTCTTTCCCCGAGATGTGCCACATCCAAATAGAATTGGTCCCATTTGGAGCTGGTTTCTTCCTTTGACAGGACATGTGTGTCAGCCTGGTAATGAGGACAGCCTGAGCCATTTACATCAAAATGGCCATCATCTGCCCAGATATTCATTTATTTTCTAACATCAAATGATAGAGATTTTTTTAAACTTCACTAAACATTATTGAACTCAATCGCAAGAGGATAACTTGCAAAAATGATTGAAATGGTTTAGAATTTAGCCTAATATTCTGAATCAGTCTGTTTTTTGATTATATACATACATATATATAAACTGGTACTGATGGAAATCATATCATGGTTAGAGATGCACAATGTAACTTTTCTGGTGGAGTGTCCACCACTGGCTTGTCTCCATGGAGATGGGTTAATGGTCAGATCAATGGAGGAGCAAGCCTGCACATGGTAAGAATTTATGTTTTTTTTTTCTTTTTTGTTGTTACTTTTTTGTGCTCGGACACATGTAAATGAACAAATGCAGTGGAGATATGTCTAATGTCCTACTGTGGAACATTCCAGGTAAAGAAAGACATCTCCATGGAGACAAGCAGGTAGCGGACCGTGCATCAGAAAAAAGTTACAGTGCACCTTTAAAGCCACGTTTTAGCCAAAAAATAAGCATCTATTTCTCTTCATCAATGACCATCATTGGAGCAGACGGTCTTTTCCCATCTGTAGTGAAATTGTCACATCGCATTCTGAACAGAATTGTTGTACTTAAGAGTGCAAAGCAATCACTTTTTGTCTACTTGGGCAAACTTTCTCTAACAAATGGTGTGGTTTTAATGGAGGAAGTTGTAATGAGGTCAAGGTCACCAGAGTGTTGCAGAGGAGGGAGAAATTCAAAGGGTTATGTGGGCTTTTTCATCTTCTTTGATTTTGGAAATGTTGGTCTGAAACAGCAGAGGTAGTAACTCACCACATCTACCCAAGTATATGTTGTTACCAATTTGCACTGTTTTCTACACACCTTTGAAATGACTAAGTTGAAAGACAGGAAGAAGAATTACATTACTGAATGAATTTTATAAATGTATGCAGCCGTAGTAGGAGACAGCTGCATATCAGCGGTAACTGAGGTACTGAATGCAGATTTATTGAACTTGGCACTTGGCACAACAGCAGTATTAAAGGGGCTGCATCCAATTTGTTTCATGTAAGGTGAGTCAAATGTGTCTTTCTCCAGTACAGATATATTGTAAAAGCTTCACCACGGCAAACTATTACCCAAACATTGACTCTTGTGAGCTTCAAGCCATATTAACTTCATCAACTTCATCAAAAACTTCATCAAAAATGTACCTGGAGTTGTGTCTTGTTTCATTCACGTTTGAGTAATCCTTTATTATTAGTCTGTCAGCATCTGAAAATGCTCTGTTCCACCTTGTGATGTCATGAAGTGGTAGTTTTCAAGTTAACAGCTCCTTTTGTTAAGCAGAAAAGGGGCAATTCCAGGGCTGAAATGATCCAAATGTTTCTAGTGAAGGTGTATCTAGTTTAAAAACCCAGTGGAGCACTTTCTGTATTACAGGGCATCGGAATAATAGAATATTTCCCTTTGAGAGAAGAACTATGCAGGGTTAGTGTGTTAAACATGTGTGAATAACAACAGGTATGGTTGTGATGAGGAAACAGCATTATTACACACATTAGAAAATAGCATAATATGGGCCCTTTATAATGAACCTGTTTTTCAAGATAAAGTCAAAAACAGCTACAACACCTCTGGCTAACAGCTCAGTACTATTGTGACAGAAGAAATAGCAACATTTGTTCTGTAAAAATAGAAATACAATCTTTAGATAATAAAATAATGTCTTATCTTCTCTCATTTCAACTAATGACAGTGAGTTCCTTTAACCTTAACAAAAATCATACAATTAGCCACAGCATACACGTCCACGCAGCAGGTTAAACCGAACCAGATCTCTGTATTGCACACACATGTTTCAAAAGAGCATAACTAGCTCGGGGGAAAGTAGCTGGCTCACATCACTTTTGAAGGGTGTGTTGGTGGGATCAGGAAAAAAAGTGGCTAAGAGAGTGTTGCCTGGTGCCTCATACAAAGCCCCTGTTGTTTTCTCACCGCAACTTGGATTGATTAAGAACACAGGCTACAATAACACAGACCTTGTACTCCGAGTGGCCTGTTTCTAGTAGTGGTATTCATAAAACATGCCGTTGTGTGCGAGGTCAGTGTGGCCTGTAGTCTTCGGTTGCAGCAGGGGTCCTTGCTCCTGGTTGGGGTCTTACATGTTTAAGTGTGCCCTGGACGGTGACCTACTTCCTGGGGTCCAAACCAGATTTATGGACCTGGTGACTGCAGAGAGGCGGCAGCTGTGGAATGGATGTGTTGTTGTGATAACGAGAAGTAGATGGGGTTGCCAAAGAGGGAGGTTGAAGAGAGCGTGGAAAGGTTGGCTGGTTGGCGATGGACCTTGAAATATGGGATCGGAAAACAGAGGGGAAGGCAAGTAATGGGGCAAGGAGGGTAACCCGGGGCCCCAAATCAAGAGGACTTTTGTTTTGCTTACGCTGCAATAACACCTGGCAGAATTTAGGGCCAAATAGTGGAGCATTGTGGTAGCAAGGTCATAAGGGACATGAATGATTAATATTCAAACAAAAAAATACAAACTCTACACAAACCCTTTCATAATGATTCTGTATTACACACAATTGATTCTTTAAGCCATGTTATAATGTTGTTACCTCATTAAAAACATACCTGGAGATGTGTTTGTTTCCTTCACACATGTATGAGTAACCATTTATTATCAGTCTGTCTACATCTCCAAACCTCAAAATGCTAGGTTCCACCTCCTGATGTCATGTAGTGGTTGTTTTCAGTTCAACAGTAACGTTTTACCTTTCGTCTAGAGATTAATAAGTCCAGAGCTGAAGTGATTCTAGTGACGGTGTATGGCTCTATGGTAAATGTTAATTCTGTCTTCAGTTATAAATTAAATAAGTGATAGTTTCTGTCTGACAGGAGAGTTTGTTTACCTGCTTTACATGTTTCGGCTACTTCCTGTAGTCTTCCTCAAAAGAGTCACGAGATGGTGTAGTGACGTGGTTTTGTCAGACAGTAGTTTGAAACAGCATAACTCTGCCTAAATATGCAGGGTTTGTGTGTTAAACATGTATAAATTAAACAAAACACAACTCACAGTGTTTGTGATGAAGAACTAACATTATAACAGAGATTAAAAAAAAGAAAACAGTTTAATATGAGGCTTTAATTATTTAGCCTCAAAGTGTGAAGCAAATACAAAACAACAAACAAATAAAATTAGATGTTTAGTTGGTCTATTTAGTTGCCTTGGTTGGTCTACATCGTCCAAGCTTTAGAAGGTCATAAAAGTAGTTTTACATGTAACACAACAGATGAACAAATAAATTGGTTAGCTGTGACGGATGGAAAAAAGAATCTTTTACTAACCATGATAATGATGTTTTTCACAAATTTCACAAGCCATGGCACTGTTTCTTCAATATTTACATAAATCCCAAAGACAGAATAAAGTTTTAGAGGTCGCAGCTTTGCATCTAGCACTGTGTATAGTGTATAATATTATAGGGTGAAAGTATGAAACATTTCTTCAATTATGCAGTGTACAGTCTAGTCTATATTTATCATATGTGTGTCTATCTTTTCATGCAACCAAGCCATTTCCAGGCACTAGTAAAAGCTGCAATGTCATCAGATGTCAGTTGGGCTTGGAGATTGTACTGATTGCCTGAGTGTGGGTGTACCATTAAACTAGAAGTTACACATATTATGCACTTACACCTCTTTGCAGTAAAGTTTATCAGCAACAAAAAGAAAACTTTGGACCAGTAATTAAGAAGAGAAAACAACATTTAAAATGTATATATATATATCTTACAGTACGTGTATGAATGATGAATGATTAAGAAAATAAAACAGTGGCCGTAAACATGATGTCTTGAATACAGGAGTATAAAGATTATTCTAAAATGCATGAGTCACTCTCAATGTAATTTCAAGTGGGTAACTGAGAAGAGAAAACAACTGTATCGTGACTGAAAGCTCTAACAAAATGGATTTTGCATAATAGGCTTTAATAAAGCATGAAAATAGACGTAAGCATGAAGATAGACTTAATTTGTAATAAACAAATTATTCATAAGAATGATTGAAGCCTGAGAGGTTGGGGTTAGGAGTTATGGTTAGGAGTTAGTAACTACTTACTTCACACCCTGAATCAGTCTTAATAAACTAATAAATAAATAAATAAAGACACTTTATAAAATATGGAACAGTGAGTTTTCAATAGTTTTTCTTTTTTTTTTTAAAGACTGTAGTGATTAAGTCTTTCTTTGTCCTCTACTAAGGCTAATTAGGTGTAGCTGTTATAAAGTGTTGGAAGGGGAGGCTGTGATTCTCGAATTTAAGATATGGGGAAACATAAACAGACAAAAAGCCTTGAAGTGGGAGAGAGGACGGCTGTGTGGAGGAGGCGTAGGAGTGCTTGGATGGAGAGTTATCCACTGCTGCTTCAGGTCTGATTATTTAAACCTTTTTTCCATGTCCAAACTTGTTCTCCATTCCGCACCTTTCTTTAATGAAATCACCACTTGAGATTGAGCTGTGTCCGTCTTGAATAGCATGTGTTGCTTGAACGTCCATATGTACATGCACTTTCACCCATTACGTGCATAAGATTCAAGCTGCACCTGAGCTAGTGCTGATTTGAAAAGTGCAGAGAAAAAAATGAAGAAGACCTTGGGAAAGGTTAGGGAGATAAAGTGGATTTAGACAATCATTTCTTTGTCGACTGGCTCCGGGTTGCAGTGTTGTTGTAAACACAGACAAATTGACCACATATTTCACAAGCTGTTGGATTCTATTGAGCAATGCTTAACATGGTGTTTCTAGTTTATGTAGGGGATTTGGGACAGAATCCAAACAGTGAGCAGCCAATGTTCAATCAGCACAGCAGGAAGCTAGTTGCACAGCAAGGGAGAAAAAGAGAGAGGAAGGAGGGGACAAGGATGTAAGGAGCACTATTTGCAAACAACAACAACAACCAAAGACGTCCACAAGTTGATGAGATAAAAGCTGGAAAAGAAAAATAAAAAAGGCAAAATAACATCTAATGGTATAATGACTGGCTCAGAAGATGTCCCAAACTGCAGTAGGGGGTAATCTATAGTAGTAGGATCAGTAACACTATAATTTGCCGTATAGTGGTGAGGGAAAGATTTAGACTTAGACATGACATAGACAGACTAATAGAAACCAAGAGAAATGATTTGGACACAGCTCACACATCACAATATATAAAAAGAGGAAGGAGCCTGTTTGCAGATGTCCCTGGTGCAGTCTGGTGCAGTGGGTGAGCAGGAGTGTCCATGATGGTGAGCAGTTTGTGTTACATTATTTACTACTACATTCATACTAGTAGCAAATAGTTAAGGTGTCAGTAGGTAAGTAGGCATACAAATAGGTCACTGTATCCTAAAATACATTCAAGACCAAAGCTGGTTTTGAATGAAAGTATTTATGTGTCTGAGCTATAGGAAAGGTGCGTCTAGTGTTGAAGTGATCATTTTTCATCCGGAGGCAAAATCCAAACAATAAACAGCAAATATTCAATCAGCTCAGCAGGAAGCAAGTTGCATAGAAGGAAAGGAGGAAAAAAGGATGGGTGGAACAAGAGGGTAGGAGGTAGGGGACTCACCCCAGATGAGAACTAGAACTTGTTCCAAATATACGGGCTGACTGAAGGGTGATGGATGGTGGAGATTGGAAGCAGGAAGAGCGGGTCGGTGACATGTCGAGAAATGTCTCCAATCTGACACAATTAAACTCCTCATTCCACTGACAATTAGTGCTCCCGTGTTTAATTTGGGTTTGTTGGTTCAATGGCGTGCATGCTCATTACTCCCTGATTACTGTCAATCACTTTGTCAGCTTCCAACAATTTTGCAATCGGTCCATTTGATTAACCTGGACAGCAGTTACTCTCGATTCACACTTGATGCCTTGATGGGTTTCACAAATTTATGTCAGAAATGTATAATTTGTATGCAAAGTGATTAGATATCTGGCAAGAAACTCAACCAACTGAAAAGTAAATTTGCTCAGTGAAAAGAATACAATTTAGTCATTAAAATTCATTTGTATTATGTCTTAAAATTCCTTGCAGCACACACGAATAGAAGTAGTAAATGAAATGTTCATCACCGTGGCTAATCACGAGACAAGTCTTGTCAAGCCTGCATCAGCCCTAGGCTGTTATTATTGGCTCCTCGCCGCTAACAAGCAATTAATTCACATCAGAGCTTTTTCCTCTGCCAAATAAACAGCAAAAGGCAAAAGCGCTTTCATGGCGTTGGTCAAAAAAAGGAAAAACGCAGCAGAAGTAGCCCCTAAGAGTCTTTTCACAAGCAAGGAAGAGGAGAGATGATGATCTCCAAACATATAATATTGTAATTAATGGTAGGTGAACTAAATAAATAAATAAAGGCTTGAATATTTTGTGTATTTGTATGGCACAGCGCATTTGTCAGGATCCATCATAATTAGCTAAATGAATTCCCACATGCACCGCAGCACTGTCAGTGACACCGGTGCTTTGTTCATGCTTGATTACATTTTAAATATAGCCGTAGCCAGCGCACATATTACATCGTCCTTTCACACAAGAACCAAACGTGAAGCAGCGCAGTGGAAAATGATGGTTCTCTTTCATGAGTGATAAAAACAGGCAGAGGAACAGGACAAGACACGGCGCTCGGCTGCTGTGCCTAATCAATATCCATTATCGCAACTTCTCACCTGGCTTCTGCCTCCTCCCAAAGTGCGTTTGATTCATGGAGGGACCCAAACAACATATCAGCCATTGGAAATTAGATATTTGACAATTGCATGACAACTAATTCATTTGATTGCAGCAAAAGACTTGGATGGGAACGCAACAAGCAATAGTACAATTTAAAGATGCAACGTGGAACTTTTCTGGTGGAGGGTCCATCAAATGCTTTTCTCTATGGAGATGTTATTGCTCCATCTGGAATGTTTCACAGTATGATATTAAAGCTTTTATATCTTCATGGAGACCAAACCAGACCAAGTTACAAGTCAGATCTGGGGAGAGGCGTTCTACTTACAGTCAGAATGCCCATTTTTTTTAGGTATTTTTGAGCTCGAAAAGCACCTGTAATTTAATAAATGTAAGGCAGAGCTGTTTAATGTCATAGTGTGGAGCATTCCAGGTAGAGCAATGGCATATCCATAGAAACAACAAGGTGATGGACCCTCAATTAAAAAGTTACATAGTGAATCTTTAAGCAAAACAAATGACAGGCATGTGTGAAATCTGTAAACTGTGTTGACATCAAGGTACTTAGCTATTTATTAGATTTTAAAATTATATGTAATAAATACATAGCTTTTTTTATAGGAAATAGATATAGCATAGTATAGTTGGAACCAAATGAGTCCATACTGACATATTTTAATGTGTTGATGTGAAAAAATTGCAAGATGGCTGGATAGTGGCTGGACAGAGTACCTCAAAAATAATTACAAAAGTGATTTTGAAGTCTGTTCCAAATGACGAGCTATTAACTGGAGGAAGAAGTTAATGTGATTGTGAGAAAATGTGGTATATATGGCCCGCCTTCAGTATAAAAGCGGTAATAGCTAATCAGTATTTAAGTAGAATGAATATAGGTTACTTGGCAGCATTTCTTGGTAGTGTTCCATGTACTAGATCCAGTCCAAAAAAAATCAAATCTCAAATTGCACAATTAGTAGCTTTGTCATTTTATTCATGGGCTTCATGAAAATCCATTGATGAAAAGTTTGGACTGTTGCCCTAGTGATTAACAATATTGTATCTTTAGAATGGTCGACCGTCCTCAAAATAGTAGCGTGTTATAGGAAGGTGAAATCCACAAATAGGTCCTGTTCATAAGACCTTATGACCATGGGAGTGGAAATCTTGCATTATTTATCATTTAAACTTTTTAAACAAAATTAGCTTTGTAATTGTTGTTGACTGCAAAGATGGGCTGTCACATTGTAAACACGTCAGGCCTTGACATTTGGGAGCGGATATGATAGAGTGACTCATTACAGGCCGAGTGGAGAGATTGTGATGCGATGGTGCCATTTGTTTGGCCATTTCCCCCAATGCTTGTAGATGACAATACCGCTGGCTTCAGATACAGGCTTTCACAATGCGGGTGGTATTTCAAAAAATCAGCTTAGTTACTGTTTGTCTTGTTGATTTTGTATCCGTTGTGGTTCCATGCAATTTGCCCTCCATGTCTTGCCGTCTTTGTGTCTCATTCTGGCCAAATCATTTCCTTCTCTCCCAATCTTTCTCCATTCTTCTGCCAATTCTCTTGTCTGCCCGGGAAAAAAGGTGTGTGTGTGTGGATGCGTTTCAACCACTTTGTGTCTGCGTGTCTGGCACTTTCCAATTAGCTTGTATACCTGCTTCTGGCTGTGTACGAGATAAGATGGAGCAGATACCGGCGGGCTACTGTTATCTCTGTTTTTCCTCCTGTCACGCACAAACAGGGCCGTATACCTGTACACACATGGTTTGGAAAATACCAGGTTACAAGCTCCCAGCGCTCTATTGAAGAGATAGCTGCACTGTAGAGGCTAACAAGAAGTGGACAAGTGTTGTAATGAATTCATAAGGGACTGTTGATTCTGTGCTTATTCCCCAAGTGTGATATGCAACTGGTACTGGAAGATCCTCATTGCTTCAGTCTAGCAGAATGACGATGATTGCCGGTACATTGCATTTTTAAACTTGGTAAAAATAAAAAAGAGACCACATTATTAATTGTACTACATAAATAATCTCACGCTTCCGTTTGGTCTTCATTTTCTGTGCCCAAGAAACCATTTGTTTAGTTTTGCTATTCCATCTGCCTGATGAGGAAGAAATTAGCACAAAGTACACCAAATGAGCATACTTAATTTCTAATTAATTTCAGTGTATTATAATGAATAAATAATGGTGGCATGTAAGGTGTTGCAGTAACCACACCTTATGAAGTTACTTGTTATAGTTTTCATGTTCTTCCTTAGAGGTCCTATACAGAATGCAAAATAGACTACAATAAAATTAAAATCAAATTAAATAAAATGGAGTTGTGTTTTGTTTCATTCACCTTTATTATTAGTCTGTCTACATCTCTAAACCTCAAAATGCTCAGTTCCACCTTGTGATACCACGAAGCAGTAGTTTTCACGTTAGCAGCTATCTTTTACCTTTAGTTCAGTAGAGACTGGTAATTCCAGGTCTGAAATCATCCAAATGGTTCTGGTGAAGTTGTCTGGAGTTTAAAAACACAGTGGAGCACTTCCTTTATTACCACATGCCATCAGAGGGTAGAACAGTGTGTTTCCATTTGAGAAAAGATCACAGCCTGAATATGCAAAGTTTGTGTTTTAATTATGTATACAGCTCCAGGTATGTTTTTGATGAGGAAAAAACATTATAACAAACTAGAAAATAGCACAATACAGGACATTTAAGGTGAAAAGTTAATGGTGTCTTAGTTAGGATTTATATGTCCAAAAGCAGAGAAAAGAAAGTTACTGGATACCTCAATCTGCCTTTTCACTCGAGAAGATGCTCTTTATTAGTCGACCAAGAATTTCTTTAGTCAACCTAGTCCCATCAGGCCTAAAGCATGCTTAATCATAGACTTCTTCAGTCACTATCCACTGTAACTGCGTTTGTTGCTCCTATGGTTGCCTATAGAAGCTCACCAACTGCACCTGACAGTTTACACCGTGGCTTTAAAACAGTGGGTTAAAAGGTCAAATACAGAGAATAAATTACAATACTAATGTCCACTTTGCATTAAATACTGCATTCATTTACTGCATTGCCCATTTAAAAGCTCATTCTAAATAATTGTATAAACCATTATTGGCAAAGTGTGTTTTTGGAGGCCTATTAGGTTGCATATCCTGTCCAGCTACATTTCTTCCTGCCAATTGTAATAGATTAAAGACCATTGTACAAAAGCAGTGTGTTTGGTACAACTGAGCGTTCTTATCACCACAACACTGTCCCAATCTTATCTGCTCTCTATGTGGGGTCTGTGACAAACCTGGGCAACGACAGAGTCACCATAGAAATAGCTGGGGCCAACTGAAAGATCTCCACTGTCACGCGTGGAGCTGTTTACCTATGCCACTTCCTCCCTGATTCTCATGCATGCACGTAGGCGCCCGGGGTTACGTTTAGAGAAGGCGACAGTGTATGTTTGGATGTTTGCTGGTGGCGGCGTGGTGGTGGGAGCGTGCTGTGACCCCGTGACCCGCCCCAGACTGTTGAATAATAAAAGGCTATTCAGACCCTCACCGCGCTGACAGAATGAAAGGAGCAGTCTATAAGGGGAGGGGGGGATCGGTCAGGCGGGGGCACGGAGGGAAGGCGGACATGGCGCTCGCTTGGTGGGAGGTATGGGACACTCATTATTTCTCCGAGCCCCTCTCTCTCTCGCTCTCTTACTTCAAGTTCCTTTTCACTTTTTCGTCAGTTTCTCATTCAAGTCTAGTTCTCTCGGACCCGTTGATCCATTTGTTGCGAGTTTCTATTCTTTCACAATTTATTTCATCCACCCACTTCACTCGCCCTCCTCAAGATTTCTGATTCCATCTAATCTGCTGCTAACAACCTCACACGTCTGCAGCTTCTCCTTGGCTATCCCCCCCATCTATTTTTTTCCCTCTGCCTCTCAATTATCCTTCCATCCCTCTCAGCTCCTCCCTCGCCGTCTCATTACCGATGCTGTCTACTAAGGAGGTGATTAGCCTAGCTTCGGCTCTAATTAAAACACAGAAAGGAAACTAAATGAGACTTGTGATTTGTGGTACGGTGGTAGTAGTGGTGTGTGCGTGCGCGACAGTAAATGGTAGAACGCCAAAGAGGAGGCTTCTCAGTTTCGATGTAAAGCCAGCAATTATTCGGGAGGTTCTGAAAGATGTCATGCACATACCATACCGTGGAAAAAAAGAAAATTGATTCCTTTGAGGGAGATTATCGCTTATATTAAAAACAAGAGAGCGAGAGAGCTAAGTGGCACAGCGAGCACACACAGTAAATGTCTGGGGTTGTTAGTCAAATTCAGCCTATCGCTAATTCACAATATTTTCCCACCTGACTGAATTAGATAAAGTGTGTGGGAGTTCAAATAGTAGGAATTGTGTAGTGTAAAAATAATTGGAATCAATGTTCTACTTCCATTCTGAGAAAATGTAATGTACAAAATGTAGAAAACTTTGTGCAGGAAACTCCCCCAAGCAACAGCCATCTGAAGGGATGCTCTGTATGCATCCCTGTTACACAACTTAACTTCTCCACACTCCTCTTTCAGATCCTGTTTATTTCACTGACAGCCTTTTCAGCAACCACTGGTCTCAATATAAACCTTTAACCGGCATTTTCTATTCAAATATCCCTCAAGGTTTTCAGGCCTTTATTTAATGGACATGCATTCATCTCATGTTGTAATTAAACTAATCGTGTTGGTGAGTTATACAGTAATACAGTACATTACAGTATAGAAATATGTATTGCAAGAGAACAGGAGGGAGACAAATGAGGTGAGGCAACAATCTGTCATTGCACTGCTGTATATAATGTAATAGAATATCATTATAATCACTCATTTGTCCAGGAGCGGTCCATGGTAGGAAAAGTTTCGGAGATAGTCAAAATCTAGTTAAAAATCTAGTCTTAATTTAATCTTGATTAGTTTTGATTTTCAGTTATTTTTATCACAATCATTGGCACTACAATACTTGGTCACACAAGTGAGGGTAAAAGACAAGATAACTCAAAATGAAACAAAAACAAAAAAACAAAAAAACAGAATAGCCTAGCCCTGACCTACTCACTCAAAACTAGACTCAAAATTCCTTGTAGCAGAAGGTTCACATCGGCATGGGGTGAGTCCAGGTTTGACACAGTTTTCTACAGGTCAGTGCAGCCTTCAATACTTTCGTTTCTCACCAAAATCTTCAGACTATCCCATTTTCCAAAGCATCTATCTCATTAGACAACCCCCGCAATGCTACTGCTGCCCTGAAAAAAAAAATAAAATCAATTCCACTCTTTTCAGTCAAAATGTTTATTTCCTCACCCCAAAGCAAACTGACAAAATGTTGTTTTTGCCTTAACCCAGAACAGCAACCTTTCAAGCGAACCTTAAATGTGCTCAATAAAAGTTTTCTGCAAACTATCAGGAAATTACACAATCAATAAAACTTACTGATGGTACAAAGAGCTACTGATTACAGATTACAGGGGTTGAACAGGAAATGTATAGGGAAAATGCTTGCCTTTTATTCATTCTACTTCAAGATATTACAACTTCAGTTCTTGACCTTTCTTTCCTGCACTGATCTGTTATTTCCAGTTTTCAAGCGTAAGGACTAATTCGGCCTATTTAAAATGCAAATTTGTAAAGTTAAATTTCAGTACAACCATCCAGTTTAAGTTATGCAAAGTTTCTCAAATGTTGTATCTGTGTAAACATGCTTTTACAAATATTAGCAAACTCCTGTTATGATCTGCACCCATCACATTCTCCCCGAGGGACTAGAATTATGCAGAATTCGTTGTTGGACTCCGCAGCCTTGTCATGAAAATTGCCACATCGCAGTGATCAGAACTGCCTGCCTTTCCCCAAATGTTCAAATACCTCATTACTGGTGTACACATAAAACTACTGCTTGCACTGCAATACTTCAAGAGGACTTGGTAGATCTGTTTATAAGTATATGGTTCTTTATTTTATTAGGTATTAAAGTTAAAATCCAATTATATGAAATAGTAAGTGAATGGAAGTTTTCAAAAGCTGGATGCTGTTGACCTTGTGAAATAGCTTGTATTCCTCCTCCAATCACGTTGCTGAGAAACATTGCTTTTCATATTTTATTCCTCTTCTGAAAGCGTTTACATAAGCGCAGAGGCATTAACGTGTACTTAACCTTCGTCACTCCATTTGTGTAAAGCATTTCTCCTTCTCTGTAGATATCACCAAAAATATGTGCATTTGAGCAGATAGGTATCTTTGGTGCCCTGACAGTATCAAAGTCAGACTAGCAGTATGTTGGCGTTTAGACCTTTCCTCACCTCCAAAGCTGAAGCGCCGGAGGCCAAAGAGACACAAGGTGCTGGTGATCTGACGTTTGATTGTATCGGCTCTGACTCAAGCGGGGCACATTCTCCTCTGACCATGGACACTGATATCTAAGGACACACGCCTAACACACTTTGTACCAGGCCTGTAGGTGGGCTGGACAGGTCCACATTTTCACAGCAGCAACAGAGAGGAGAAGAAAAGCATGTGCCTTTATATTTTATGTAAGACAGTAGTTCCTAGTGGGTTTATTGAGCGGAGTCTGCTGTGGTTGAGAAAATAAAGAAAATATGGGAGAAAGGAGGGGGAAAGCAGTGTTTATGAAGTAATGCCTATAAACGAATTGACCATGGGCTAACTACTAGTGCTAGTACATTGAAGAAATATGTTGTTTTCACGTTGTAGAATTTTATCATATCCTAACTTCAGATGGAGGCTGGTGCTTAAATTTTAATAAAATTGCAAACTTCTGATCTATAGATGTTGAACTGGACATGACTTAAAGTTCAAGCTATTTTAAAATCTTAATTGGTCCACAAGTCTACAATGTTTAACAAGCATTTCCGCTGTGATGAAAAATTTCTGGCCTTGTCAAGCTAAAAGAATGTATTGTTTGGGTTTAGATAATTAGTAACTCACAAAGTGCTAAAGTATCTCTGTATTCATGGTCACAGGCAGTGGTGTGATCCTTTTTTTTTATTTGAAGGATAATGTGCAGGTATATTAAAAAGATGGCTGCACCAGATTTAGCAACATGCTAATTTCCATCTGCAGTCCTCAACAAGAAAAACAAACATTCAACATATATACAAATCATAATACAAACAATACCCGTCTGGTATTGCTAGTGAGGACATGACTGGTGGTCAAGAAACCAATTCTTAACCGCCCTAGAGAAGCTGTGGAAGTCTGGCATGTTCTTGAGATTATCTGGAAGCCCATTCCATTCCTTGATGGCTTTACAGGAAAAGGCTGAGTGTGAGAAGGCAGACTTTCTTTTAGGAACATTGCAGTCTCCCCTAGACACAGACCTTAACGCTCTGCTTGTTAGTTGAGAGCGAGGTTGTACGTAGGTCTTGAGAGGTGGTGGGGCAGTGTCGTGTAGGATTTTGTGCACCAGGCGGATATCAGAATACCCGATCAAGTTGTCAAAGCTTAGCATTTAAAATTTTTCCAGAATATAACAATGGTGGTAGCGCCTAGGCTTTTGTCAAGGATTTTCAGTGCCTGATTATGCAAGGATCTGAGAGAGTTTAGTACTGTTGGCTTAGCTTGAGACCATGGTGACATACAATAATACAATACAAAATATGGGATATGATCATGGCGTCAAAGTAAGATTTTGCAGCCTCCAATGATAGAGAACTTCTGATGTATTGAAAATTAGCTATGTTAAATTTCAAAACGTTGCAGACCTCTTTTACATGTTTTTTAAAATTAAGCGTAGGGTCCAATATGACACCTAAGTATTTGATCTCTTCGACATTTTGGATGACATGACTATCCACATATATCTTTGGAAGAACACTTTGAATTTGTTTGTTCGAGAAGTACATAGAGACCGTTTTGTCTGTGTTCAGCGTGAGGCGGGACTTGTCAAGCCACTCAGTTGCTTTTGTCATAGCCACAGAGATCTCAGCTGCAATAAAATCTGCAGCCGAGCCGTGTGTGAATAAGACCGCATCATCAGCATACATCACAACCTCTACATCATTACTTTTTTGTCTTTTTGAGATTTTCTCTTTTATTCTTACGCACTGGTGACGGTCCGCTAGATAAGATCTGAACCATCTGCTGTATCTGGGCTTCTTAAGACAAGACATTATGTCAGTCCCTATCTATCGGGGTTAAAACAACAGGTTGTTGTTTTATTCATTTCTCATCTAGAATTATTGATAACCTTGAGTTCATCTAATCAATGCCCCAGTTTAACCCAGATAAAATTGTCTCCTTTCAAAGACGGTTTAGATCAATACTATCATATGTTTTATCTCATGTTGATATGATGACATTTGTCAACTGTATAAGAAGCATGGTTTTGTTTTGTCAAGCATGATCAGGGAGAGAAGGACCTCGCGTGAGGGACAGACAGGTTTTGTTTTTCTATTTCTTCTTTGTAATTGTGTGCACAATTGCTTTAATAAATCCAGACTCTTTGATTTAAGACAACTTTTCTCCAGTTTTATCCTTCTCAGATTTAAAAATCCACAACATCCGCCATGTCCCGTTTAAATTATAGGGATTCTGGACATTAATGTGTCATGTGAAATTATTAGAATTAGTCATTCAAGTGTACCAAGATGGCTTGGAACTAAAAATCAATGTATTAGCTACATAAGGTACAGATCTTGTATCACTATTCTTGATCTGTGTTATAAATTAAAGGCTGAATATCATACAATTGAAAATATGTAACTTCAAAGAACTTAAAAGTGCAATGTGTAACTTTCCTGGTGGAGGGTCCATCAAATTATTTTCTCTTTGCCTGTTTTTCTAAGTATTTTTGAGCTATAAAACTATAAAATGTAATAAACTTAAGCTAGAGCCATTTAATGTCATACTGTGGAACATTCTAAGCAGACCTACGACATATACATAACAAGCAGGTGAGGGACGCTCCACCAGAAAAGTTACACAGTGCAGGACTGAGGATAGCTGTTTAAAAGCTTGAATTTAGTAGATCTAGTTTGGTTACAGGCTACACACCAAAGCAGAAGCAGCGGATAACGTATTAAAGTAGAGGGAGCAATAAAGGGCTGCAGTGGGAAAACAAAGTATTAAAACACATAGACAACAGGCCACTTTAATAACTTTTGATGGAATATCTCATTATTGTGCTTGTGTAGTTCTGTTAATACAGCAGATAAATGTCGGCATTGTTCAGATTTTAGGCATTTACCACACTGGAGTTTATTTTTGTCTTGCTTTTGAATACAGCTGAGTATTTGCTCTGACTACCATGGCTACTTGTTCAACTCTTACACAATCTAACTATATAAATCAGCAGGAATAGTGTTTTTATGGCACATTTTGTTCAGTTCAAAATGCAGTCAAGAACTAATATTATCCATATAGTGAATAGATGTGATGTGGCCAAAGTTGTATTGTTTTAATACCAACATTAATCGTCCTTTTCTGGCCCAAATGTAGGCTATAATCTCCACTCATTTATATTTTTCTACTGACTATGGTTATATCCAGAATATAGACCCGTGTGGCAGAATGGATTGCACCTGCTTTGGTGTCCTTAAAAATGATGTCTTTTCAATGTGCAAGGGGCGTAATCTGTGAATGGACATATTCCTTTGTGATTTATGACTTGCAATCTGGCTGACACCACTGGACTGCTTTAGTGTTTGGAGAAACAATATAGTGTGTTTTGAATGGCGTCATAAAGTAATCTGGGATGGGTTTTTTATTTACAGAATCAGCGTTAGCAACAGAAAAAGCTAATTGTGAATCAACAAAATGGTTTTAGCAGCTTATAACAAACGTATTACTTGATTTAAAGGTGCACTCTGTAAATGTTTTTCCAGTGGGTTTACCTATACCATGGTAATGTTTTTTTTGGTGTTTGTTTAGTATGAAACTAAACATCTTGCATTTAATCAGTTACATGTGTTTCATTGCACATAAATAACATAATACATGCTTACTGTGGTTGCATAGATTGTTGATGAGAATGATGATGAGAACTGGCTTGATAGTGTCATCTGGAAAAAAAAAAACACTCGAGAAAAGTAAAAGCCAGATGAGAAAAAGTATAGTTAAAAGGCCTTTATTTAAATGGCCAAAGCCACATGTTTCAACCACACACACACTCTTTATCAGGGCTTAACTAGAATCATGATGGTAGTGTTACCTGTTTGTCTCACTGGAAATGGACAAGTTTACTTTACATACTTGTGAACCCCACCTGAAAAGTTACCTGCTACACCTCTCAATAATTCTATACTTTCCAGTAGTTTCGATGGGCGCTGCCATTGTCATTCGGGTTGTGTTATTTTCCAAGGGGCTGTAGATCCTGACAGCAAATAAGTTCTATGTGGACTACAAAATCACTATAAAGCCCAGAGAATCGCTGCATTCTTGACCTGGTGCACATCAACATTGAATATTTTACACATATCAACATTTCTATATATTTTAATGGAAAAATTGTCCCCCGATTATCCACTGAAATTAACAGGATTTCTGCTTAACCAGCAAGTGCCACCACAAAGAAAAAGTGCAGTTCAGAAGCATTTAGAGGCAAAAAGTGAGTAGGGATTATTTTTTGTTAGCACCCAGGTCAAAGAAGATACCACATCCTAACGTACATTATCTTTAGGGAGATGGCATGTTCATTGGTGTAAGAACAGATTTTCTTGGGGAACTCTCTATTTCACAACATTTTGGTGTTTTCTTCATGTTTCTTTTCAATGACTAAATACAGAGAGTCCAAGAACAGACTGTCTAGTATTGAGTATCATATCCAAAACATAGGGACTGCCATGAATCAAAGACTACATCCTGAAGTTTGAGCTGAAGATAACAACATGACGCCCAAATTCATAACACCGCACATACTACTGTGCACACTGTGATGATGACTATGGTGCAGGGGTTGTCATACAGACAAATCCACAGCGCTGATGAAGATAGATCTGCATTGCTCAACACTCCATCAAGTGTGCCCCCATTGTGCTCCAATCACAGCCTCTTCTCATTACTCTTCATTTCAGCCAATGAGTTTGACGCTGGGAGAAAAGGCGGAAGGTCCCCCCTCCTCTGCACCCTTAGCCCCTTCATTTTCGACACGTCCCTAACAGGAATCAATTTCATCTATGGGTCCTGCCTCTTTTGGCTGGCTGCTGAAGCTAGCCTTTTGACGGTGCTGCTTGCTGACACCTCTTTAGCCCTCTTTTGTTGGTCGTTCATTGGGTGCGCCATATGGCAAGTGAGAGGGATCTAGCTGGTGAATGTATGTGTATGCAGACTTTGAGGTCAGCAGGGGGTTATAAGAGGTTGACCCGCTGACAAAGACTCCCCACTCCATCAGTGTTGTCAATGAATACATGGGGAGACGGTGTATGAATGAGGAGCGCAGGAGCTGTGGAGAAGTCGTCTCCGAAGGCAAGAGGGTGTGAGAGGGGGTGGGTCACTGTTGGAGGGGTATTAGCAAGATGAATGTTAGCTAGGATTAAGCGAGAGTGAGAGAAAATGAAATAGACAGGGGGTAGATGGAGAAGAGGGAGGAGGGATCAGTGATTAAAATGGTCGCTGAAGGGAGAAATCACCAGGAAGGATGCTTCTAAAGGCTTATAAGGGCAGTGGATGTGGGTTTGTGTTGTGAAGGGGCCTGCTGTGTGTTTGCCAAGGATAAGGGGTGATTCTGGTGCCACAGAGGCTACAATAGGCCAGCAGGTCCTTCTCAGCGTGATGACAAGACGCTCGGGGTGGTGTGCAAAACCTCTGCCTGTGCACCTTAATATATGAGTGCATGTATCCCAGCATGCCGCCTCTCTATAGGAACCCCAGTCCATGAGAAGGGGAGATTCTCATTAACCACGTCTGACAAGCAAAGCAGGGGAGTACGTGGGGTGAGCTGTGGGGTCACCAAGTGTTACGGACTTCCTGCTTATTGCATCTGCAGTTTGCATGTGAGACATTTGTGCTGTTTGTGTGTGTGGGAAGTTGTTAAACTGGGAAGAAAAGGCATTTCGCATCCTGTGGGTGCATAAAATCATTAATGACACCAGCATTCCACATGGTCTTGATCCAGCAATTTTCGTTTTTCTAGTTCTCCGCAGATAAGTGCCCATACGCAAGCCAGAAAGCTTATAAAGTGGCTCTTATTTAAATGAGAGCAAAGAACTAAAACTATTTTCTCGATAAGTGCCTCTGACTTTAATAATAGCATGTACACACATAAGAGGCTGCAACTGTAATGACAGAAGACTAGGAGTGCTGGAAAGAGCTTCAAAGCATAAAAGGGAGAAAAGTCAAAACCATAGAAACAAGTAGTTTTGTCAACCTAAAAATGATATTACCCTGGACTGATCTGTTTTATGCAGCAGTTTAGGAAGCATGTTTAACTGGCATCACTTGTGGAAAGGTAATGTATGTAAATGTAAATTTTCTGGTGAAGAGAAGAGCCACTTGTTTGTCTGCATGGAGCTGAAAGGTTTTCATTTCTCATTCTGCAATCTTCGCTTCTCTGTTATTCTCTCTAATTTAATGTCCCATCTGTATTTTAAAATTTTATGATGATTACTTATGTTTTGCTGTTTGTATTGTGATTTTGATGTATTTCTTATTCTGTAAAGCACAGAATTACTTTGTGTACGAATTGTGCTATACAAATAAACTTGCCTTGCCTTATTACTTTATTCCACATTCTAGTATATTTTTTTATTTGAATACTATACTATATACTATAAAACTATAATGTGGAACGAAGTAATAACAGCTCACCGTGGAGATCTGAAAAGGCAATCCAATTCACCATAAGAATGCATAATTACACAATTACCATGACAACAATCTGTGATGCATGTAAAGCAAATATAGCTACATCTTGGTATAAATCAAAATCTATACTGTAGATGGCAAATAAACTACAAAAAAGCCCTCACAGCACTGTTCCAGCATGCAAAAAATAAAAAATAAAAAAATGCAACAGTAGAGAATCTATGCCAAGATTTGCTCCCACTAACCCAGTGCAACCGTAACTGCTGCTTCTCTATAATGGTCACACTGTTACATGGCATTGCATAAGATAGATAAGAGGCATATTCTCCTCAGCTGGGATACAGAACAGTGCCTTCAAAATGTGCATGACTGGTGTGTGCGTTTCAGTGTGTGTGTGTGGTTGTGTGTGAAATGGCAGGAGCTGGGGGAGTGTGAATGAAAGTGGTACAAGATGAGCCGACCGATGAGAGCAGGGAGAATGGGAGCGAGATGGTGCTCTGTCATCTACGTTATGCATGGTACTTTGTGTGTGTGTGTGTGTGTGTGTGTGAGAGAGAGAGTGCGTGTCTATAGTGTGCGTGTGGAGGTTGGACAGGAGCTGGTTCAGAGGCTGGAGTCATAACACAGCCCTCTATGGGAAAACGGCCATACAAAGAGTCCATTCACTTTCACAGCCGCAGCAGCTTCCCTTTTCTCCCCCTACACTCTGAGCTCTCTCCAGTTTCCTCACAGTTAAAGCCAGTTATTTTTCCACAAGGCTAATAAGTAGCTTATTTGCTGGGTCTTTAAAAATACAGATTTCCATTTGCACTAAAATATATCTCTTTTTTAGCAATATGGGCTGGTACCTTATGCAATATTTTTTGAGATTCCAGTTTGTAAATGTTTTAGGTAAAATGTAAGCTAGAGGAAACACAAACAATACTGTTTAGGTATAGGCATAAGCAATGACTGTTTTAAGTGGTTTACTTAAATCCTATGTTCCAAAAAGGATTACGTTGGGTGAAGTCAATAGAGATAATCAACACAAGGTCCTACATGCTTTTACTTCTACTTTATTTGATCTGCTGCTATACCAAAAACATACAACATTAGGGTTTTAAAAGGCCAATCTTACACAGTTTTCTCATTTATGTTAAAATGTAGTTTCATCATCAAAACATATCTGGAGCAGTGTTTAGTTTCATTCACACATGTTTAACAGACCCTGTTTTTCCCTCAAACAAAAAAACACTGTTCCACCTTGTGATGTCATGAGGTAATACAGGGTGTGCTCTACGGTGTTTTTCAACTCCATAACTCTTCAACTAGAATAATTTTGATTATTTCAGCCCTGGAACTGCTAATCTTCACTGAACTAAAGGTGAAAAGTATCTGATGACCTGAAAAGAACCACTACATGACATCACAAGGTGGAACAGAGCATTTTGAGCAGTGGACATAAAGGCAGATAATAATAAATAATAAAGGGTTATTTAAAATGTGTGAATGAAACAGAACACAACTCCGGGTATGTTTTTCATGAGGTAACAACATTATAACATATCTTAAACCTCACATGAGTAAACTTTCTGCAATACAGGACCTTTAAGGTACAATGGATTGTTATATTAGATGTGGTAATTCATTGATTTGTATATTTAGAATGATATAGTGTGAACTTTACTTATTGACATTTTCATTTAGAGTTTCTTAGTGGCATGCACCTGCCTCATCAATCAGAAGTATTACGATACTACTATGAATAAACTATATCAATTTGCACTGACATTTACTATTCAATTATGCACTTGGATATAAAAAAGAAACTGACTTTGCATGGTAACAATATGTGTATCAACAGTTTAGCACACACATTCCACAATCAGCCCAAAACCCCTGTACCTCTTACCAGTTTTACATAAATCTACACAAACAAACCCCAAGTGGCTGAAAACCATTATTTTCACAGACTGCAATGTGAAAATAAGGCTGGAAATCTGTTGGGGATCCACACAACAAACACAATGGTCAGTTCTTTGGTCAAGATACAAAAGTATATTGAATTTCAAACTAAAGTCATACATCACAGATGCCTTTTTTTTTTTGCACAAAGCTGGTAGCATCAGATTTCTGTAGCCAAAATGTACCTGCATAAGACAAGTTCAACAAATATCTGTTTTACTTGTCCTCAAGTATATAATCTTTCTGCTTTTTCTAACTATTTTGCTTTGCATTGTTTGTCTTACCAAAATCATAGATTATATCTGACACACTATAACATAATTATGGTTATTAAAATCAGAGAATATTATATAAACAGGACAATGTTGATTCCTATTATTAAAAAGTACATCAAAGCATTCAGCACTCGTCTTGTCACAAAATCCAACATAACTATTGTGTTTATTTCTTACGTTATGAAAGTGCATCCCACTACCCAATAGCCTGCCAAACTCATCTGTCTATTCTTTTTTGTTAAATTTGTATCTTTTGCATTTTCTTGTTTGCCCAATTCTCCGTGTCACTGGCAGCCCTCCTTCACATCTGTTTCCATGGCCTGGTTGCACTGTTTTAAATGCCAAAAACCCTCCTCCCCATTATTATCCCCACACAACAACTGCACCGGCCCGCCCTCCTGACTTCTGTCGCCTTTTGTCCTGTAGACCAGCTTGAACCATTGGCTCCACTGGCGTCTTTTTACAGTGAACAAAACCCAACATGGCTAAATAGACAGCGGGACAGTTGGTCTCTTTATTGTCTGTCTCGGCATGTGTTTGTGTTATTGGCTGGCGCATTTGTGACTTTTTCCACATGAACATATGTGTGTAGTTGGGTATGCAGTGTGGTGTGGGTGTGTGAAGCAATGGTCATTTGTTTGTACAAGCTGCAATGAGAACTCGGGCCTTCTGCTCAGTCAAAGAACAGTTGTTGTAGTTTTTTCACTTTTATAAACAGCGAAAAAAAAGATCAAGCTCCATTTGCTTGGGATGAAAAAAGTGATCAGAGTCAGTTCATTTTGATCCCTAGTGGATAAGAAATGCTTAGAATGGGGAAAAGAATGAGGTCAGGGTGTGTTTGATCTCTGTAAATTGAAGGAAATGGGCTGATTGCCTGGATCCTGCCAAATTACACACACCTTAAAGTATACTTTATTAAACGGGGACCATTTTTTCTTAGTCTGGCAAACATTCCCAAAGCCAACACCAGGCAAAGAAAATGAGGTGTATGGAAAATGCATTGAAAAGTAGTTCTCTCACCACATACCACAAACGATATATACACATTAGACTATCCACTATCACGCACACTCTAACCCCTGAGCCACCATTATGTTATTGATTATAGCTGCCCTAAGGCGTATCGACGGGAAGACTGAAATATTGGACTCTGCGACCATCAACCATCACAGCACCAGAATCACACTTGGAAACATATTCACAAAATACAGGGTGGTCTTGATTAAAAAAACAAAAACAAACCTAATAATAATAAGAATAATAGCAATGATGAAAATGGGCATCAAACTGACAAACTGTTAGTTGGAAATGGTAGAAATATCAACATCTTATCTGATGTAGCTTAATGGTCACCCAGAGCAACTTACGCCAATGGACAATTCAAGTAATCACATGGACTTATCCGCTGGGGAAACCAGGTTCTGTTGATATGAAAAAGACATTATGAATAGAGGGAATTGGGAAATTAACTGTCAACCCTCTGGTTAATGGACAGTCTTTTCTACCTCCTTCACCTCTGATGCCCTTGCTCTGATTATAGGTTTTCTCCATTAGTAGAGTCACATCGCTGAAAGAAAGCTGCACTGTAATTTTTTCGTGACCTAATATTTTGGCTCTGTTTCCAACCAATTTATTTGTTAAATTTACTGAAAACAATTCAAAACTGTGCCGGGAATAAATGTTGCAGAAGCTACTTGTTAATTACAGTGTACCAGCCATCACCAACACTTTGCACACAAAGCGATCTGAGGCATTAGCTGCCTTAATGCACCAAATTAGAATCCAACAAAAAGAAAAAAAGAAAAAAGTTTTAAAAACCACACAAGAGTTAGTTCCAATTTAGCAAAACCCCAATTAAACCAAAAAATATTCCCCTCACTAGGTAGCAGAAAAGCACAGTAATAGCATTTCTTATTATAAGTGAGTGGTGCGAGAAAGGTATAAAGGCCAGCACATTTACAAGCTCTCCATGTCATCAGGTTTCATCCACACAAGGATGATCACGAATTTTAAGTCAGAAGGATCATTACATTGTGTCCATTGACCCAAAGTAATATGTTCCACTGTGGCGTGTTCAATATTTCTGTGCCCCTTTGTGTCCGTGAACCAGGTGAGCAAATGCAGACCGGACGAATTTAGGAAACGAAGTCAAATTTATAAATTCACTGACCTTGCCGTGAATGTTGCAAAATAGTGTCTCTCAGTGACTCCACATTAACTGATTTGTTCACCGCATGAATATTAAGCGAGGAGACTATAGTTAATTGGCCACCATTACAGAGCACATAGTCCAATTAAGAGGCGCAGTCGTGATTCATTGTTTAGTGAATAATACAGACCCTCAAGTAAAATTGGGAATGGTAATGTAGTTTTCAATAAATACAAGATCGGTCTGACAGGGTGCAGTGTCCAATTGTAATGTGGATAATAGCAGTTGGGATAAAAATTGTAGGAGTTTGTATCCAGTAAGTGGTAAAGTATTGAAATAAAATATGTCCCAGTGAAAAGCAGTCATTCACGAAATTGGCAGTTTAAATAACAGGGAGTGGAATAACCAAAGATTGCACTCGAGTATGAGTATCTCAAAATTATATCAGTCAAACAAGTCATTGTCTTTGTAAAATGACCATAAAATCTTAGTTATCTCAATTTGAAAAAGAAAAAAGCGCCCTAGTCCTAATTGAATCTGTTTTGTTTTGTTACAGACACGTCAGTAATGATTTCATACAGGGACGACAAGCTTAAGGACATGCAAAGTGAATGAATATGATTCTCAAAATAGTCACTTCATCTCTAATTTTCCCAACCCCAGGAGGGCATTATTACTACACAAAGACGCATCAAATCAAGAACTCAAATCAGAGTTCATTGTCGTCCCTCCTCCTGATCTTTTCGAAAATACCCCAAATTTTCATTCTCACTTTCCCATTAAACCTGATGGTGTGAGGAAAGGTGACAAGTCCTGGCACACTTTAGCAGCAGCACTCTGGATCTCTGAGGTTAGATGTTGGGAGGAATTTAAGTCAAAATCAGTTGTGGAGTGAACTTGTGCCAAGGGAATTAGTACAGTACAATAAGTGAATTTGGAGGAAAATGAGTTCTTTGGTTCAAGGCAGTCTTCGCATTTCTGTATTTCTGTGCTTCGATGATGACAGCTTAGCGACTTATTTCTTTCATTTGCTACGTTTCATCTTGAGGATTATTATTTTAATTAATTGATCATTGCATTTATATAGCGCCTGTAGTTCAGTAAATGGATTTGGGTGAAGATGGTTCTTTGGTTCAAGGTAGTTTTCCACTTTTGGTATTTTTGAGCTTCGACGTCGACAGGTTTTTGACTTGTTTCTTTCATTTGTTACCTTTCATCTTGAGGATCTGATCATAGGTCAAATTACAGGTTTTGGAATCAACATCTTATTGCATATTTTAGGTTTATTCAGGGGTAGGATGGGGGTGATGTTTGCTTCATGGCAGCCGTCATATTTTGCATTATACTGCGCTTCAAGCATTTCATTTGAGCAATTTTTTCCTGGGACTCTGATCATAGGTCAAGATGGTAGGAGAATCATCTGGAGAAACAACTTATTCCATGTTTTAGGTTCATGTGGAAAATACAAAATAAATAAATAAAATGCTTCTGAGTGCAGTGAAAATACTCTTTTTTTATTTCATGTCAGCAAGACAGAAAAGCTTCAATGCAAGATGCCACAATCAAAACAATGTTCTAAGGTGTTTTACTTCTCTCAAGACACTTCGTCAATTCTGAACTGATGAAATCTCTTCAACCCTCTTCACATGTCACACATCAAAGTGGGTTATTTTTTCATTTTCTTTTTAAACCCAACAAAACAACAAATTCGCTCCAAAACTGGCCTTCAAACTTCCACTGGTTTCGCTCACACTATTACTGCTTTGTCCCTCTAGTGTGCGTAAAAAAGTAAAATTTCACGCCGTCGTCCGCAGCAGCAAAAGCATCATAGACATGCATTGGTACAGGCTGTCACTTGACATCTGCCGCTTCCAAAGATGAGTGTGAAAAATGACAGGCACTATGGTGATACGCGCTGCATGGATGTGAGAATACAAGAAGACACGTCGGGATTTCCAGTATTTTCTGCTCTGAGTTGCAAAACTGGAGGCTGATATATAGGAGCCCAATGTCCAGAAATAGATGAAGTGCACATCAGGAGGGCCATAATTATCAAGTTAACCAGTTGCACACTATCAGAGGTACAGTATAGAGAGCTAACGTGTTATTAAAAGCGCCGGTGCGGCTCTGGGGCCTTGTTACGCTTTATGAATTGAGAGAAGATAATGGTGAATAATGCTATATAATAAAATGTAGGCAAGATGTAATTTGCATCAGCATACTGGACTTTGGCAATAACGGCTTTGATGGAGAGTTGTCCGATGTTAAACCCTTTATAGAGTTTAGCAAATGGGGGAAGTAACCTATGAATTTATCCAGTGGCAGAGAGGTTGGTGTTCTTGCATCTCAAGGTTGTGATAATGTGTGTATGGCTTTCCTGGGTTATCAGTTTTGAAATACAGGAGTTAGTATAGTATGTAATTAACAGACAGCACATGCATTTGGTTATACAAGATGAATTATACAATCTAAGGTACAGTACAAAAGATACAGTTAACAAAAATGTCACATGATGTCCTGGTCATTAATGGTATTTTGGTTCTCAACACAATTATTCAGTCAGAAAGCCGAATGAGCATCACATGAGTCTCGTTTTTGAGTTGCCATTTTCAATCTAGAAGGACTGTCTTTACTCTGAATCCTCACCTAAACCCCAGAATCTGCATTATCATTATCATTCATCTATGCTAGTGTAGCCTCTGCAGCTCTTTGACTGAATTGTGGAGGTTCTGAGCTTTCACATGAGGCTGAGAATGAAAAAAATGTGTATGTGTCTTCTATATGCAGGTTGAGGCAGTGGCAAAACAGGTTCGGTAGTGATTGAAACACCTCTTTTAAAAAATATAAAACAGTAAGAGTACAGGCTACACATTGTCCCTTCAGTTAAATTGACATTGGTTCCTCACTTGCTTGTATTCATATTGGTTCTGTGCACAGCATCACTTTTGAATTAGCTGGGAAAGTAAACAACCTGCTGCTGTTGTAATTAAAAGAGGGGATGCTGCAGCGAATGAACATAACAACCAAGCAAGAAAAGCTCAGAAGGAAAATAGTGAAAGTTTGTGCTATGTTTTTGGGGGGATCTTAAAAAATAAACAGGCCACAGGATGCGTCAGGAGCCACAGCTGGGGAGAGGAGAGAGGGAATGTGATTAGTGAAAAAGAGGAAAGGAAGCAGTGACAAACACATGGGGGGCACCTAATGGGCAGGTGAGCTCCACTCTGAGAGATTAAAAACGGATGTGCATTTCCTGCTTGTCCGGAACTAGAATAATTACAGTATTGGGGATGGGATTGTCCTGGTTAATCCTTGGCAAGTGGTCATTTGGTGAATTTATCCAAAAACAAAAATGCTCAATGGACCCATCAATTATCTGGAGTTCCATTGTAACGGTGGTTGGTTAGACTCCAGCTGCAGATCTCCACCCAGACCCCACAGGTCTCCACCAGGATATGGATAATGTACCTTATTTATCAGATGTGGTCTTAGTTTGCTATTATAGGTTACTGAAGGTGATACAGCTCTATTTTATTTCATCTAAAATTATTTAATTACCAATGCATTTCTAAAAAAAAAAAAAGTGCCAGTTTGAAATTAAATAGCTTTTCTGCTCTACTCTTCTGGTGTAGGGAAATTAGTGATTTAAAATTTTATTTATCAACATGTGCCATGAAATAGGGGGCATATTATGTAATCTGTTCATTTGTGTTGCCATAGGCCTGTGTCTGGTTAAGGTTAGGAAAGGGGTTTGGGCTTGTCTTTAGTGGAAAACAATGAGAAACTTGTATAACCATCCATCCATCCATCCATCTTCTTCCTCTTATCCGGGGCCGGGTCGCGGGGGCAGCAGTCTAAGCAAGGGCTCCCAAGCTTCCTTCTCCCCAGCCACTTCCTCCAGCTCCTCCGGACAGACCCCGAGGCGTTCCCAGGCCAGCTGAGAGACATAGTCCCTCCAGCGTGTCCTGGGTCTTCCCCGGGGCCTCCTACTGGTGGGACATGCCCGGAACACCTCCCGAGGGAGGCGTCCAGGAGGCATCCTGACCAGATGCCTGAGCCACCTCAGCTGGCTCCTCTCGACTTGTATAACATTACGTTTAAAATACAGTGAGGAAATCTCAAATGGGCGATCTTTGGGCACGGTTAGTTTGTTTACGGTACATTTAGGGACCTGTGGATGTAGGTAAGTCACATGAGGGTCATCCTGGTGGAGGTCTGTGGGTTGTGAGCCAGATCCCTCTTTTTTCCTTTGAGTCTGGAGTAGGATCGAGACTGATATTTAGAAATTTAACATCATCACTGACCAGCCTGGGGTTATTTACTCCAGATGTCTACAGCCTCTGTCTGCACGGGTTCAGACTTTAAGGGAATGAATCTGACTATATCTTTGTGTTAAATGGTAGAAGTTGTTTCTTGTCTTGTCAGGAAACTAATTTCACGAAATCAAATATGAAATCAAGATTGATCAGTTTGCGGAAAACAATTTGTGATTCATTTCTTTCATATAGCCCATCCCTAGTTTAAAGTAGGTAAACATAAGTAAGTAAAAATGTATTGTGTAAAAGTAAAACATATCGACAGGCTTGTTCTTTGAGTTTCTTTAAAGAGACCAAACCTTCAACCTATAAAACTATGACTGCACAGTGCAAAGATGCTTCTATTGGAGAGTTTTTCAATCTCCAGGTATCTGCGTGATAGATTTGAGTGATTTGAGTGCTGTTGTTAAAGAGCAAACCTGCATGTGTGTCGCAATACTCAGAGCAAGTGAAGGATGTTAGCATGACGGCTTAATGGAAATAAGCTTTTTAGGCCAGTTGTTCTTTGTAATAGATTGTATAACTGTGACAGGAGGTAGTATTGCTCAGAATTACGTAAAGAAAATGAGCACACGGTTCATCTGTCATATTTAACTATTTATTTTAAAAGGGACATTGCACATTAATCATCATCATATGGTGTAACTGCGGCAGAGTTAGCTGATTTTATCTCATTTTCATTGGTAGTTGCTTAGCCAGATCTGTGTACTAACGCTATTGTCTGAGAAAATGAACTTTTTTGTTGTTTTTGTTGCTTCAGCTAATATGTTTGCAGTGGTGTATATATTTACACTGTTTTGCTAGTGTTAATACTAACTAATTAATAATATCTAATTATTATTATAATTATTTCTTTGCCTGTTTCTGTGAGGTTGGAGTTGGACACTACTTGGCAGCTGTGAGCAGAGACTGAAACATAAATGAAAATGCCTGTAAATGTTGGTCAAAAGATACTAGCTTTGCCAGACATTTCGCCACATCATGCTGATAGGATTGATAAGTTCAGTCTATTTCTGAACAGCCTCCAGCGTAGTGTGCAAATGAGCTTAGGTTTGTTGTGTTTGACTGTCACCTCCACCTCCTGAAAGTAATACCTCCATAATGAATGATGGTTCTCTCTCTTTCACACTTTGCACTGCCAGAGTAAGGATTCTCAAAAGCTGAATGAGAAGATGAACCACCACAGCTTCAAACAATATTAGTGAAAATGAAGTTGTCGCTGTCGTAAGTTCACACTCGGAAGTACTTCAGAACTTCAAATTACTTTTCTCTGTCCTTTCAGGAACATCACGTGCAGAACACCAATGATGTAGTGTAATTTGTGTGCCAGGGGAGGCAATTTGACATTGTCATGTTTTCATGATGGAGGCATTTGCCAGGCTGTGCACATTATTCCAAAAAGGCAGACATCCCAGCATGCACCTGGCTCCTACTGGCACTACCTCGTCTCTGACTGTGTCTTCTCTCTTTTGCTCTCACTTCTCATTTTGTCAGATTTGACTTTTTTTTATCAAACTTTTCTGGAGATGAGTTATGTTAACAGATTTAGAAGGAGAAATATTGAGTTCAATTAGTTATATCCACATTCAGTCTAAAGTTATTCAGAATCAAATCTGCTTTGGTAAGATGTGCTCTCGCCTTTCAGTGAAATCATCAGTTCAATCTCCAAATCTCCCGCTCATGTTATACAGTACCTGTGTATTCTGGCAGCCGTCCACAGTACAAGGACCTGCATGTACACAGTGATAGATCTAAAGTCTCTGAATGTTTGTGGAAATAAATGTCAGATTGTGTGTATTTTCTCTAAGTCCTACACCATAGTCAGTGTTCTTCTTTACATCCAAAGTGGGTTGGGCTTATCTCAATTTTCAATGGAGCATCAAACTACTCAAACTTATGAATGAAATGAAAGAATGTCATATATCCAGAGAATCATAGTATTATTAAAGAGAGATACATAAATACAAGTATAGATTACAAGTCACAAGGCGTAAATACTTAATTTATTTGTGTACTTGTTTTAAGGGGGGTTATGTTGTGGCAGAAACAATCCATCATTTAGTCCAAACATATGCAAACCTACAGTAATATATTCAGTAAGCAACTGTCACAGACTATTTGCCGTCTTTCTATCTGTCCTTCAACTTCTTTTCAGGCATTTTAGTTTTCTATTTTTCAACTCAACATTAAAATTCCTCACCATTCGCTCGCCCCACCGCTCACTCAAAACTCAATTTTCCAAAAGACGGAACGATACTCCGGGTTTTTAAGCTAAATTCCTTGTCTGTCTCACTAATTGCTTATAAATGCATGATGGAGAAAATCATTTTCAGCCAACGTCGCACCAAAAAGAGCTTTTGAGCATTGTTCAGGTTGTCAAGGCAACACAATTAAAAAGTGGAGAAAAGATTTACAAGAACAAATTTACACTCAGAGTAGGACTATTTCAGTGTAGCGAGCTATGTCTATGTAGTTTGAATTCATCTGGGTTTTTTATTCATCGCTGGCGTCTGGTTTGTCTCCTGTTGTTGATCTGGACCTTTTTTCCACTACAAAATCACAGGAACAACTTTCTCTTGTTGTCAAATTAGCCCTCAACAAGGGATCATCGTGTAACTGTAAATGATAGGAAAACAAAAACTTGCATATGATTCACCTTTGATGAATGGTAAAAATAAAGGTAAATAACATGATCTAGTTTTGGCTAATTTCACAAAACAAGATATTCCTTTTACCACTCTGGGGAAGAAAGAAACAATGATGATCTTGATGGAAATCGTCCTACTGCAGATCATCATTAACCACCACTGAATGATGGGATGAATGTAGACTGAAATGAGGCTCTAAGACTTGTGTTAAAAAGCCCCAGTGGACCAGATGGACCACTTGAGTCCTGAAGAGCAAATACATTACAAGCTGTGAATGTAATGGATAACTCGGAATTTGCATCAGGAGCATCAGGAAGAGCTGCATACACGCATACTTTTAAAAGCTTCACACCAGAGACGGCAGAGCTGCTAATGTGATGCCAACTTTTTACATTGCTTATTATTCATTGATGATTGGATGAATTTCAAATCACAACACAAACACAAGATACAAAGAGTTATGAAAGACAGTAGTAACAGATAGTAATCGCGTCGTTTCCTGTTTCAGTTAGTAACAAATAAAGATAATTATGTCACAATTAGCCTCACTTTATGTGGGATTGTCACAGATGGTAATGTCTAGACTCACCTGTTTAGTTTAGCTGTATGGAGGGTGGAGAGAAATTTAGGATCACTTTAAAGCGCTTTGTGTCGCATTTTATGTATGAAAAGTGCTCTATGAATAAAGTTTGATTGATTGATTCAAAAGCTGACAACAAGAGAGACGAAGCTCTGCAGCGATAATGAGCCGTATGTGCGGTGCTTGCATTGATTAAACAACTTACCATTTCACTTTGTTTGTCTGCACTGAAGTTATTCTTGTAAAGTTGCTGTCTGATGTCGTAAAGTGTTTTATATTTAACCTCCATAGCTGTAAACTTTCCGTAGTCCATCACAAGTCATTCCCTGAGCGCCTGGATGCGGCACATGGTGTTTACATGACTGTAGTGGTTTTAGAGAATGTGTTTTGAAAGGGCATCTAAAGTTTATTTTGACACTTCGTTCTTATTTTTTTTCTTGCCACTGCTAAAAAGTCTGGAGACGTCCCGTTGATGGTGATAAATTAAAACTCTAATTTGAGTGGCGTGCACCATAATGACGGCTTTTGGATGCACGAATGACACTGCTGGTGTAAATTGTCCAAGTGGTTAAAATGGAAATCGATACCTGTGCGTGTGCTGTGCTGCTGCTCTTACATGCTGTTACTGCTTTGGTGTAAATTGGGATTAAATGTATGCGCCGTCTAAATAATGCAGAAAATGTGATTTTATTGTCGACTAAAATTGTGAACAGTGCCAGCTACTTTGCAGCTGTGGAAACACCAGTGTTTTTTAAAATGTTTTTTATCCAGTTTGCCTGTTTTTTTACCCTGGGCCACAAGTCTGAAATAAATCCTTCTTTATCTATCAAATATTCTGGATCCAAGTAAAAACTTAACTATCAAACTACAATAGTTTTTGTGAAGGTTATCCGTGTTAGTTTTCTGGATGTCAGACGATCTGCTGAGTCACAGTTTCAAACACTGGCCTATTTCCGGGATCGTACATTATTTGTGAACTGTGAGAAAGCTCTGATTCGTGCTACGCCTCTCCCTTTGGTATTTCAGTCCATCCACGCTCACCTCCCTGCCTGGCTCTTCTCACTCCTGCCTCTCTTTTCCTTTTTAATTAGATGCTGTTGTGTCGAAGAGCATGCTGGTAATTTACGAGTTCAGCTTTGGGTCATTCTAAGCACTTGGGATTGCAGCAGAGAATGGGAGAACAGAGGAAATCTTCAATCTGAAACAATGGAAGAATTCTGCACCAGACCAGTGATTCTTACTCTTGTATTGACATTTGTAGTGATTCACTCCAACTTCAGTGCTTTTGTACACTCACTTTGGCCCTATTTACTTCTATTAAACTAACCCTTGCCTCTTTTCAGTTTAATCCAAATTCATGTCGTTTTGCATCAAGTCTGACCATGTAGTAACCTGAGGGCAAATCCACTAAATGGCCTAACAGATAAGTTTGTCTCATTTTTAAAACATTCAGACGGTTCAGGGATCAGTTTCCAGTCTTACCAGAGTAACTGAGCCACATATGATTTATTTGTAATAAAATAAAAATAAATTTGAATAAATAAATGATATTATTATTTTATTTTTTTGACTGAGTTTAATTCCTAATTTGAACAGAATTTAGCTGCCCTTAAATCTTGGCTAGATTGAGTTTTGAATGCGGAATTTTGTCTTCTTAAAGATCCTACATTACACAAAAATCACTCTTATGAACTTTAAACCATGTTACAAGGTTGTTACCTCCTCAAAAACATACCCGGAGTTGTGTTTTGTTTCATTCACACATTTATGAGTAATCCTGCATTATTAGTACGTCTACATCTCCAAAACGCATAATGGTCTGTGTCACCTTGTGTTATGAAGTGGTAGTTTTCAATCCTTAAACTCAACAGATTGGATAGTGCAGAGCTACAATGATCCAAATCCTAAACCTTCACTAGAAACAAGCTTAAAAACACAGTGGAGCATTACCTATATTACCACATGAAATCACAAGATGGAATTTTTTGTTTGAGAGAAGAACTCAGCCTAAATATGCAGGGTTTCTGTGTCAAACATGTGAATGAAACAAAACACAACTCCCGGTGTGTTAATATGGGCCCTTTAAAGATGGTAATATGAAATCCACCCATTTCCTGTGGCGCTCCTCAGAGAGAATGGCTTGTGAACCTTTAGACATTTAGCTTCACTATCATTCAACTATAGCAGGCCCTCCTTCTCCTCTCCTTCTCCCTCTTTCATCCAGAAATCTCATCAGGATGATGTATGTGGCAGACCGGAGCCCATTTTTCCAACCACCTGTGTATTGCTTTCTTGTCTGCTGGTGTAAGATGTCATCCCCACCAATGATGATTCCATTATTCAAAACATTACACCCAATTGTGTAGCCAAGGTGGATTATAAAAGGGGAAAATGTATGTAAAAAAGAGAAAACATATACGCAAGAGCTATTCTGTCACTGAAAGAAGCCAGATGTTCATGCTCTACTTTTCCCTTTGCTCATATTCAGTCAATTTGAAAAACGGTGCGCATGCCAAAATGGGCTTGTAGTGCATCTCGTGTTTTCGTCTGTCAGAATTGGGTCAGTTTGCAATTGAAAAATCTATTCAAGGGCTTATGTGAGTGATGTGTTGAAGGACCACAGCACAATAGAGGACTGAAATTTCCTGAAAAGCAACAAACAAAACCCACCCGTAAATGAGTTCATATTGAATGCATTCATCTGACAAGAATATCTGTCTGATTACATGGTTTAAGTCTAGTCTCCAGCTCCTCTGCCTTGTATGTGGATGATATTATTTACATCAGGCTTAAGCTTCCACCCGATTCATTACAGACCTGCAAAAGTCTGTCAGTAATTAAGTTTATGAAAAGTACTGGAAATGAGAGTCATTATAAAAAAAATAGCTGTATTTTTAAAGTCAATAATGAACAAAGGAACAAATTGTCTTTTTTTTTTTGGTTTGGAGCTAAAGAGAAGAACGAACCTGCCTCATTAGTAACAGAATGAAAAGAGTGTGAAGAGTGAAAATTCACTCTCCACACTCTTTTTTGGGGCAAATTTGATTTTCACATGTGAAATCTAACACAAATACAAACCCACAATGGCTTTAAAGGGCCTTGGCAAGTTTTGCGGTCCGGCCGCTCAGTGTGTGTTCAATTAGCCAGAGAATGTCACAATGAAATACTCAAATTTACTGCACACCTGGTGGTAGTAAAATGTATCCACTGGGGTAGACTGAAGCAAGACTGGCAAGCTGTGCCATCGCCTTTTCCAATCTCCACCTATCATTCACTCACACACACACACACACATTACATTCATACTAAGCAAGGTGGGTGAAGTGTCTTGCCTAAGGACACAATAACAAAACTCACTAAAACCCCGATGAGCTTCCAAGATCTGATATTCTAAAGGTAGTATCAACCGAAGTTTGTCATACATTTGGAAATATAGATTTTGGCGTGATTTACACAACATTACAATGTACAGACAGACAACTACAACTAAGTTCATTGACCACAAGTTGTATTCCCGCCTCCACAGACTGATCCAGGGCAGCTCAAAACCGCCTGCGTTTCCCCATACAAACATTAAGGCTTAAGCAGAGGCACAGCTTCCAGTGGTTTACTTCTTCAACTTCATTCACCAGACACAGGGCGGCTTCTCAGAAAGTAGGACAGTCTAACATTGTGACCTTCATGTAAGATGGAGTCTGACAGAGAACGATACTTCTCGCAGAATAGGTCAGCTGTTTTACATAAATCTATTGCATTGTGACAGAGAAACTTCCACACTTTATTTGAACAAAGTCAGTTAAGGACAAGGCGTTTAGTCTAGTTTGTGTTCGTGTGGAAATTAATTTAGTGTATAACCAATCTCACATAAACACAAAATATCATTAAAATGTACTTTAAAGGTGCGCTGTGTCACTTTTCTGCTGGAGGGTCCTTCACCTGCTCGTCTCCATGGAGATGTGCCTAGAATGTTCCACAGTATGGCCATAAACTTGAATCTTCATGGAGACTTACAAGCCAAATTACAGGTTAGATTTGTGAAGAGGAAACCCCAGACACATAACAATGGATTTATTATTTTTTTTAAGATAAAGGCCATTTCATTTTACCACATAATGTAATGTATATGTTTTTTATGATGAAATAATTGAGTTTGACAGCAGCGTGAAAAGTGATAGACTGTAGTAATTCGATTTATTTCTTTTTGATTAATTTGATTATAGTCATACTTCACAATGATAAAATAACTGAGGCAACTAACGTACAATAATAATGCATCAGTTTTATATAGCGCTTTTCAGGACACTCAAAGACACTTTACAGATTATTCATTCACTCCAGACCCGGTGGTGGTAAACTACTGTTGTAGGGCTCCAATCTGCGACATCGGCCCCTCCGACCACCACAATCACACACGCACCCTCCACTTTCATACTAGGCAATGTGGGTGAAGTGTCTTTCCTCAGGACACAATGACAGTTTTTGTGACTGGCGCCCCATTGTACAGTAAATATCCTTAATATTCAAGAAAAGTAAGTCATCTATTTTTGGCTTGGACTTGCTCAGCAGATAAGCCTTCACCCATAAACTTAAAAATAAGTGGTGGACTCACACTGCATTTTTAAACCATTACTAGACAAGTCCAAGGTTACTTCATGTTGTTGTGTACATGCGGTAAACTATTCACCACTTACTGTGCCTGGAACCCAGAGTACACTTTATTTACACAATATTTTATGAAAATGTGAATCTGGTCACTGGTTTTATATCTCGAAGTTCAGCCAATCAGGGAGAGGCACGCCCCCCCATATCAAAACAAATATGTCTGCCTACAAGGAAAACATATCACAGGGAACTGATGGCGTATTTCCGTATAATCAATGATTGTAAAGCACTGAACTCAACAAAACTGTTAATCTGAGTTGAGAGAAATTCGATTTTGCTCTAAATGATGGGTGACCAATGAGCCCCTTTAGCTCACATGCGTCACAGAAATAAACAAATCTCATCGCATGGTAGTGTTAGGAGATTGGCTAGAGGCGCGACGGGGGGAGCGGTGACCAGACTGATGATTCCAGCCTTGCTAGAACAGTTAACAATAATGCGTTAAAATATAGGATAACACAAATATATTTACACACACTATTAAAGATAAAATCCAAATAAAATTGTAAAAGGATGTGCTGGCTGCTGTGCTGAACCAGTGCCTGTGTGTGTCCTATCTGCTCTCCCAGGCTGCAGCGGTGTGATGGATGGAGTGAGGTGTCTTTCCAGCTGGTGATCGTAATGAAGCCTTACCCTGCGGTCTCTGTGTGTGTGTATGTGTGTGTGTGTGTGTGCATAGGGGGGCTCGAGAAGCTAGATTACCCCTTTACAAAGTTGTCCTAACGCACGGAGACAAAGAAACACACACATTTGCACACGCACCTAGGCTGACCACCACCTTGTCTATGATGAATGTTGTAGCTCTCTGCTCCAGGGATCCAACTCACAGACCCACTTTCTTAAAGGCGCAAAGCGGGAATACAATGGATACAAAGATGGGAGGTGAGCACAGATGGCCCCTCTGCTTTCCACTGGGACTGATCCTGGTTTACGCTGCTTCGGGAATGTCTATTTAAGTGGTCTGACCTGCTGCTGTAACCCATTGTGAACTGCTCAACTCCACATGACAGGCTTTTTATCACTTGTTCATTTGTGTGATAACCTTAAATGCATCCCACGTCGTCTCATACCTGGAGAAATGTAATCACTCCACACCGCAGGAAAAAATCCAAAACCACCAAGTAGAAAAAAAAAACTATATATAAGCTGTCAGTAAATTGACACTAATGGTGTATAATGATAATCTGTCTTTGAAAAGAGTTTAATATTGCACAAAAGAGTACAGTCATTCACTTAGTCTGTTATTACTGGTCAACTAAGGCAATGCTTTTGAGCACTGAGCTAGACATTGAGAATAAACATAAAATGAAACATAATAAAAGGAGAACTGACAAAAAAAAAGATAATTCACTTTCACACTTGGGAAAATAAGGTATCACTCATCTAAGACACATCTTCACCAATAATGCTTTCTCTTCATTCTCAGATCTGGTTCAAACGTATCATTTAGACAATAAGCACTATCTGGAATATCTTCAAATTAAGTCCTGTCTTCAAGCTAAGTTCAACACAAATTTGTTCAATCCAGTTCTCCCAACTCACATCTCTTCTATTCTTTCAATCAACATATCACATAAACTCTTATCAAAAATATACAAAACTATTACATCATTTGACCAATCAATAGCCATTCCAATAATAAAATGGGGAACAGATTTATCCATATCATTCCCTCCAGAACACTGGCAGCAAATCTATAATAACACTTTCTCCATGACAAAAAAACGCCAATCTCCAATTAATTCAATACAAGGTACTGCATAGATATCACTACACAGGGCGTAGGTTATTTAGAATGGGCTTCACCACAGACACTTGCTCCAACTGCACACAAAATAAACCAGATTCATACATTCATGCACTTTGGTACTGCACTCCTGTAAACAGCTTTTGGATCAAAATAGCAACATTACTTTCTACATGTCTGGGCTGCCACATCCCAGCTTCTCCCTCCCTTTGTCTATTAGGAGACTTATCAGCATTCAACTTTAACAAAAATCGAAATAAAATTATACTCATAGAGCTGGCCATTGCCAAAAAACAGTACTGATGAACTGGAAAACAAAGACAAACATCAATATATCACAATGGAAAAACCTCACAACAGACTATATCTCTTTGGAAAACGTTTCAAACCCATCCTGCACAGCCTGGTCATCATTCATCACATTCCTTAACCCCCCGTAATGTATATATTATTATTATTATTATTATTATTATTATTATTATTATTATTATTATTATTATTATTATTATTATTAGTGTAGTTGTGGTGGTTCTTATTTTATCTGTGTACATATTTTCTAATGTTGTATGTTATGTTTTAACTGTACATTTGTCACAGGGTGAATAAAAAAAGAAAAGAGGGGTATAAAGTCCTACCGCTTTCCCCTGCCATAATGATAGCTGGGACACCCCTACAAGTAAATGCACAAAACGGAGTGGTAGGGCCAAGGGGTGAAATGAGATTCAGCCATACTGTGCCTTAAAAATACAAACTACAATTGAAAATAAAAATAAATAAGTGTATAAGTCTAAGTATAAAGTTTCTATTCAATACAGAAGTGTCTAAATGTCCTAAAAATACTGATAGAAACTGAAGAGATTAGAAACTTGTGTAACAGTTTATAGGACATATTTATGATTCAATTTTATTTTACAGCTTGTTCTTAATAGTGCAATATCTGATTTGTATGGCTTTGTGATAAGAATAAAAATTATCCTCATTTTGCTTGATCACAAAAAATAAATAAATAAAGAAAGAAAAGAAAAGGAGAACTGAAAAGACTATTGCTGTAACCACCAATTAGTGAATACTGAATACAGCTATAGTGTAGATATTATGGGAACTATGTACTAATCCCAAGATGCAGAGGTTAATATAAACTGATACACATTAAAAGGCCAATGCTATAGAAAATGGAATAATAAAACTAAGTGGTTACGTTCATAACCTTCTCACCATCTCAGATAAGCGACAATTTTTATCCAAAATGTCTGTGTCATTGCAGTACCTTCACTCGCTTCCATTCACTCCATTAACCCTGAAAAAGTTTATTTGGATTCATTTTGTTTGAATGTTACAATACATGTTTTCAAAAATTACATAAAAAGTTAATTTATTTGGACATTTTCTCCACATTAATAAATAAAAAACTCATATGTACAAAATCCACTTAAAAACTTGAATCACTGGAAGCCCACACACTTCACTTCACCGTTCTTTAATTTCACCCATCCATCTGTACAAAAACCAGCTTGGAACTGATAATTCGCTATATTAAATCATGCTGTCTGGGGTGCCTACCATAATTACCTCCTGTCCCTTTTTCATCTTTAAAAGTCAAGGCAATTTAATCTTCCCCGAGCGAATGATCAGAACTGTACAGGTCAGCATGTAAAGTAAAGGTGCTTAAGAGTGGAGACGACCCTGGATTAAGATTTGTACGTATTCCCACCAAAAAAAAAAATAAAAATCTTTTAGTCATAAACGTGTATGTCAACCAAGAAGTCTTTTTAAGCTGGTCTACTTTTATCTCTGCTTCCCTGTATTAAAAAGTTGACTGGCCCACTTTAGAACTATTCTTTGACAAAAACTTTGCAAAAAGCCACAAAAAAGGAGGTCAATTATAACACTTGTCCTTTGCCTGGCCACAGCTAAACAATACCAGGTAATCAAAATAATTATGCATTAGTCTTAGTGATTTTCCAGTCGCTTTACAATGTTGTGTATTATTCATTCACTCCACACTCGGGTGGGGGTAAACTACTATTGCAGCCACAGCTGCCCTGGGGAAGATTGACAGTATTGAGATTGGCCATCTGCACCATCGGTCATCAGCCTCTTCGACCATCTCCAACATTTATGCACACAACACTAGTTACTTCGCCAAAAAAGTAATGTGTTAATAGCTGAGTTACTCCACTATAAAAGTTTTTTTTAGGGTCACGGCCCGATGACGTTCATGTACACGTCGTGTAGCAGACCATGGAAATAGAGAACCGGTGGTGGGGGCGCCCGCAAATTGATCCATAGCAGATTTTGAGGACTGAGGGGGCGTATGAGAGACAGCCAGGTTGGATGACAGCTTCAGTGTGTTCCTGTCTCGGTCCTTGGATCGTGGTCAGAGGACACAGGGGAGAAACATCTTCTTTTCCCGCGCTGGAGGGTCGCAGCAGCTGCTCTTCCCTCGGGGTTTATCTTCCTGTTCTGAACCTCACCATTGTCATGAGAGCGTGAGCCCAATAACCACTTCAGTTTGTGGCCCGAGAGTTTTGTGGCCTTATATGCCGCAATGCACAAAAATGACAAGGCACATTTTCCCTAACTCGCCCTGGTTGCTGAATTCTGACGCTCTATGGGCTCATTCAAAAGCGCATGTCCCAGGGGCCCAGGGGTGCACACACAGTCACTCACTCACGCCACACACACTCTATGCACATAGGAGTTAGACACACATCTCACAACAAATGAGTAGCTTCAGTTACGCACAGTCATGGTGTGTTGTAGTAAAGTAATTAGTTAGATTACCCGTTATTGAAAAAAGTAACACTGTTAGTAACAGCGTTTATTTTTAACACCATTATTCCCATCACTGCACAGCACATTCGTACTAGGAAATGTGTGTAAAATGCCCTGTCAAAGGACACATCAGTTTTTTGGTATTCCCAGCGGTCTTCTTCTCCTAAGCAGGTCCAGTCCTATAGGTTCTATGATCTGATGTGATCAGAAATAAATTCTCAACCTGAACTAACCAGTCTAAGGTCGTTTTCAGACTGTCACTAAAACGTAAAACGACGTAAAACTCTGAGACTCTTCACTCTGAGAGTGGTGTGCGAGGGCCAGTGTGAACTCAACAGTCACACTCGGGCAGGAAGGGTGTGGTGTGAAAGTGGTGGACCTCAGGCTGACCTATGCAGTCTGTGGTGCAAATAAAAGTGCTTGGAACTGAATAAAAAAGCACTTGGACCAAGTATATTTGTATAAATGGGCACTGCAGACTGCTGTTTGACATGTTCATTTGAAGAGGCATTTTGGATCAACGTAGCTTAATATCAGTGATACTTCTCTTCCTGCCGGTCTGCACAGGTAAGCCAGGTTTGTCTGAGGCATTCAAAAATTTTTCTCCTCTGCTACCAACGAGCATAGTCCTCACAGTGTATTTAGGCACAAGTGAAAAAAAGCACTAGGAAAGAGAGGACGTGCATGTGTATTCATGGGCCTCTGTTGGCTTGGAACTATTTGTCATGAAATACATTTGTAATCAGCCAGTGGACTCTTATGTGGCTCACGGTGCAGTGTTGGGGTGAATGATCTGCAGTGTATGTGCTTAAAGATCCAAAAGTGAAGTAAACAGAACTAAATCTAATGTGCACTAGGGTCAATCTACAAAGTGCAGTAACATGGAAACAAGTTTACACAGGGCTAAAACAGGACTAAATCAAACCTACACCAGTATTATTCAAGATGGCAAAACAGAAATTCACCAGCTCCTGGTGACCTCTTGTTTGTTAATAAAGTTGACTGACCCACTTACTTGAGCACATTTTTGGCAGACACTATATGAAAAAGAGAAAAGAATGTAGTTACTTTAACACACTTCTTGGATCTCTTTTCTGAACCTAACGACAACCTACACCAGGACTATTCCAGATGGTAAAACAAAACAACAAAAAAGGACATTAACTACTTTTACCTCTTCCTTTATGAGTTGACTGACCTACTTGAATACAAATGTTTGACAGAAACTTTGTAAAAAAAAAAAAAAAAATTACCATTGATTTGAGCAGTGCGTCTCTTTAGCTGAAAGGTGCTCAGTTGTGTTATCTGACAGGGTGCACGCTGCAGCAGATTTGATGGCAGGCTGGCCAAATGGCAACACTGAGGACACCCATTGTACAATGTAATAGTTAAAGATCAATGTGCACAACCTGCAGTGTATATCGACCACTTGGACTTAACCCTGCCCAAGCAAAACAGTGGTCACAGACAGTCCAACAGTGAGTTCAGCATTTAAGCAGGTATTTGTACAGCCACATTACACTCGATATATACTTTTTTTTTTTTTTAAGAAAATGTCTTGTGATTATCCAGGCCTTCAGTTAATAATCTTCATTTCAGACAGACACTTGAGAAGTCATTCTCTGTTAATGGTTGGGTAGTTTTTGTGAGATTTGAGATTTTTTGTGAGAGACCACTGTGACATTCTTAAACTAAAATGTGAGTGGAAGAGATAAACGGGTATTTCTTATTTACACGCATTTGTGTTACATCAATACATTGATGTGGAAACCTTCACACACCATGGTATGTGGTCTAAAATAGGTCTATTTTTATGGGTTTTTTTTCATTGGTAACTGTAAACTTAAAAACAACTTCTATGTGACATCACAAGTTGGAACAAGGCATTTGGAGCTTTGGCGATGTAATAGTAAATGGCGACTCCAACATGTGTGAATGAAAAGACAAGGGTAACAACAACATTCTGACATGACAACACACACAAGAGTTAATTTTGTGTCATAAAGGGCCTTTAAAGGCACTGTGCCTGATTTTGGCCCTAATGCCACAGTTGACAACAACTAGCATGCTACCAGTGCACCAGCATTATTCCTGGTTTACAGTTCAGGTTTATTGGGGCTTTATTAGTTGTAGTAGTAGTAGTACTTCTGGGGCAAGAAAAAAAAAAGTATTTATTATATGAAAAAGAAATTGGATACTGATCTTTAAAAGTAGTCTCAATATGCAGTTATACTATGCTGTTTTTTTAAAAATGTGGTTCTCATTATGAATTTGATCATTTGTGATGACCAAATTTTGATTCATGGAATAATCAAGCAGAGAATAACTTTTGGATCAGTGATAGTCAGGTTTACTCATTATGTCAAAATTACAAGCAGATCTTGAAAAGTAGCCAACTCCAGTGCATAAACAGCGCATACATTCTGCTTGGAACACCATACACGCACAACCGTTATAACTGAATGTTCCAGGTGAAACTAGAGCAATAAATCTCAATTAAGCGTCATGTCTTGTAGTCAACACATCTAAAGAGGCAGCATAAGCCGAGCGCGGCACACCTGCTTAAATGTATCCGGATGAGATGCACCACACAGATGTTTGTCCAATCAGGCGTATTGTGAGCAGCAGATCAGTCATTAACATGCTCAGTCAGTGCACATCCTCAACTGGCACTATGTCTAATGGAACCACCCTGCACACTTTTCCTACATTCGATCCAATGTCCACACTTTTTAACTCTTACATTTTGATCATTTTCAATCTTTGTTTTACTACTACCTCCACAGTCTTTTAAAGAATCACATTTAACAGGATATAATATGTCACAATCTTCTGCTTTTCTCCATGCTTTTTGCCTAAAATAATCCACAGTATGCCAGAGAGTTAACCTATTATACAATTACATCTGTAAAAAATAAAATCGCACATTCTTACTGAGGGGGTAGCCTATCCACAGATATGACCTCACTAGTAAGTGGAGCATTGTCCAACATCTCTAAGGTCAGGAGTCTGATCCCAGCTCCAACCAACTGCACATTGCCTTGGGTCCTCATGCAAAACTAAACTTGCATACATTGTGGGGAGTGGGTGGTCGGAGTTGTAGATTAATCAGATAAGCAGTCTGTTATCAGCCTACACCAGGGCAATTGTGGCTACAAAGATATAGGGTGCACTGAGAATGAATAATGCAATGATATTAAGAAAGCACTATATAAATACAAGGCCTATTTATGAATAAAAATAAAGGTGGTTTAATTGTCTGTACAAGCTACACAATCATGAGGTTACCCCGACCATTTGCACCTGCACCACAGTTTAAGGCCTTGTGATAATGATTTGCATGCATTTTTATGACTATCACAGTTTCTAGCTTACAAACACCCCACATTGTTTGAAACGACATACATGCCAGCACCACAAATGCTCCCCCACTGCAAGCTGTAATTTTCATATGAATGCTGCTTCTGCTCTCGCCACCTCTCCGTGTTACACTGTCAAGCGCAAACGTGCCAATTGTCTCCTCATAGTAACAGAGGAGGGCTTCCACTGCCTGCAGCCTGGTTCGGGGGGACTTTGAGAGCGTGAGAGTGGAGATTTCTTTCAGCTTGGTGAGAGCATTGGGGGGCAAGGCAAGAGAGAGGCATGATGGGAAGAAAAATGGGCAAAGAAAGGGGGAAGGGATTCAAAAAAGACACCCCCAGCGGTCTGCCTGAGGTTTCCATCTGTCGGTAAAAAGAGCTGCAAAAAAGACAAAACAACTGATTGATGGTAGCATACGGGCGCCATAAACATCATTATTTTTAGACTAACTAAAAAGGCTTTTTTCAGCTTAATGGGACAGTGACAATTATGGGTGACAAAAGTTTGCATGCATCAGAACTTTGGCCAGTTCAGATGTCTCGGTGGTCAATGATCTCAAAGACCAGAGGAAAGTACAATTATTTCTCAGTTGGGTTTGAAAAGAAGCTGATGGGTTTTAGGTCTGTAATTACCCAAGTTCCAATTTTGGACATAAGTAACTGCTACTGTAGAGTGCAGCTTATTTTTGGAAGATAAAAATGATTCACAAATGTACAAGTTTAGTCTCACGGAGTCCTGCTAGGGAGATGGGTGAGGAATTAATTAAACAGAATGCTCCGATCCCAAGAAATTATCATATGATCGCAAGAAGTTATTCCAGGCCTGCTCCTCCCGCTCCACCACTGCTTTGTGATGTGATTTCCCCACATGCGGATGGGGCTGCAGAAGTGCCAGGTTCATGAGCGTGTGAAGATTTTCATTTTTATGTGTGCGCGCAAATAACTTTCTATACGTTCTATAACTTTCTTTGCCACATCTCAACCTTTTCTCCACTCTGCAGATGCCATGGCCAATAGTGTCCTACAAGCAGCCTGTCTGGATATGAACATTTATTTCGAGCTGTTAAGTGGTGTTAATTTATATATTTTTAAAAAAATCCATTAGTGGAAATTATAGGCATCCTAATAGTGCCAGGTGAGCGCAACAATTAGCACATACAGAAAATGGTTTGGTTTTTGCTCTAGCTAAAACACCATATTTCACCTGTAGAACCAACATTACAACCTGCTATCCCGGGAGAGAACTGTCTGCCATGAAACAAGACTAAACAAAACAAGAAGACAGCTGGACAGATCGAGCATAAACCAAGACACACATCCCACAGTAATAAATAAACAAGGAAGGAGCATTTAAATTACGACAAAACCAATAGCAGATTAAACCAGACTTCATGAAATGCACTGGGCTCTTAAGGAGAAAAAGAATAACTCACTTTCACACTCACTTTATTGAGCAGCAGTGGCAATAATAAGAGCAACAAGGGTAAAAAGCCAACAGGGCTCAGGTCCCAAAAGCCGTATCCTAGCCAGAGATAATAACAGAGGCAGAAGTAATATATTCATGCATGCATAGAGTGATCTGGTTCACCCCCAGCCAAACGCGCCCTGGCAGTGCTCCTCAGCTGAATCACTGCTCGGCTCAAACAGGCTCCAGAGCAGCAGTCAGGCAGAACGGAGAGAGGGGCCAGTACAGGGCAGGTGCAGGAGAGGTAATCACATCTGTCTATACCTCGCAGGGGGAAAGTCCACCTTTAATGAGAGCTGTGGAGTTTTGATAATAGCGATAGGTTCTAATTCTACCATTTGAAAGACCAATCCAAATGGAAAACAAGGGGAAGCTTGTCAAGTAATTAATGTGCAGACAAGTGTATCAGTTTTACCGGTCTCCATGAAGATGTTATTGCTTTATCTGGAATGCTCCGGGGTACAGCATTTTCCATTGTTATTCAGTCCTACATGTTTTACTGCTAATAAGTACCTTGCATTCCTACTGTGACTGTGGTCTCGCCTATCCACAGATCTGACCTGTAACTTGGCCTGGTGCTGTCACCTGCTTGTTTCCACTGCGGTAGACCAATTTAATACCATACTGTGGAATATTTGAGGCAAAGCAATAACATCTCCTTGGAGATGAGTTAGGTGGCAGAACCTCCACTAGAAAAGTTACATAGTGCTGCTTTAACATTTCATAAAAAAGCTAATTGAATGGAAAAAATGTGGCATTGTGGTCAAAAGGATGAAAAATACCACCAGGGCCACAGGAATCAACCACAGAAATGTTGTGTGTCCTCTTTGGATGGCCATCTTTCTGGTTAAACACTCTTTGTAAGGTGGAAATGTTCTGCCCAAGGAAAATATGTCAATTATTTTGGAAAATTTACATTTTTGAGCCAAAAAACCCCTGAGCCCTCAGTAATCATAAAAATGTTTTTGCAAAGGATGTCCTTTCCTCTGCTTTTCAAGAACCTTACTGTATGAGAGACCAAGACCTCTTCTAACAAGGGCGTGCTACTTTTATTGTTGGGTTTACTGGAATAGCCATTTTCTGGTGTCATAGTATGTTATTTAAAAAAGAGTTTGGAGAATGTGTGAATTACTCTTTGGCCTTTTTGTTGAAACTTGTAGAAATGCGGTTGCGGTGAGGAAGCCAGGAACAGCTGAGTAAAGCATTTAAGAAGTTAGTCATACTGTTTATATGGGCAGCAGGTCATACATGTTTGTAAACTCAGAGTTGGTGAATACACATTAATTCAACTTCATTTTTAGCATATAAACTGATAGAAACTGATTGATCCATTCATGATGGATGACAAAAACACTGTACTCAGTAGTTATATATTCATTCACCACAGATAATTCACTGTCAAGGGGTCATACAAAATACACTGGGTATGGAGTGAATGAATAATGCTCTGTAAAGCCTCTTTGTGACATGTCTGTGAAAAGCGCTACATAAATAAAAACTTGCTTACTTACTTACATTAAACAAATTTGACCTGGTCTGGTCTGGTCTGGTCTGACCTGGTTGATCAAAGAACAGACTAAACTCTAAATGTTAGAATTCTTACAAAAGATGGATTAAAATAACAGGGTTTAATTGATTTGATACAAAATTCACCATTGTGGCAAATGCTTAATGAGCTCTTTCATGGTCCTAAAATCAATCACAATGCTGAATCAGAACACACTCTGAAATTCAAAGATCCTTAGGCATTATGTAAATACAGAACAACACAGTAAGTTGCATATGGTTGCCTACTTTGTCCTATCTTTATTTATTAGCACATGTTTTATTCAAATGGGAATGTGTGGGCCAAACCTTGCATCACTTTAGTCCTTATTTCACTGTTGAACTATTCTGACCATGTTTGTGAAAAATCAATATGGTAAGCTCAGTGTGTGTCACTCAAGTGAAAGATATAATCACAGCATACAGGAAATCGCTTCACGCCGATCCCAAACAAGTCCTGCTTTTTAATCTCCTCAGGACCGGGAAGTAAAATAAATGGTGGATGCAGAGACCAGCACACAGGGAAACATTTATTATCAGAGCTTTAACAAAAAGTGCTATATTTCATCTTTAAAAATCCAGACGGGAGCAAAAGGAGCTGCGGAGCTAAAGGAGACCCTTGATAAAAGGCAAAACAGAGCACATTTGCCACTGGCTGATATCAAATAGACTGGGGAATGGGTCTGAAAAGTGAAGTAAATCAAATGTGCTGAGAGGACAGAGGTGCAGTACTGGGTGCATTGATGTAGTATAGTAATGATACACAGTTGTGACATGAATCGCCTCAGTTCTACGCGGGGCCGGTGTGCTCCTCCAGAATGTTGATGTGTTTTTGCCCCCGCGTTCATGAGCGTTACAACATGCTTGATTTGCGCATGGGTTTACTGTGGGATCATACTGTATGCGAGTGTGTGGCTGGTGAAATCCTCATTCGCAAACCACTCCAAAGGCGACCACGCTTTCGATAGGTTGCGTCATTGTTGCGCCGCCGCATCAAGCCCCCTCTGCTTTTCCTGGGAAAACAATAGCTTATCTGCTCCCCCCTCCACTAGTCCGCATCTGACAACATCAGCATTCAAGGCCTCTTTAGTACCCAGACAGGGATGAGCTACTTAGCAGCACAAGCCCATAGGATTAACTGCTGATCTACTCATTCACTTTAAGCACTGCAAACAGAAGACCTGATGATAGCAAGGGTTTAAAAGTTGGAGGTTAGGCACTTATCACCAGATCAGCCACTTGATGCCTCATCTTTCACTTTGTAAACTTTTGCTGCGACGAAGGTGATAAAAAGTCCGTACAATAGAAGCACGGTGACACGATGGCACTCTATGAGGAAAAAAAGAGGCGCAGTGGTGTCCCCAAAAGCAATAGCATGCAAATGAATTCAGCAGCTCTTTGTCTGTAGAGGCCCTTAAGGCACCGGTCTGTTCGCCTTATGGGGTAAAGCTGGGAGGACATTCGAGTGCACTCAAGCGTTTTATTGACGGAAATAACAGGAGGAGGATCTCATTCTGATGCATTTCGGGTTAAATGAGAGGGAATATATTCAGAGGTGTATGAACCAGGATGCTTCAATGGCGGGTTTTGAATTTTATTGCATTGTTTACCATTATTGGCTGAGATTCATTGAGATTAGGGCGGGACCTGTGGCACTGATTTACTGCTGTCGTATTGACTAGATTCACTATTGTCTCGCTCATTTCAACAGATTTTCATTTGGTTGATTGCTTTTCAAAACCCTTCTTCCTAACTGAAACTCTGTGTGATTTGTGTGACTCCAATAGAGAGGACGGTCCACACATTTGGTTGTTCCATCCTTTATTATAGCTTTTGAAAATCTGACAATTATCTGGTAAATAGGGAAAGGATTGCATTTCTCCAGACTCCATTTTGGGAGAACAGTCCAATTTATTTGTACGTCAAAACTAATAATTTGAGACAGCTTGTTCGTACTTGTGTCAGTCATTGAAGTGAACATGAGTGGTATGCAAGAGTTCAATTTTGTGGTTGCAAGTGGAGACAGAGAGACACAGAGACCAACAAGGGCACTTGATCAGGTCAACATTATTATTATTTTTTTGGTAATTGGTGAAACTGATGTATTTCATTTCTCTTATACAGTAACAATTGACAAATTGTATTGTATTTTTCCTTGTTCACATAAAGATCACCATCTAATTTTTCTCTTTTAGTATCCTCCACCTGCTAATCTCTCTGAAAATGTTAAACTTTCCCTGTGGTAGATTCCAGGCAAAACAATAACACACTAAATGGTCAAGTAAGAACCTTAAATGGCTTATATTATGCTGTTTTCTAATCTGTTATACTGGGCTTGAGTTTTGTCTCAATCACACATGTTTAACACACAAACTTTGCATATTTAGGCTGTATTCTTCTCTCTCTCTCAAAAAAAAGGTGTTCCACCTTGTGATGTCATATGGTAATACAGGAAATGCTCCACTGTGTTTTCATACTCCATATACTTACACTATAAACACTGAGATGATTTCAGCCCTGGGAATGCCAATCCCTTCTGGACAAAAAGTAAAAGGGAGCTGTTAAGCTTGAAAACTACTACTACATGACATCACAAGGTGGAACAGAGCATTTTGAGCCTTTATATTTCTAATTATTCTGTAAAAATTAAACTTGAACCCCATCAGCCTGAGATGGCTCCAATGAGCAGCTGGGCCCTGGAGAGAGTTGTTATTAGAGTAAACAACGACAGTGCTGCATGCATGCACTCCATCCAGGAAGTCCCATGACCCTGTTCACTGCTCCACACATTCCTTCCCCACTCGTTCACCACCACACTCTCACACACAGGGCAAAGAACTCACAAAAACTCAACCCATTTACCATCAACTTTTTCACATGTCCGTGGGAGAAACAAACTCATAGCTCAGAGTTACGACTTTTATGCCTCTTCTGACTAAAAGATGCATAGCTGCTATATTTAGCAAGTGGCCATTTTCTCAAAGCATTCAACTAAGAAGAAAAAGAAAGAGGAAACAATTGCTTCCTTAACCCACAAGAAGGAAGAAAATCTTAACTCGTTTTTCTTGCTTTATTGAATAATTTCTTGCCCTCGAGAAGCAAAAAAAAAAAAAAAAAAAAAAAAAGAGCTAAGTGCAGTGTTATAGTGGCATTTTGCATTACCAAATGTTAATATAGCACACGCAGATTTCTCCTGGCAAAAAACGGAATTGGACTCAGTGGTGTGAATAAATTAAAGCAACAAATACGTGAGTAAATGAAGACTAATGCCAAACAAGACATAACTGAACTGAAGCTGGATAATGGCTGAAACCAGGACTGAAAAGGAGGACCAGTTCATCAACAACACATCATGCTAAACCAGGACAAACTCATGACTTCTGTAGTCAGGATATTAGAATCAATACAACGGTATTATTATATTGGTAAGAAAAAAAGGTTTGGGAAACACACTGCAATGTCCTTTGTGGTGGGAATCTTTTACTTTGTTTTCTGTTGTGGTCTATTTAAGCTAAAGAATGTATTTCATGGGTTTGGATAACTGCTAACTAACAACTGCTAAAGTGTTTGTGTGTTCCTGCTACATGTGATGGTGTAATCTACTGTTCCTGGGGTATCTCAAGACAGGTCACTATGCCCTAAGGTACCTCAAGACAGGTCACTATGCTGTGTCTTTATCCAGTATTGTTAAAATAACAAGCTGTTGCTTTGCTTATTCATCATTTAGAATAGTGATATCTTTGGGGGTAATCTGATCAATGTCCAGTGGAACCAAACAAATAGTCTGCATTTGGAGGTTGTTTAGATATAGTATGTATTACCTCATGTTGGTTTTATGATGTTTGCCAACTGTATAAGAGCCTGTTTTTGTTTTGCCATTCAGATTAGAGAGAGACGGACCTTGCGTGAGGGACAGAAGGTTTCGTTTTCAATTTCTCTGTAATTGTGCACAAGTGCTTTAATAAATCCAGACTCTTTGATTTAAGACAATTTTTCTCCAGTTTTTATTCTTTTCAGATTAAGAAATCTACAACATCCTTCATGAGAAACCTCACAGAGTGACCATATAACCATGCCACATCAGGACTAGACTGTTGCAAATGCAAATGTACCTGCCATGAGTGTCAGGCAATAATACATTTAAGTGTAAATGCTCTAAGAAGCTCAGGCTTAGAGATCAGAGAATAAATCAAATTATCATTATGTGACTAACCCTGGGCTAACACATCCTTAATCAAATCAGATGGGCACTTGAACTGCAAAGCACTTCTTAAGAAACTAAGTGAAACAAAGTGTTATTGACTTCTTTTAGAAAACCCATTTTTGTTTCAGAAAGTAATGTTTTCCCTTAACTAAGGGTGCTTTTGGTCACAGGAGGAGTGAATATATTTAGCCGTATAAATAATGTAGATTTTAAGTGTGTCATGTAGGCCATTCATTCATACTGAGCATAAAAGGCGCCCACTGAAGGTAGTGCTAATTAGCACTAACGCTATACCCAAACAGCTATCTGCACCGGTTCAGCAACCTCTTTGGTAGCCTTTCTTCTCTTTTTTGCTGAGTGCTTCATTGCATTAATCGAACCACTCCTGCAGCGCAGTGTTTGTGGATAAGGAACACTTCCCTCAGTGGAACAAATTAGCTCTATTAGCCGTATGATAAAAAGGAGAATCTTCATTTCCCAATGTGAAGTCAAGCGGCTAAATGCAGCTCCGTGTGCTGCTCAGGAGAAGGGCTGGAGAAGAGATTCGAGTTGACCACTGGGCCTCGGCCAATTTATTCCTCTACTGTCTCTTAATGTTCTTCCTTTTCATCCACATGGGATTTTTCCATCAGTGTCTATTTAAAGCTCTCCAGGAAGTTGTGCACCCCAGAGTTCACCCCAATATGCTGTTTTTGTACATTGTTCTTGTATCTGTTTATTTGTTTGAGGAGCTGCATCGACTTTAAAAGGAAATATTACACATCAGAGTTCACCACATTAGACCAATGGCCCCATGAGACACATTTCGTGAGAACTAGAAGGATCCAATTTTAGACCTTTTCTCACTCATCCTCCCATCCACAGCATGCTCACTCCTTGCTAATCATGTCCCGACCCACATATTTTCCTCAATTTCACCACTTCCAACTCTTCTTTTCCCCTCTCCTCAACCTACCTCCTCAACTAGCACCTTGCTCTCTTCCCCTCTCTGAACATGTCAGCTACAGCGTTCACTGACTTAACGACCTTTCAGGAGCCCTTTGGAGGCCCCCACCCCATTTCTTTCCTTGTCCCTGCTTCCTCCTGAATCAGCTTAATTGCTATTCCCTTTTCCATCTGAGCATTGTAGGTTTAACTTCAGTCTTCATCGCATTTCTCCATAGTATTCGGCGGCTACCATTCACCTCCACAAATGTGAATCAGCAATAACCACGGATTCTCAAACTTTTCACACCAAAACGTACACTACCCAGAAAATAATGCAAATTGTAGCTAATGGAATACAATGAGCTTGGTTCAGTGAGGGATGAAATAGAGGCTATTATGATATTGGGTAATAAAATAAAGAGAAAAGAGTAGACCCTCTTTTCTCCAGTACCACATCAAGACAAACATATATAAAAGATAACAAGAACTCAACAAGGACTAACCCAGGCCTCACCTTCGATTGCCCATAATAGTAACAGCACCAATCATGCTAAACACAAACAATCAAAAGGCATTAACACAAATATGTTCCCATGCTTTTTGGAGACATTACATTGACTTACATTTATTTCCTGGATTATAGGATACTTACTACTTACCCAACCTTACAATAAACCCTAATCTAACCTATTTAACACATATATGAATTTTAAATCATCTTGTTGATCTAATAATGAGTGATTAACATAATGAAGACCTGATTTGTGTCCCCATAAGAAAAGCAGGTTCCCATAAAGTGAGTGTGTATGCAGATTTTAGTCCCCACAATGCGATAATTACCTGCCCACACACACTTTTTAGCACACACTAAAATACTCCACATGCATGACCTTTCTTAGCCACGGTATGCCCTCTGACCCGGGCTTCCTGCTCGACTGAGCCCTATTAAAATACACACTGATTGGAGAGCCAACAGGAGCCAAAATTACCCCATAATGAAGAACGTCTGCTTCTGATCTTTTGTTCTTGAGTCAAATGAAATAACTAGGACAATCAAGATGGCTGATTGAAGTGAAGGATATCGGAAAAGTGTCTGTGGTTTCACAAATTGCTGACCTAATAGAAGCGAGTGGATCTACTCTTGTTTTGTAGGTCGGTACGCCAACACAAGTCGATAAGAGCCAATAGTGTGTGGATGTGTGTGTGTGTGTGTGTGTGTGCATGTGTGTAAGTCTCACATTAGCTATGCATTACATTATACTTGACCTTTGGCAAGTTTACTTACTCAAACTTGCATAGTGATGAATCATTTCTTTTACAGGCTAATTAATGAATTGAGCTTCAAATAATGCAGGATAGTGGGAAATCAGTTTGACTTTTTGCTGCATTTCTCCGCAAAAGCTAAATCAGAATTAAATAGGGCAAAAAGAAAGCTTTGTTAACAAATGCAGGGATAGCCTCCTAGCAAGGGGGTTCCTGGTTTGAGTCTCAGTGTGAAAATGTCTGTTTTCACCTACCCCTTATTCCAGAAAGTCAGGCTCCGGTTCCTAATATCTGTTCAGATACTGTGAAAAGCAATGCGGTCGCAGTTTTGAATCATGTGGAGTTGTTTTAGATCAATATTTTGTTTAACAATGAACAATATCTCAAATAATAACCTACCTAATTAATGGACACTTTGCAGCTGATGCCATCTACATTCCCTGGGGATGAAGCTAAGCAGAGGCACAAGTTAGACTTTAATCTGAGCTTTGTTTTAACACAGTCTTACTAGAAAGAATTTCTAAACTGGAACTACAACAGGTGAGCAGATTCATGCTCTTAAACAAGTCTCTAAGAACATTCCAGTCACAAGAAAGCTAGTATTAGACAACCAGTTTTCAGTCACACTCACCTTTTTGTTGAAAATCCGACAGGACCATGAACGCCTATTGATCACAGGCTCATATTGATCACAGGCTCATATTGATCACAGGCTCAGTTTTCAGACAGTCTTAAAACTTTTTGGCTGTGTCTGCCAATGTGTGCATTGTGTCACCATGGAAACTTCTGAACATTCCCCCATAGACATACAGGCAGAACAGCCCCAGTGCAAAATATCAATACTAAATACATTAAAACTCAGAACTGAACCAGTTGGGTTTTATCTGCTCAAACTTGGGCAGTAATGATGATGACCTTTTCACCATTGTAATTGATATAATGAGCTGCAAATGATTCTGGGAAGTCTTTTTTTCTTACTTTTTTGCATTGCCATGAAGCTCTCCACCGGCGCAGCTGCTACCCAGTTGTTTACTACTGTTGGCAAGCGCAGCCTCATTCATGTAGAAGACACCGCTGACAGAAAGGCCCTGTGAGAAAGTAGTTGCGCATCTCTGTTTTGTATGCTCTTACAAGTGTGTTTATAAAAAAGCAATAAAGCAAATCCAGAGATTTGTTCTGGCATGCGTCGCACATGTTTGAAAGCAGAAAATGTGTGAAATGATGAGGAACTGACGCAGACTGTTTCTCATTCCGACTGGGCAGGAAATATCATGTAGTGTATTGTACAGCAGAGCAAGGTGATACCACGTGTTGCACTCAGATCTGCCAGACAAATGATCTGTTCTGGTCTGGAAGGCAAAAAATAAAAATATGGTAATACTTGAGAACAACCTGACCTTAATAGGGCCAGGGGGTGTCGTGAGTCAATCTCCATATTGGTCTGGTCACAAGTGTGGATAAATAATACATGTGCTGTCAAGAAGGGGCTCGGGATATTCATGTGAGTCCTAGAATTGAAATAAATTATGCTTTTATGTTATTATAATATATGTGTTCCAACCCTTGTCCAGATGATCCACCCTATCTCTCCAGTATCAGTGATTGTGTGTTTTACATAATACTGATACTCTGCTTTTTATTGGTCAAGGGACTTCATAAGTAATTGATATTTGTGTGTCATTTCATATTGTAGTATTAACTTGTGTATTATTAAGATACAAAGTTAAAAGGCCGATATTAGGCTATTTTCTGATTTATGCTATAATGTTGTTTTCCCAAAACAAAAAGAAAAATATACCTGGAGTTGTGTTTCAATCACACATGTTTAACACCCAAATTCTGCATATTTAGAGTTCTTCTCTCAGACAAACAAACAAAAAAATACTGTTCCACCTTGTGCCATGTGACAATACAGGAAGTGCTCGACTGTGTGTTTAAACTCCATAACTTTCACTAGAATCATTTGGATAAATCCTGCTCTGGAATTGCCCATCTCTACTAAACTAAATGTAAAAGCAGCTGTTAACTTGAAAACTGTCGTGCTGTGACATTTCTTAATATAGATAGAACAGAGCGTTTTGAGCTTAGGAGCTGTAGACAGGCTAATAATATAGAGCTACTCAAACATGTGTGAATAAAACATAATACAACTCTGGGTATATTTTTGATGAGTTAACCTTCTAACATGGGTAAAAGCCCACAAGAGTCAGTTTTGTGCACTATAGGGGCTTTAAAAAGCTGGTGGGAAGCCTTTGACCCTTTACAAATGTCTGTATAGAGAAGAATGAAACACACCATTATACAGGGAAATCCTCTGAGTGCTTAAATACCTGTTTTCCGTGGCTGTTCAAACTCAGCGTGCCCATTCACCACCGTTTTCCATGAACTTTGACTCACTCATGCTTGTGCCCCACATAAAACACTGCAGCCTTGTTCGTACTCCTGTTTCACTGTGTAAGCAGAGCCAGGCTAAACATGCTGCAAGACTGGACCTCAGACACAAAGCCGTCCTCAGAAAGGCCAGACAGCTGCACTCAATTACATTAACTACTGCGGCCACAAAAAACACACACTCTCTGTCCAGCCACTGGCTCCAGCCATAATCAACGACTTATTCAATAAGCTCAAAGAAATGCTGCTCTCCGGTCTTTGGAGCCAGCCCCCTCCCACACTGCCCACTACACACTACTGCTCACTGCCACATGTTTAACAAGACAGCCTGGGTGTACTATCTCTATTACGCTTTTATTTACGTAATGTTCTACTTTGCAAACACTATCATACTCCAGTAATAATAATAGTCTTCCAATCATATAAAAACTGAACTCCCAAAACAATTGACAGAACTACTTAATGTATCACATAAATGTATGTGGTGAAGAGGAAAAAGAAACTCCTGATTTTGAATGGTGATGATTACAATAAGCAAACTGAAGAACTGCAATAGAACTTACTGAAGCGGTCGCCACTCCATCTGCCATTATTTTTAATTGAGTTATGCTTCACACTGTCGATTTAAAATGTGAGCACAGCACAAACAAATAATGTTAAACCACAATGGAACAAAAACTATTTGAAACTGTTATGTGGTAAAACACAAGCTGCTACAAAAGTGTTCATTGTAAAATATATTTAGTTAAAAACATTCCCCAGTAACACAACTTCATTCCACCAAAATTCCACAAAGACTGCATTTCTTCAAGGACTTCTTGTTTGGGGTCAAAGTTGAGTGCTTGGGGGATAACCATTTACCTGAGGAGTGGAAACAAAATTGAGGTTACGCGTGAAATCTGTGACAGCCCTGTATAAACATTCCCATGTAGTTCTTGGCCGTTGGAGCATCACACATTTCTGGCATTCAGCTGGAGTTAACATGTAATCCACAGGGAGGTGAGGAGCGAAGAGCGTAGCTTTAAGGATCAGTGCATGTGCTGATCGGAGCTGTTTTGCTTTGGGTTAGTCCTCCCCCACAAGGAACACACTGGCCTCACAAGATATGTTTTGGTTAATCACGACATGTTAGGTTGAGAACGGCTGAGGGGATGTGTCAAAGATTGAAGACTGTGTGAAGATGTGGGCGGGTATTTATCTGACTGAAATATGTATATACACTTACGTGATAGGGACTGGTTATGGAGACAAAATCAAAGCCTCATGACGAAAAACTATAAAAACTATAGCATGATTTAAAGTTAAAATATGGGTCAAAATATGGGTTACGTTTAGGTTTGGGTTAAGGTTAAAGTAAGTATGGTTAAGGTAAAGATCAAGAAATGAATGTGGTCCATTTAAAGGGGCACTATGTAACTTAATGTAATTAAATAATGTAAATAATCTGGAGAAATGATTTCTTTACATGCAGTGCTCCATAGTATGTCATTAAACATATCTCCATTTTATTACAGATGTTTTATAGATCAAAAATTCACAGAAAAACATGAATTATGACGTGCAGGCTTGCTTCTCCATAGATCTGACCATGAACTCCATTGTGATAACCCAGTTTATTTCCATATTGTGGAATAATCACGGCAAAGCAGCAACATCTGCATAGATACAAATAGGTGGCAGACTCTCCATCAGAAAAGTTACAGAGTGCACCTTTAATGTCACCAAGAAGCATAGAAACCAAGTACATGGACATGTTTGTGTGCATGTGTTTGTCTAAATTATTTTTGGAAATGTCTCTGAATGTTTAACAGAGATGTAGGAGTAGTCGTCATTAGAAGATACTGCATGTGTTAAGGACTTTCATTTTAAATTCCGTGTCTAAATTTGGAAAAAAAAAAAATTTCACCCTCAATTTTAAAGTGAGAACAGCCTTAAAAGTGGCTTTAACCAACTGGAAAACTGCTATGTAAGACTATGACTGTGTTCGAGCTGGTTTCCACGTTTCCACTGATTCACCTCATTAACTTTAAACATGTTAAGTAAGATAATCCTTCAGTTCGGTGTTTGTGACCCGTTGTCCCAGATTTGGATATGGGTCCTTGGGCACTACATTGGTCACTCTTAAGACATTTAAAACTACTGGGCCAATGCAAACATGATTCATTGGAGAGTTTGCATTCAGCACATTTCCTTTACATTGCTTATTTGCTTTTTTATATCTTAAACTTGTGTGTTGAGTGGTCTTTCCTTTTATAACATCGTGACAGGAGATTAAATTGTACTCGTAATGCAGTTTGTTTCTAATGGAGGGTCTGACACCTGCTTGCCTCTATGTACATATAACTTGGAAGGGATATTTTCAAACAGTTTAGGGAAAACAACAAAGAAAAACTACTGAAGACACTCATATTCTCTTTAAAAGTTACACAATGCATCTTTAACTACAGAATGGAAGTGATTTGTACAGTGTGATTGTGTGTTAAATCCCCAGCCCCTCTTCTTTCACTGTGTCCAGATTGTGCATTATAAATATTGTACTGTCCCATTTCCTCCTCCCTTTGTTTCATCTCACGTGGGAAGAGGTCTGGCTGGAGACAGATGCTGGCAGCTGTTACAATGAATTTAGCTTTTGTCATCAGTTTATCAAATAGACTGCTTTTTAAAGAATGCATGAGCACATATATCACTGCTCTACAAACAGAAAAGTAGAATAGACAATTTTCCCACAAGATGCAGTTCATGAAAATATGTCATGTTTTCACTCACTATTTCTCCTTAATCCTTAACCCGGACTAATGTCTCCATTTCCTCCAGTATTATGCGTTTCACCAGTTTAAATGTCCCATATTACACAAAATGGATTCTTGCGTGCTTTTGGCCATGTTATAATAATGTTAGCTCATCAAAAACATACCCGGAGTTATTTTTTATTTCATTCACACATTTGTGTAATCCTGGTTTATTACTCTGTCTACATCCCCAAATCTCCAAATGCTCCGTTCCCCCATTGAGATGTCATGAAGTGGTAGTTTTCAAGTTAACAGCTGCCTATTACCTTTTGTTTGGTAGAAATGGGCAATTCCAGGGCTGAAATCATCCAAATGATTCTAATGAAAGACAATGGAGTTTAAAAAAGAAGTTGAGCACTTCCTGTATTACCACATGACATCACAAGGTGGAACAGGGTGTTTTGTGTTTGAAAGAAAAAAATCATTAAAGATGCAGGGTTCGTGTGTTAAATGTGTGAATGAAACAAAACAAAACTCTAGGTATGTTTGTGATGAGAAACATTGAACAGCATAGATCAGAAAACAGTGTAATATGGATCCTTTGAAACTTCTTTTAGTATTGATCAGTATCTTGGTACCCTAAAGCCTATATATCTTGTCAAATCTGTACACCTTTTCTGAAAAACAGGCATTCACATTTTAAAAGGTGAATATTAAAAGCTGTTTAAATGACAAATGACTAATGTTACTATCTTTGGCGAAGCAGCACCGAGCGATCACACTTCTTTGTCATGCGCTCAGGCCAATCGCTAATCACCAACTCTTCCCTGTATCCTATTAGCTGCACCTGCGGTCCTCGGCTTCCAGTTCTCCTCGGCGATGCCAGAACCCCACCAAACCCTCCGCCCATTTCAAACACCACCCAACCACTCACAACGGGTGGAGTGAGCGAGAGAGAGGAGCAACGATTATTATTTTTGCTGACACTGTAAGCCCACCAACATCTAATCAATAATGTTTTATACCCTTAAGGAGCCTGGACTGATTGAATTATATTTTGCTGTAAGTCAACAGTTTGCCACATTAAGCTAGAAATAACAGCTGCTTCAAGGAAAAATGGGCATACATCATGATTTTGTGTGGCAATATGGCCCTGTCTAATTGCAGTACTTCACAATGATGCATACGTCATCATGCACGCTCACTTACCGTCATGTGCAAAAATGATTTCCCCAAAGCCAGTTGTTGATACATATAATACTATGTTCAGTATTTTCCCTGCATGTCAAGTGGGGTCAAGTTAAAGGTGCATTATGTAACTTTGCGGTGAAGGGTCCATCACCTGCTTGACTCTCAGGAGCTGCTATTGTATTGGAATGTTCTGCGGACAATAGGCAATTAAATGTAGGTATCTCCATGAAGACAACCTGGTGACACCCATGGATGTATAATAAGAGCTGGATAAGGCACGCCCCCTCTATCCGTGACCACAGATTTATGTGTGGCCGAGCGAGATATTGCAGCCCGCAGCCCAAGAAAAATTCTCCCTTAGAAGCACAATGTATTTTTTGAGAAATCAAACTGCCCGTGTTCGGCTGACAGGGCTTCGGCAGCTTTCACAAAGGTCAGATTTTGTAGGGATTCTTCTGTATTTTTAGAATAAGAACTTTAAAATGTTTTTCAATCATCAAAGCGCCTAAAAATCAACTTTGTAAAAGTTAGCCTAGCCCCTCTCTGAGCCCGCGCTAGCTCCGCTCTAGCAGCTCACGCTCTGATTGGTCAGAACTGTGTTTCTGACGTCACAGCCCAACAGTCTTGGGCAGCCCGACGTCACACATTGGGCTGCAAACAAGGAAGTAAATGCAGAAATGAAAATCTTTTTTGTGGTCATGCGCCAATGAGCACAGGCCATTGAAAACAACAGGGCGCCATCTTGGATTCATCTTCCAGATTTTATTATAGTTTTATGGTGACACCACAAGTTACAAGTGAGATTCGTGGAAGGGCGAACCCTGATCACAGTCAAAATTTGATTGTTTCCTACCTTGATGACATCACAAGGTGGAACAGAGAATTTTGTGCTTTAGAGATGTAGACAGACCAACAATAAAGTATGAACATGTGTGAATGAAACAAAACACAACTCTAGGTATGTTTTTAATGAGGTAACAACATTCTAACATTCTTAAGTTGAATAAATGCAAGATAGAGAAGTTCAAAATGCTTTACTGTGGAACATTTCAGGCAGATTTCAAGAAGATGGCAGACCCTCACCACCACCACCACCAAAAAATTACATAGTGCCCCTTTAATCACCTTTCAGTTTAAATCTTTATGCTTTCTTGCTTGCTTTAAACAAAGGAACGGTAGACAAAAGAGAGAAAGACGTTATGAATGATGCAGCGTCCATAAAGAAGTGCTGGCTATAGCAGCTACTTGACACTTTAACTGAGACATCAATTATTTATCCACGTTAAGAGCCTTGAGTGTGGTTGTGTAATAGGATTCAAGGGTAGGAACTTTAAATCATTAGGAGAAAGGTAGGTACGTATTATATACGTCCACACCTTTGACCTGGCTGAAGAAACGCCACATGGCAAAAATGGCAGCCAGTATATCTCATTCAAATCTCCATTAGGTATTCATGCGTTTTTCTCTGAGTTTCTTTCACTGCACATCCATTTTCCAGGGAAGACTTTCAGCAGGATTTCTTTAATGTAAAGGGAAATGGAAATGCGCTCTGACTGCCCCCGATAAGACTTTTAATTTGCTACTGTAAATTGAAGCTATTTGTCTTCAAACCCCAACTTCTGTTTCAACTGGGCCATATCTCGGACCCAAATTTATCATGTAGGAATTAACTTGGATGCGAAAGTGTATTGTGCAGAGATGATTATGTTTGCCTTGATCTAGTATGTTTTTAGACACATCACAAAACATAAAGCATCAGCCTTAATAAAGAATAAACAAAGATGAATTCAGACTTACTTAATATAATGGATAGGAGCTTGGATATTGATTACAGGTAGGGTATTGATTACATTAAGCCTGAGTCATTCTTAATAAAATATTTGTTCATCATGAATAACCTCTTTGTGCATGCTTTACTATGGCTAATGTGGAGTTATCATATTGCGCCTGCGTCCAGTGGTGCTCCTCAATTGGAGTTTGTTGAATTGGGGGTGTGGCATCGTGACTGAAAACACATGCATGTCTTTACACCTTTCCTTTCTTCTCACAGCCTCGTGCTGTGTCTCTCATGAGTAATCTGCTCATAAAACACTCATTTATACCACTGCGGTTCTGTTGTTCATTGGCCTTAAGTAGTAGTTAATAGCATAGTAATGACAGAATAGTTTGGTACTTGGATTACTGATTCTGAGAAAATCTGTGCCATTTCTCAGTCTTTTATGTTGCTTTTCTCCTTTTTTAACATGTAAGAAGCCATGTTGGTCACTGACGCAGACCATGCTTCTCTCTGACTGGTTAATCTGCCTGTTAATCACGCCCTCTGAAATCAGGGGCACACAATCCACTCTAGATCCACTCATCTTTATAAAGTTTGGCCAAAGCGTGTGGTTCTAGCTGGCCAGGTAAGTGGATGATCCTAAGTTATGTTCATTTTTTTTTAACTTTGCAATTCATATCATAGTTTGTATTTTTACTGAAGTATTCCTGCACCGTTGATCACAGGTACCATGGAAGTCAAATGGGAAAAAGGCCCCCAAACCTGTAGGCAGGTGGTAAAGGAGCGTCATTATCTGGTTATATAAAAGATACTAGCTAAAGATAAAAGTTCTGTGTGATGGGATTTCTGCAGTGGTCTTAGTCTGTGGGTCACATAGGCTCTGAATGTGGGTAATGAGCTTTCTCTGCAGGGCAATGGGCACACTCTGTTACAGAAGAAGCCCAGACAGTAGTGCGTAGAGGAAGAAGAGGATGTAGCTGGGGTTTTGAATGGTAGTAAGCGTCTCCCTGGAGATTCTAGCCAGGCATGTCCACGAGCAAGCCCAGAGACAGTTCTCATACTCTGGAGCTTCTCCCTGTAGTGCCCTCTGGAAGAGCTGGAGCAAAGGTCTGGGGAAAGGATCTATAGTAAGTAAGAAGCGATGGAAAATATATGATAAGGATAATATTTACACGGAACAGATTCTACCAGTTTTAACATGTGTTTGTATCTCAAAGGAGAAATTTGTCTTGGAGCAAGCATCACAATACAGCACTGCCTATTAACTTGGACAAGAGGAGCTGCACAGTATCACAAAAAGATGGTTATTATGTTAATCAATTCATTCAGATAAGGCTCTGAATGGAATATGAGCTTTAATACGAAAATTGTTGCTACTACTACTACCTAAACTGCTTCCCTTTTCATTACTATTGGTGCTGTAATCAAATTAGCCGCTGAGCTCAAAGTTATTTTTTTGCGATTTAGACCAAAATGATATATTTCCTGTGTTGTTTTTTATGTCTGTAAGTTTAAACCATCTTGTTCAGAGTCCTGCATTCACCCCCAGACACATGTTAATCTTCAATCTTCCTCTCCTTGAATGGCACATGTCTTCATACAGGTTTGCTTTGTCTTCATAGTTTTATTCATAGATTGCACCATCTTACTAAGTCAGTCTACTCCCTATTTGCAATTAGATTTGATAGTTGGGTAGAGGTAGGAGAAGATTTACTCAACTTAACTTCAACTTAATTTAAGACTATTTCTATTCTTTGTTGACCTTTCTACGTGTTAAAATGATCTACTTTACTCTACAGTGTGCATTCTCTGGCTCTGAATTTCTGAGAGCTTAAAGGCTTAGCTCCACAAACACCCACCTTTCCCATGAACCCTCCCCCTGCACATAAGGACCCACTGATCAATTATTGGTTCAGTCGATATCCTGGCTGGACAGATTAAATTATTTAATAAGATTATTTTGTGGCCGTGGAGGGCCCAGAAATAATAATGTTTGAACTTTTATTTACACAGTTGTTCTGTAGTTAGTTCCAGTTTTGTCTTATTGTACAATTATTTTAAGTAAATAAATGCTTTTCATTCTTGTCGTTATCATTTGATATTAGGTATTGGCAGATAATTAACGCTATAATATTGGAATTGAAAGTGAAAAAGCTGGAGCGGTGCCGTGTACGTTAGTGATTTGCATAGAGAAAAAGTACTAAGGCTAAAAAAATGGGGGATTTATTATATAGCATTTAATTTGGTATTATCTGAGTCATTAAGTCAGAGTCATTACAAATGACTGTAAACGTTGGACTGTATGATCTCAAGTTACTCATCCACATGGACAGTACACATGAAGCTGACCTTTTTCAATCTTTTCAGTCAGCTTTCCCCATTTAAATATGAATGATTAAATATTACGGCATTAATGAAAGCACATAAAAACAGCATGTGAATTTCCCATCCTCTTTATATTAGATCTGTCTGAAGCTCCCTCAGCCCAGGTCCATCTGTTACCTCCGTCACCCTTTTTCTGTTTCACTAATTTCATCTCATCACACTCCCTCTTCCTCTCTCTTCGTCTGACTACAACATCATTCCTCCCACACATTCCCACAAACTGTCGACCCAAAAAGCTGGTCACCCAAACCACAGAGTCCAGAAATATATTTGTCTAGGCCAGTGCTTTACCAACCCACTGACCGTACTGGGAAGACTGTGTACCAAGGTTTATATAGAGGAGGAAGACGTGCTCAAACTGAAGTGCATGTCATATAATATGGTAATAAAGTCACTTCCCCCAAAATATATTGGAGTGCACCAAAAAACATGCATCAACAGGACATAATGTGATTCTACTTTATGTTAAGGGCCCATATTACACTTTTTATGATCTAGGTTATAATATTTCCTCATCAAAAACAGACCTGGAGTTGTGTTTCGTTTCATTCACATATGTTTAACACACAAACCCTGCATATTTAGTTCTTCTTAGGTCTTGACTTCTTCTCTCAAACTGAAAAACAATTTGTAATGTCAGGTGGTAATCCGGGAAGTGCTCCACTGTGTTTTTAAACTCGATATACAGTATGTTAACTTTAAAATTACCCCTTCACAAGGTGCATTTTGAGCTTTGGATATGCACACAGCCTGATAATAAAGGGTTACTCCAACATGTGTGAATGAAACAAAACACAACTGTAGAGCAGACTTTGGCTTTATTATTTGGCTTTGTGGTCCTTTTGTTATTTTCAGTGTAATTTCTGTGCTGAAACACTTTGCCTAACACAAATCTCCATTTGGGACATTAAGGCATATTGGGTTGTTGGGTTGTAAACTACTGCAGCTAAAACTAAAATGACCAGTTACAGACAGACAGTACTGCCAAGGCTTTTTTTGTTTTGTTTTGTTTTTTAAATGTGGGTTTAAAAGTTTACCAAAAAGTCAATCCGCTAAAAACACACTTGGTAAATTTATTATTCTAAGCTGAATATACTTGCTCTCTCCCACAGTTTATTTCCATTTTATTATTCCCATTTACTTGCCCTGTGGTTTTGGCCTGTGGGAAAATGCTTTGATTTTATCTGCCACTCACGACACAGTTGTCTTATTGAACAGAAATGGGCAGTATCCGGCCATTTTAATGCTTTCCACATGCGCTGCTGCTGCCACACACACAGCCACACAACACCAGCGCACAGGGGAGGGGTCCTCAAGGTCCACTCAACTCCAAACACAACAGTTTCCTCTTTACATCGACCTCTGCGTTTTTTTTTTCTCGCCTATAACTGCTGTGAGCGCTGCCACTTCCCACCAGAATTTGAGAACGTGTTTAAACAAGGTACATTTACGGCGCCGCTAAGACTGCTGTGTCATTTTTTAACCGTTTGTAATGCTCTTGCATGAATGTCCCATTGATCGAAACTTATAATTCTCAGATGAAGGGTGAGTAGTGAGCTGGAGACGGCGAATAAATGTCAGACTGAAGGAGTGTTAATCGTTCATGTGCAGGAGTCGGTGCGTGCATGCGGCCAAATAAATGTCAACGTTTAAGATGTTAATTGATTTCTATAGAGTTTTATTATTCATTCGTAATCAAATATACGGCGCAAAGAGAGGTGTTTTTCAAAGTCTTTTCTCACCGCTTGTATCCATCAGGTTTAGTTAAATTATTGTTGTTATGGTTTTTAATTGTACAAGCTGTTCACATATATTTCAAAGCAAGGTCAGAATACAAACATTTAGCATCAAGAAGTGGGGAGTTTTATTACAGAGTTCACAAAATGCTGTGGTATGCATCTTGAAAAGGAAATACTCGTTCCTAATATTAGAAGTTGGTAATTATCTTGCACTGCTGAAAGGTCATGTTCTGCTCTTTTCACTCTCATTGCTACAAGTGTATGAACCATAAGAAGCTTTCAGTGTTTTATTTGAAAGCAACTCCAATTAAAACTACTACTGCATGTGTAAATGCATTAAGGAAACAGCTGTATAATGAAATGAAATTGTAATCTCTTAATCCTGCTAATAGTGTTCAGATAAGCACGTTATATTCAATTGGATATACAGTAATAATAAAACATAATGGCCACTCCCTTTAATTGTGTTTTTAATATAAATAGAATTATAGTAATACAATTTTATGATATTTATCTGCCTGTATTGATCAGAAAATATGAATTTGACATTAAATAACAGATTTTTTTTTATACATTTAGAATAGTTTTTGGGATAGTCTATCTTTAGGGTTACTGTGCCCTTGGTATCATTTAGTTTCAGTCTTATTGTTTATTTATTTATATCTTTTTAGCAATATATTGTGCTTCAAAGTGTGTTATATTTTGAATAAGCATTAACTTAAACTTGAGAAAGACAACATGTCCAACTCCAGTTCCTTTCTTTGACCACTTTTGATACAAACTGACCACTACGGACAGGGAAGACACACTTTTGGGGATGTAGTAACCCAGCTGTCCACTACCACAGTGCTGTCCTTAAACACTTCAACACTGAGGTCAAAAAGAGTGAGAAATGTCATGGCTTCTTGGGTTGCCAGTTCTCTGTTGATGAGTTCAGCGTTTGGTTTAAAATAGCACAGTGACGAAGCAGTGAGGATTAAGTCAGTGGTGTCAAAAGATGACGGCTGCCTGTCCACACTTTTCAAAATGCCACATGGATTAGTCAGATGCTAATGCTATTATAAGGTGAAGAGTGGGTGACCCTGAACTATGAAGTTCAAGTGGAGTTGGGCACTAAAGAAGCAAAGTGGCCATTCTGTAGGTTATTTAAGCATTCTGAACTGCTGAAAAATATGCACATTATTATCTGAAGGGTAGTTTGTAAATGAACACATCTGCAATAACTACTTGCTATTACTACTACTAGTTCTGTAGCTATACTGTGGCTAATCTACAGATATTACTATAAATTAGCATCTAGTGTGCTTTTTAGTGGAGTTTTAAACGTTTTCCTCTCCAAATACTGTTACTTTGCACTGACTTCACGCTGGGATTCGTGTATCTCTATTGCCAGATTGTTAGTTGCCATGGTGACAATGGACGCATTCACAAACGCAGACAAAAAGGTTTTAAAATGGTCTGAATTTCAAGAAAAAAATACTAAATGGATCTACGCAACATATTTTCAGGAGTCTGTGATGAATACGAGCGTTCATGGTCCTGTTAGGTGTCTGGGTTTTCAACAACAATGTGACACTGACTACCTGAAAAACTGTTTGCTAATGCCTGCTACCTTTTGAGTGTCATTTTATCAGTCAGATTAAAGTCTAACTTAATAACAGAGGAACAGAGCTTCAGACAGAGCTGGGTCTACAGTTAGCATCACAGCTGCAAAGTATCATTAAATCTTACTTTTAATATTTTTTTCAGGTTCTAAAAAGTACTGATGTCATAATATAGTCGACTTCCAGATGGGGCAAGAGCCACTTTTCATGCTGTCGTATTTTCCTATAAAATATCTAGAACGTAAATTCACAAATATTGAATCTATAGACTGTATAAAGAAGTGGACTAAGGGAGTGTGACATTACCCATACCCTTTGGCTACAGTCAAATGAAGCTCATGAGGCTAGCAATTATAGGAGTGAATTTTTAGAGCCGAGTTTCATATTAGGAATAGGAATTGATTTAGAGACAAAATAGCAAAATAAAAACACCAGGATGTTGTAGAGAGGCTCACAGCAGCAGGTCGGGTGAGGTGCCAGTTTTTAATTGTAAAATTGACAGAGCTGGAAGTGCCCCCGTGCACACTTCCTGTTTGAAACGCAGGGGCTAGCGGGTTAGCTATGTCCATTTACCAAGTCTATAGCTGAATCTGCTAATTTGCCACTAAACCCATCTGTATTTATTAAAAAATCTACATTTCATCAATATAAATTTAATCTGCCCCCCATTTGTATCACATGTTATTGGGTCGTAAAATGTTACTATGTCATCTGAAACTCAACAATTGTTTATATCTTAGTTGACACGAGAAATCAGTCAGAGAACAAACAGTACACCATGTTTTCTCACGTCTGGCAGTCTCCAGAAAATACACTTTATGACTTCTCAGATATAATGCCTGGTTTTGACACCACTGTAACTGTGACACCATGCCGGCTTTATATTTTCTACAGAGTCCAATTGGAGCTGTCCAGTCCTCTAAGAGCTGTCGGACCAGAGTAGAAATGGGTCAAACAGTGAAGACATCTCAGCCTCACTATGCCACAGTGTCCCGTAAATGAAAGCAGTGCTCCCTGACAGGCTCATGCAGCTCCTTTCTGCTCCCTGTTCAAGGCCCACCGCAGGCAGACACCCCGACATTCCTCCTGCTCTTAAACCAAACTGACAAGAACAGTTTGTGTGTCATCTCTTTTCACCAGCAGAAGTTTGTTTGAGTAAAGGATGTAGCTGTACACGACACATGCCTCACAGCCTTTAGCTACATGCGTCCTGCGTCATGTTATATTTGCTGCTGTCAGGGTGCGTTCACACTTGTTTTGGTTTGGTCCTGGTTTGAGCCCGGTTTAGTCCTTATGTAGACCTCATTTGATCTAGTTCTAGTCCAAGTGTGGTGTCGAGATTTGTATTCACACTACTGCACATGCTCAGGGCGTGAATCGAAGAAAACTTTCGGTTTGTGTTGTTTCTCATACGCAAATTACAAATTACAGTAAATTATTCATATTTATATATCCTGACATGGCATTTTCTAGTCTCAAAACACTTTTTTGTTAGCCTAATTTTAAAAAATCAAGTACTAATTTAGTCATGACTATTACAACAAATTAACAACAATGCTGCCTTCATCTGCTCTACACATTAAGCTTAATAATGTAAACTAAAATAGGCGTATGTGTAATAATCAGAGTCAAAAGCTAAAAATGCTCTTTAGCTGTCCATTTGTGAACACAAAATAGCGCTGCTAAAAAAGGGAAGCATAATTCGGTTTATTGAAAGACGCAAGAGGGAACAAAAGTCAATGGGGGAGTACAGCTTGACAGAACAAGGTTTAGACCCAATTTTTGTTACTCCAGAATTATATTTAAATACATTGTACAGTTTAGAAATAATTTAACAAGGAAATGGTTACTGATGATATTAGCATGTGTTTTAGCATAAGTCCTCATTCTAGTTTTAATAGTAGTAGTAGTAGCAGCAAGAAGTACTATGTATGTTTGCTCAAAATAGTGCACATGTTATTTATTCATACACCTCGGGGTCATGTCAGAAGTCACTATGGATTTTCCAAACCACACAAACACACGAGCATTTAGGGATTAGCAAAGGGAGAAAAGGCAATAGCCAGAGAATTCCTTGGGGAAATACGAATTCTTGAAAAGGTGAAAAGAAAATGTTCTAAATCTTTATGGTGTGGCAGATGATGAACCTTGAATGCACTGTGCAGCATTGACGCCACACCTCCGCCCCCTTTGACCGGACTATAGCAAGCCCGGTCCTGCCTCTCTCACAAAGCCCCTCTCTCCCCCCATTCAGCACCAAAACACACCACGGACGCGCTCTGACTACCACTATTTTGTAGCTTGTCCATTTTTCAATAGGTCCTCTCTCTCCCATGAGCCTCTGCTGGACTTTGTAATGGAAATGTGTGACGGGCAAAACAGCACCAAAACACCACTGCCTGCCTTCATCTGTCGCAAAGATTTTACGGTCTGGGTGAGGACAGAGCATCTGAGCGAGCGGGGTGGCATGGTGGTGAGATAGTTTATGACCGGGGCTGTCCCAAAGACCCATGGGTTAGGGCTGCGTTTGACTGAACAGCTCATGAATTGAACCCAAAGCTGGTTAGCACAAGGGAACCAAGGCCATTCATTCAGTTCCAAATTATTCATTTATGTCTATGGGGTGTGGTGTGCATCATTTGTGTGTGTAAAATAAAAAGCATTTAGGCACAGATATGACCATTGGGAGTGTGTGTCAGTAATATAAATGGAGCTAGTGGGTTTTAGAACTGTTTCTAACTGAACGCACAGGCAAATACATAAGAGTCAGAACAAAAATAAGGCAAGAAATACAATGCAAATACGACACTTCAAGTACTACTTTTACTACTACTCCGTCTCTCCATATTACACTGTTTACTGATCTCTCTTATAATGTTATTTCCTCTTCAAAAACATACCTGGAGTTGTGTTTTGTTTCTTTCACACATGTTTAACACACAAACACGGCATATTTACACTCTGTTCCACCTTGTGATGACATGAGGTAATACAGGAAGTGCTCCGCTGTGGTTTTAAACATGACTTAGATGATTTCAGCCCTGAAATTGCCTCTCAACTGAACTAAAGTTAAAAGGTAGCTGTTAACTTGAAAACCACAGCTTCGTGACATCACAAGGAGGAGCTTTGGAGATGTAGACTAGTAGTAATAATGCAGGATGGTAAAGGAAATGTGTGTGAATGAAGAAAAACATGCCTTTGGGTGAGTTGTTGATGTGGCTTAAAGCTCAATGAGTCAGTTTTGTGTAATATGGGACCTTTAACAATGATGCATATGATTTATACAACACCTTTCAAGGTACTTTACTGTGTATTATTCATTCACTTGGTTGTGGTAAGCTTTTATTTTAGCCACACGTGCCTGGGGGTAGACTGACAGAATTGAGACCGCCAATCTGCGCCATCCTCCCCTCTCACCACCACCAGCATTCGCACACACCACATTCCTACTAGACAATGTGGGTGAAGTGTCTTGCCTAACGACACAACAATGGCTTCTACTGCTTTGAAACATTATGCACAAGAATGATGACCAGTAAACATAGAACACTGCTCACAATCTTACATAAAATAACCACATGCCCTTGGTGTGTGAGCGTGTGCGTGAGTGTGTGTGCGTGTGTCTCTCAAACTGCAGTGTGTAAAACCAAATTCATTTAGACAGTGCACGGATAAGGCAGCAGGGATTTTCCATCATTGATTTGAATGGGGCTAGTTACATCTGTGGCTCCCTACACAAGCTTAAAGGATTATTAAAGCAGCCAAAACTGGTCCAGTGTCATTGCTCATGTGCCCCAGAGAGGAGCAGGAGAGAGGGGGGAGGAAGAGGAGGGAAGGAGGGGAGAAAGGGAGCACAACAGGAGAGAAAGAAAATCTCAGAAATGAAGCAAAGTCACTGGAACCAGATGCAATGGCATGTATTTGACTTAAATAGGATCTCGTTAATCACCGCATGGCCATGGCAAGCAATGGGCTTATGTTTTACATTTGCACATATAATATATTGTCTGTACAACTTAAAAATGCACAATATATATATAATTATTATATATATTCAACTTAACAGTCTTGCATTATACAATTTCTTTTACCCTATATTTATGCGAATAAATAAACAAATAATATTAATAATGATAAGTTTGAAATCTTGCTCAGGGTTTATGTCATAACTAATGGCTACAAGACCTATAATTTTATAGGTTTTAAATGTGACTTTTTGGACTTAAAAGAACCACATTATGGATATTAGTTACCACATAGCTGATTAGCCTTGACAATGTCTTTGAAATGTTAATATTTGAATAAAAAAACAAAAAAACTACGTGGAAAATGACTGGAAAAATTACTTATTCAACCCAGAGCGTGCAGTCACTGTTGAGCTCCATTGCTGAAAAATACTTTTTTTGCATTTTTACCGTGACCTGCTTGTTTCAATGAGAAAGATTTTGGTCAAAGCAATTTCATCTCCATAGCAATGAGCAGCGGCAAACCCCCTAGCAGTAAAATTACATATTTATTTTTTTATTTATGTCAATCTTAGGTTAGATTTAGTAATAATAATTTTAAAAAATCCAAAGTACCTTAGCATGCATTATTCATTCACTCCACATTCGGGGGTGGTAAGCTTCTATTGTAGCCACACCTGCCCTGGGGTAGATTCACAGAAGCGAGACCAATCTGCACCATCATCTCTGACCACCGGCAACACACGAACACACCACATTCCTACTAGACAATGTGGATGAAGTGTCTTGCCTAATGACACAACAGGAGTTTCCACTAAAGACACTGCTGCACCACTTTGGCATCTGCACAGATAAAAATGCATAGTTTTAGTTAATATGGAACAATAATGTCAAGATGCAAACCATTCTGAGCAACTAACTGTAATTTAAGGACTAAATGAATTTGGTAAACGTTTGTATCTTTTTCACTTGAGTGTTTCATCACTTTATTTATTTATACTGCTCCAACTAGTCAAATAAAACATCTCATTACAAAATATCACACACTTTTAAAATATAGAGCCACTGATAAAAATTGAAATCCCATATACTTCCATCTGCCTGGCTGAGTGAGCTGAAATACTCTTTCACTGTAGCTGAATACATTTTGAAGTGCTTCACTGTTCCTCGTCACTTCCCTCAGTTCTGGTTTTGTCTGACAGCAAACTTAGTCAGGGAAAGCTTTCTCAATGTAGCGTAGACACTCAATCATTCCAGCCGCTTCTGCTGGAGCTTTTTCAGGTGTTGAAAATAGACATTGCTGCTGGCAACGCACACTGCACTTTAGCTTCTATGTTTTGCCTCAAGTCGACTTTTCCAAATGCGGGATATGGCCGAACTTCACACAAATGCGCTCTTTCAAAGTTAACTCCGAAATGTATGGCAACTAAAACAGTTTCAATCCCCCAGCATCCGCCAATCACACATAGCTTTATGACCGCAGATATGTTATTTTTTTACTTCAGTAGTTCCCATCATGGCCTTCTCTCAGTTGTAAGTGACTTTTACATGGTGCAAAAGTTGCATTTTGTGCTTTGGTTGATTCTCAAGCAAGTACAAAAAGTAGAATCAGTTTCTAGAAATAAAATGGTATCTAAAAAGCGCTCTCCAGGGTGTGATGTGTGCTCACTCTATGCCAGCTAATGGCATCTCAAATTTAATTGTGATTGCATTGCCATTTTTTTTGTTTCTTTGTTTGTTTTTAACTACATGCATCTGCTACACCACTTACTTCAGAGGAGCACTATGTAACTTGTGGAGGCTCATACACCTACTTGTCTCCGTGGACATGATATTGCTTTGTCTGCAATGTTTACAATGTGAAATCTTCTCTCGGCAGCTTCATGCATATAGAATCCATTACAGATCCAGTATGATGGAACAGAGACGCTGCGAGGCTCTTGGGCTGGAGGTGGAAATACTCACCCTTCCCTGTTAAACTGCACCATACTGTGACCGTACACACGTTCAAGAAAATGCACAGAGCATCCTTCTCGTGCATTAGACCAAACTCAAATTGAAAAGGGCAAATCTGAGTTCGCACACCTTGGTAAGACTAGCCAGTGGCGACAGTCTATCTCCAGCTCGGCACTGCTGAAAAGGGCACGGTGAAAATACTCCAGCTCTCAGCATAAAAGGAGCTGACACACACACACCCATCCACTGGTTATAGGCAGGGAGCAGGCAAATTCACACAGAAAGCCCTTTAAACTTTAATCATTCAACAGGATTCTTGTCCATTTTAGTTTCAACACAACTACAGTCAGGCTGCAATTGTAAAAATTCAGCTTTGCATTCAAACTGAGACACCCGATTATTTCACTGGGTCAGTTCAGTTTGAAGTTGAAACAATAAGAAGCCCCATATTTACTGAGATCTGCATCCGGTATAATTAAAATCACATGCTAAAATCATGTTTACAATTATACGTTTTGCATTGGTTCGCTCTTGTTTATTTTCATGACTCTGATTTCCATCAAATTATTCAGATTTGATTTGTTTCTTTTTCTAAAGCATTTAAAATATTCAATGAACTTTAATCTTTTAATGACAGTGCATCTTAATTTTAAATTAAGCAGAATACATTGTGAATTGTTGATTGTTTATTGCTTATTAATCATAATTTGTTCAGAATTTTCCTGATTTTTATTTATTTATTTATTATTTATTTAGACTAACCTGTTTCCAGGATTCTTGACTGGTGAAAGTTAATTTTAGTTTTGATTTTAGTTTTGACAGAAGCAGAATAATTTTCCAAAGATAATTTTTATTGCATTTTTGATTTATTATTTTGATCATTTTGACTGTCTGTCCTGAAACACTGCTCGTCTAATTACTATTTTTGGAACGTACAGCAAAACAAAAGCATCATTTTCCCACAGAGGTCTACATAGGTCATAGCAGTTCCCCATAGGTCTCTAAAAATTCAAGGTTCTCTTTTCTGACTCGCACAGCATCCTCAGTCCTTCTCTTTATTGCTGCTCTGCATAAAATAATAGCAGCGTGCTACGACGTTACACTGTGCTTATATGCTCTGCTGATGTTATTTCAGATTTATGGCGACTCTAAATCTTCTCTAGTCATTCCTAGCTACCATTTAAAAAGCAACTTGAGATGTTTATACATTTATTAAACGGCCTGAAATTGCGTTGTTCACGACGAGATAGTAAGAAGGCAATATGTGGTGCAGCAATAGTGAGCCTGGTATTGCAGCAAAGCAGAGAACAAAGTGCTGTTATTAAGGGTTCACTGTCCAATATGAAATCACAAGCCCCCAGTAGAGCAGCAGTTACCAGCTGAGTACATGGTTGGACTCTCAGTGAACCGTTAAACTATTGAGACACATAATGCTTTGGATGAATAGGTTTTAATACATTATTGATGGCACTGGGGATGGTTTGTTGGTTTGTATGGCAGTCCTTGGAGGGTACTTCAAAGTAGAGGACTGTGTACTGTTTGCCAAAAAAGAAACTTTGAAAATCTATAAATAAGTAAAATAAGAATATGAAAAAAACATGTTGAAACCAAAAGGAAAATCAGTGGTCAAACTGGACAAAGACAAATTTATGCCAAGACTGGTCTTCACCTAAGTAAATCTCCAGGGGAAAAATGACTGATGATGTATGCAGATAAAACATATCTGTAAAGATACTGATAAACAGGTCACAGTTTCCATGGAGTTACATCAACAATGACAGAGAGATGATGAAGATCATAAGAGTTGAGTTTGAAGCTACTCTTTGAGTCCAACCCCAAAGGGAAAAGTTTACAGTGGCACTGCCTTGCCCTTGTTTACAGCTATTATATTATGAGTAGTTATGTCCTGCTGTGTGGTGACGGTCTCACTTTCAGCATTATTAAGTACCTGATTACTATCTGATTAAAAGTACCTGATTACTATCTGATTGACTTGTGGTGGTTTTTGTCCATGTCTGAGAACACTTGTGTGTACAGTTGTAAGTTAAAACACAGGGCGTCATTTGTTCAGAGGGACTGTCTTTAGTGGGCAAAACTCATTTGAAATAAGACTTGTATTAGTTTAGCCAGGATTTAATCAGTCAAGATTTGTTTCAGTTTCAGTTTATTTTTCATTCACTTTCAGTTTATTTTCTGTCACACACAATGTTTAACATAAATATTTTCAAAACAATACCTTGGTTTATATAACAGTGACCGAAAAGGCAGAAGCAAAGCTCATCAACACCTGCCTAATCTACAGGTTTTTGACAAAATAATATGATGAAAAGAGGAGAGTAAAAGAGAAACAGTTATACAAATGTCATTTACAGACATATTTCTCAACAGAAGAGGTGTACAATACTTTTTTGAAAATCACACTCAACTTCACAATGAACATTAGCAAAGGAAATGCATCTAATTCTAATTTATTTCGTTATTTTTGGTAAAGTAAATTTGTATTTATCACATAAATCATATCTCCTCTCAGGAATTAAGTGCCTTTGAATACATTCAGTAAGTGTCTTTGTTTTTGCTTTAAACATACCGTAATCTGTATCATTTGATAATAATACACATTTTTAAATGAAAAAAATGAATGTATTGGTATGAGCATAATAATCTGCATTGTTAATGATTCGTATAATTAGTCCCACAGTGGCTCCGTGGTTGAAGCGTTTGTCCAAGAACCTGAAGGTCAGCGTCAAACTAGAAGTGTTTAGCATGATTTTCACACAGCAGTTTGAACACAGCATAATATTATACATATTATTATTAGTAATATTATTTTAGACTTGATCTTAAGCTCTCACTTCTTATCAAGACAAGAGCGAGTACCACTTGAAGAAGCCAGCGATCTCTGTGGGTAACCAGCTCAAAAACACACTTGTCGTGTGTGACACCTAAAAACACACCCACACATGTTGGGTTTCCATACTTCTTGGGGAAATAACATCAATTTGCAAACCTGTGAAGCCCCTCGAGTCTTTCAATCAGGACACATACAATGACTATCATTTCCTGGAGTCGGACGTTTCCTTAGCCAAAGTTACTACCTACTTAACCTTAAACCCAAATTTAACCTATTTCAAACTAAATCTGAATTTAAAGGGCGATTATGATATTTTCTGATCTATGATATGATGCACATTTTCTCTCAGACAGAAAACACTCCTTGTGATGTGCTCCACTGTGTTCTTACACTCTTTACACCTTCACTAGAATCACTTAGATAATTTCAGGTCTGCAGTTGCCAATCTCTGCTGAACTGAAGGTAAAGGTAGCTGTTAACTTGCAAACTACCACTCCATGACATCACAAGGTGGTATTTTGAGCTTTGGAGATGTAGACAGACTAATAATAAAAGGTGACTCAAATGTGTGAATAAAACAAAACACGACACCAGGTATATTTTTGTTGAGGTACTAATGTTCCAACATGGTTTAAGCTCACAAGAGTCAATTTGTGTAATATAGAAACTTTGAACCTTTAATCATGTTGTTGATGTAATAATAAAGACAATCATGGAGATCATTGTACCAGTCTCAACTCCAATCTAAAATAAGCCAACTTCACCTTGTCTCTTTCTATAAAAATAATCAGGTGTGATGAAGCATGTTTGGTTGTTTATGCGATAGTAAAGGTGGTCATAAGAAGTGCAGGTATGTGCACAGCTCTGGTGCTGTGAACAGTGAACATAGAAAATGAGACAAAGCCTGCACACGCACTCCCAAACCCTCTTGTTTTCTATTGTAATAAAAAAAAGAGAAAGTGAAAGGCTCGTACCAGACAGGATCTTTGAGTTGAAGGTGGAGAGTAACAGGGACAAAACATTCAGCAAGATCAATATGTAAACTTCAGTATTAAAGATGCACTGTGCTGTTTTTTGATGGGGAGCGCACCACCTGCTTGGCTCCATGGAGATGTCATTACTTTGCCTGGAATATTCCACAGCATGGCATTATTATTTATTTATTTTAATTATGCACATATATAACATATAACAATAAAAAACACACTAGATAAAAAAAAAAAAGAGGTGCAGGAAGAGGAACCTACCCCAAAGGGTTTATGTTAAAGCCTCCACCTTAGATTAAATTCATTTGATCCAAACATGGGTTAAAACACAATGACTGATTATCAAACATTTCCTCAAACTCTTTTTAAACAACATTTCTGATATGCCACTATCACTATCACTAACCAGATGTGAAAACTGGCTCCAGAATTTACAGCCTCCGTATCGTAGGTGAAACTGAGCTCTTGATGTAACACATCTGGAACATGAAAATGACAATTTTGACAAGTATTTTATCTATGAATCTCTGCATTGATTTTAAAGTAAAATGTGAAATGTTTAGGGATCATTGTATTATAATACATTTTATACATAAAAATACAAATCTGATAAATATTGGTATCATAAATATTAAGAATGTTAAATTTGATGAATAAATTAGCAGGTGTTAGTGCCTTGGAATTAGTTTCCATTCGAACAAAACATTTTTGCACCAACAATATTTTGTTCAGAGTAGTTGAGAAAGTGCTTACCCAGACTATTTTACAGTATGACAGACAGGGATAAAATAAACTATAGTATAATCTAAGTATAGATTTTGAGTCCAGAATTTGACAAACTTTTCTTATAATCCGAAGAGATTTATTCATTTTTCTGGTCACCCAGTCAGCATGCTCTTTCTAGTTTAGATTATCATCAACAATGACGCCCACACATTTGCCCACATGTATGCTGCATTTATTAAATGTGTTTTATTGCTGAAAAATACCTTGGAAAACAGCCATTTGTACTGTAATTTTACTGGGGGTGGGCTCACCTCTCCACAGATCTGACCTGTGGCTTGGCTTGGTGGAGTCATCTGCTTGGTTCTACGAGGATACGTTTAAATACTGTAGAACAGAGTTAAAACAATAACATTCCCATTCCATCCACTGGGAAAAAAAAATCTATGCAAGTTAAAAATTGAGAACATTTTACTTTATTTGAGTAGATTCAACTTGACAAGTAAATTTATTTACCAGTGGAATAAGTGTTTTTTTCTTAATTCAAGCAACATGTTGTTTTGAGTGTAGCAAGATGTATTTTCATATTTTAAGTACAAAAAGTCTTATTCCACTGGCAGATAATTTTACTTGTCAAGTGAAATGGTAAAACCTTCTTAATTCAAGTCATCTTAACTTTGTTTTTTGCAGTGTATTCTCGATCTTCTGTCAACCACCACTGGTTTAAAGGTCCTATATTACATAAAATGGATTCTTATGAGCTATAAGCCCTGTCATAATGCTGTTAATTAATCAAAAATGTACCTGGAGTAGTGTTTTAGTGTTCCATTCACAGATGTTTGAGTAATCCTGGTTTATTCGTCTGTCTACAGCTCCAAAGCTCATTATGTTGTACACTGGTAGTTTTGTAGTTAACGGCTAACTTTTGCCTTTTGTTTAATATCGATAGGCAGTTTCAGGGCTAAAATAATGCTGATGATTCTAGTGAAGATGTATAGATTTTAAAAACACAGTGGAACAATTTTGTATGACCACATGACATCACAAGGTGGAACAGTGTTTTCTGTTTCAAAGAAAACCTCCTAAATATTCAGGGTTTGTGTGTGAATGAAAACAAAACACAACTCCAGGTACGTTTGTGATGAGGAAACATCATGATAACAGAGATCAGAAAATCGCCTAATATGGGTCCTTTAAATGCCATAATTGACCACAGCATTAATTACAACTTTAGACCTTGTACTGGGCTTTCTTTACACACTGACTCCTACTACAGAAAACAGCAAACGACCATTGACAGAACAACACCGAAATATTAGGATTGAACTGTGCTCAACAAATCACTTGTTTCAATCCGCGCACTGCTCAGCGCTTGTAGCCGACAGCCATTTCTAATCGAACAAGCATAACCACATAAATCTCTGCTTTATTTTGTGTACCACCACTGTGTGTGTGTACTTTTCCGTCTTTGAGAGAAATGTTTCAGAAGACCTGAGCTGAGGTGGGGACCCATTAATCTTCATTTTCCCTTTGAGCTGTGAAATTAAATAGCCCTAACTCTGTTTACCGCGCTTAGAACAATGCTTAAAGTTAGTTTGTGTATGGAAAGATATGACCAGACAGTCCGATTAAATCTGCACCCTTCCCATTTCTCAAGCAGCGCCTTCAGCGACCCAACTGCAGCCTTATTTATCTCCATAATGAGAATGACTATAGGTGTGAACCTGCATGAAAAATGTGGGTTTAAATGGTGCAATCATTAAAATGCCCCCCTTTATTTCTTTGTATACACTAGGAGTTTACATGCATTACACAAAACCTCACACTGAAGTTAATTGTCATCTATATCACACTGCTGGTTTTCAGATGACATCACAGCATTATATAAGCCAGTAATATTTAGTACAGATGGGGGAAGCTAACATTTAGTTTAAATGCAGCTTCTGTTCTAATACAAAACCTTAATGGGTTTAGTCACTAAAATAAATGATCTGGTTCAGCATTTGTGAATTTACCTTTTGGATATTTCATGACAAAGTACAGTGTAATCAATAGGATAACTGCCTCCTGCCCCCATATGGAAGGCATCATCACATTCTGAAAACCACCAATACGTATCATTAAAGGTGCACTAAATAACCTTTTTTTTGTTGGGAGTCCGTCACCTGCTTGTTTCTATGGATATGTCATTTCTCTGCCAGTATGGAATATTAAACAGCATTTTTTTTTAAATTACAGGTGGTTTTATAGCGCACAAATACCTAGAAAAAGAGGCATTCTTATTGTAAGCAGAGTAGAAAGGTTTAATGCTTGATGAAGCCATACATGGGTTTAGTGAAAATACATGATACTATTTGACATGTGATCTATCGGCCTTTGAAATAGCTCACAAAACAAAACAAACTCACCACACCAAAGACTAAGACCCAAAGACCAGCTTTAAAATGCCTCCAATATCTAAACATGAATACTGCTGTAAACACTGCACTCGATAATATAAGAAACACCTCCTCTAGCTAGTGGTTTAGCGGGGTGAAACAAGCAACAGCTAGTCATTTTGCCGATGGTGTGGTGTTATTAGGGCCATTTTCACACCTGGAGTCTGGAAAAGTTTAGGTCCACTCTTACTGCTCATTAGTGCACCATTGTACAGTTTTGTTTGGTTCTAACTTTTGGTTTCACACCACAGTGTTAAAATCTGGACCACAGCACGCTCCTTACAGCTTCTCATTACCATGGGGCTGTTATTACTTCAAATGGACAGATTCAGTACAGTATCCTGCTAACAGATATACCCTAAACACCACAAAAACAAATCATTGCTCCAATCTGAGAACAGCTTTTTTTCTCAATCTAACCAAATATTGTGAAACTAAATCAGTGACATGTACAGTGCAACAATGGCGGCAGCCGTTATCCAAAGTTTACCAAGTACAATCTGAACTCACTGGGGATATATAGTTCTAAGACACATTTTCACAATAAAATTAAAAAAAGTGACCAAATGTAAAGATGTGATACAGGGCTTGTCTTGATGGAGATGTGATTGTTTTGCCTGGAATGTTCCATTCGTCACTCCGTCATTTGGTGTATTTATCTCCATGGAGACAAGGGAGTCAGACCTATACAGAGGCGGCTCCACTCTCAGTATCGATACATAGATTCAAGATTCAAGATTGTTTATTTGTCATATGCAGGTTCAACACAAGGTCTACAGTGCAATGAAATGCTTAGGATGAGAAGAACCGTTGACTCGCTAAGATATTCAAGAAGAACAAATAGCTGCAATAAATAGTACTGTTAAAAAGTGTAAAGGAAAAAAGTAAACAATATAATAAAAATGTAATAAAATATAACATACAAAAGTACAGGTAGGATTAAATAAGATGTAGGTAGAGTATTTCACAGATGATATATTTACCATATGTTTCTTATCAATAGAAACACCTGTAATTGACTTAATGCTTGAATGTTATGTTGAATACCATGATGAAAAAACAGCAAAGCAATAATATTACCACTGATAACCAGGTAGCTGACACATCCATCCATTTTCTTCCACTTATCTGGGGCTGAGTTGTGGGGGCAGCTGTCTAAGCAGTGACTACCAGACTTCCTTCATCCCAGACACTTCCTCCAGTTCCTCCAGGGAGACCCCGAGGTGTTCCCAGGTCAGCCGAGAGACACAGTCCCTCCAGCGTGTCCTGGGTCTTCCTTGGGGCCTCCTTCTGGTGGGACATTCTGGTGGGACATGCCTCCTCAGCTGGCTCTTTTTGACATGGAGGAGCAGCGGCTCTACTCCAAGCTCTTCACCCTATCACTAAGGGAGCGCCCAGCCACTCTGCAGAGAAAACTAATTTTGGCCGCGATCTTGTCCTTTTGGTCATTACCCAAAGCTCAGGAACCATAGGTGAGGGTCGGATCGTAGAGCGAGAGTTTTGCCTTTCGGCTCAGCTCCCTCTTCACCACAACAGCCTGATACAGCGGTATAATGTCCCTATAACTGTAAATTGTAAGAACCTTTTATAGTGCATGATTCTAATTACACCCTGCTCGAAATGATTACATGCTGTAAGAAATGTAAAAACCTAACCCAACTGCTCAGGTGTACCTCACTAAAAGAAAGAAATGTGAGAATCCCTCCCTGTTAGCCTCCTGCTTCTACTTTTAAAACTTCAATTATAACTTGATTAAGGCAATAATCCAAACGCCTTAAATAGCACTGATTGTGAATTTTTCTTTTACTCGCTCAAACAGGAAGTCTCTGCAGCAGGGTGTCAGGACAAAGAGTAGTGCAGATGGCGCAGTGCTGCTCCTGCCCTATGATTATATTTCTGATTAGCAAGGGCTTAAAATAAGTCCCAGTGCATGTGGAAAATAAGTAATGAGTTTTCAGGCTTGTATCAGGAGTAGACTAATATGTGCTAGTCCATAACCATTATCATTACCAAGAGCCATACTTGCAGTTTGGGACAGAGCTTATTATTCACACTAATAGTGTTTTTAAACATACAATGACATCGCAGTAAAGTGGCGCAGGATTCAAGTTGATTGGAAATGGATATTGTGTCCAACCAATCATGACTATAGAGCACCTGGGGATATTACAAATGGACTTTTTGATTGGCGGAGGGGTCTGGCAGCACAAAGAAAACTTCCACTAAGCCAAATATTTTCTGGATAATGACTTTTACAACAACAATGTGCTCTTGCAATAACGGCGTGTTTTCTTAAGGGGCTTACGACCGCCACAATTCATCATCATGTGGACAAAAGAAGAGTAATTTTGCTTCAGACCAAATTTGGGACAAAAAAATCCAAGAGAATCGATATTTCTATTTCTATTTCTACTTTGCAAGCTCCACAATAGCTGGCGTGAGAACGCAGTGTACAGGCACGTAGTAGTATTGTGAGTCATGTGTTTGCACATCACATTGATTAACAAAAATCAATTGTGAGTGAAAAACTGACAAGGAATGAAGCATAAAAATGTGTATTGTAAATAAAGATTTCTACCTATATATAAATATACACATATGTCTATACACACACATCTGTTATAATGTTTCCTCTTCAAAAACATACCTGGAGTTGTTTTGCTCATTCACACACAGAAGAAAACAGCAGAAAATATGCCATTCCACCTTGTGATGTCATGTGCTGATCCAGGAAGTGCTCCACTGTGTTTTTAAACTTCATACACTTTCACTACAATTATTTGGATAATTTCAGCCCTGGAATTGTCATTCTCTACTGAACTAAAGGTAAAATATAGCAGCTAACTTGAAAAATACCACTCCATGACATCGCAAGGTGGAACAGAGCATTTTGAGCTTTGGAGATGTAGACAACCTAATAATAAAGGGTTACTCAAACATGTGTGAATGAATGAATGAATGTTTTTGAGGGGGAAACATCATTATAACATGGCTTAAAGCTCATATGAGTCCATTTTGCATATTATAGGACCTTTAATCAAAGCTTTATGTGAAGGTCACTGTTTGTTTATGTGATCATTATACATAGAACAATTACAGCTCAATTACATGTTTTTTTGCATGGCTCAAAATCACATCAGTAGTTGTCTCACAGTTTTTTTTTAATTTTTTAATTTAACCAACAGTTATAGCGAGGGACGACTGTAAAACAGTATGTATGTGTCAAGTTCACTAAAGGTAGGAAATGGGCATCAGGTATGAAAGGGGCAACAATATCCCTCTTAAAGCCCAACCTATAGCTAATCACTGCTACCGCTCAGTTCCTCAGGTCCTCCTATAATCTAAAATGCAGCAAGCTTTGCTGATATTGTATAACAATAATAATGGTCTTAGCAGACTCAGTAACCAAAGTGCTTTCATAAAAAAACCAGTAATGATGGTAGTAAATTAAAAACATTCATTTTTATGTGAATTTCATTTAATTGATCAAGTAAATGTCCCCATTATAATTACACTGCTGCTTAATTATGCAGTGTCTACTTTTGACATTGGTGAGACATTAATTACCTGTTTAAATCTCTCAGTTTTGAAGGACACCGTAATAATTACCAACCATTACTGCAGGCTTTCAAACAACACACTGTTTTAGGATATGGGCCTAGTGAGATGGTTTTATCAGCCTTTCCCGGTCTGGAAGAGAGTTGTCAGGGCTTAAGCCTGTGGGGAGAAAAGGACTTTTATTTCACTTCATTTAATTGTCAGTTTTATTATTTCAGCTTTGCATATTAATAATAAAATAACTTTGGTTGTAATTGTGCTGAATCTTTGTACATTGCCAGTTTATATCTTACCCACTTTGCTATGACATCCCACCTGGAATATGAAAGCGTGGTTCATATAAACTTTTGATATATATTTTTTTGTCTTTGAGAACCCCATAGTAACAATACCAGTCTTTTATTGAAGCTGTTTACTAGTATATTTACAATTATAACACATTATATTCTTGTTTTGATAAAACCATTCAATGACCATTCAGTGCCACCTTTTTAAAAAATCTGTAATCATTTAATACCTCGTGGAAAGTGCACTCATAACACTGTCCTAATGAACTATCCTTTAAAGGCTCATATTTCTGCGCTGTAACAAAGCCTATATGCATACATACTTGCTAAGTAGAAATTTTGTGTAAGGATACTGTAATAGCTGAAAAAAGGATTCCAAAAATGTGTTTTACAACTTTACCCTTCAAACGTATTTACAGCCTCACTGCAAAACCACCCACTTTGAAGAGGGCAGTAATTCATACAAAATGTACTTGGTATTCAACCAGATATCAGCCTATCCAAAAGCTTTCAAAATCAGAATCAAAAAAGCTTAATGGTTTCAGTAAAATAAAGACAAAGTTGAGATAATATTGTTCCATGTGCCTCTACAGGACTATTTTACCATCCTCTCACTTATGATTTAGAGAATTTTGAGAATGCTACCTTTAACCTACTCTTGCTTTTGGAGTACTTCAAGGTTTGTATTTTTGATTAAATAGATAATCTAAAAGCCACAGTCGGACAGGGGCTCAGTATTGATTCCTGAAAGCTTTCAAGGAGAGCACTTGAAGCAGAACCTCATTTCTCTACACTTTTACTATAAATAAAATACAAAAATTTCAAACCAGGACAACGTTTTTGCTGGTTTGTGTAGCTCTGACTTTATTGAGTTTCTATGGCTTCAGAGTAAAAACATTTGTTGGTACAAAAAAAACAGAAGCTGCGAATATAAATCATAATTTATGCATGATACAAGGCGAGGATTAAAATGAATGAATTAATGATGAAATGCACAAGATATGATTTTAATGGCTCAGCGTGATCAAGACACTTGTATTTGAAAGTGGCTAATAGTAAGTGTTGAACTCTTAGTGTTGCTTAAGAATTAATTCCTGTTATTAGCCCATAAATTGAGCTAAATCCAGACTATGCATTTGAAAAACGCTAATCACTCCAGTGAATGTTCTTCTCATTAACACATTCAAAATGTGCGAGTTAATCATCACATCTACTCTTTCACCCTCGTGCAAAATAGAAACAAATTGGGCAAGCGTGACAATGGCTAGTAAAAATCATCAGGCAGTTTTCCAAGACGGAGCGTGCGTAGGATGAGCGGCTGTGTGGAGCCTTGTGTGGAGCGTGTTGGACACTATGCTCCAGTGGTTGATTATCTCTTTCCCTGTTGACTTAAGTATACGCTGACTAAATATAGTACGTTTACAAGGTGTCTTTGCCAGAACTCAAGAACCTTCACGTTGTGGGTTACTGGAGTTCACTACTAATTGGCCGACTAAATAACCCCCCTCAAAGTTGGCACAGATCGCGTTTAACTTGTCATAAACCAAACTGGATTTTGTACGGCATTTGCCAAGATAGCTCATTATAGAGTAATCAATCATGAATAAACATGGCTTCTTGTTTCGAGTGTAGATAAAAAGTCATTCCATGAATCCATGTTGGTCTAAGTTTATCAACTGTTATTGCCAAACATAAGTCACAGTCCTTTAAGCAAAAATGTGCAGAACCACAAACTCTACACTAAATGTGCATGTCTAAGACGCTGTGATGCAACCGTGCTTTGAACTTTCTCTGGTAACATTTCGGATGTTAACAAATGCATTAATTAAGGCACATTAGCTCAACTCAGGACTATCGCTTCACCCGCTAGTGCAGGGCCAAAAAGTGTGATGTCATCTGAAACCCTGTAATTATCCCGGGGACATTTTTGACACAGTAGAATTAGCATACTACTACTACTACTACTGCACCATCTGCTTGCCTAAGCCACTCTGATGCAAGACTTTTCACTACATTCTTTTTAGCACTTTGTTTTTAATGTAACCACTGTAAGAAAAGTGTTTAACATGTTACTAATGGTTTATAATAATAATAATAATAATAATAATAATAATAATAATAATAAGAATAAGAAGAAGATTTATAAAGTTTAGAGAGAGAGAAAAGACTGTAGATCTTGATTGTCTTTTTCAGCATACTTCACAGTGTATATCTAATATATTCTCTGGCACATATTTGCCTACTCTCCTGTTCTAATTATACTCATACCTCTCTGCATATACTTTCTCATGAATGTGGTGGTATGATGCAACGATGCTTACCGCTTGCTGTGCTACCATACAACATAGATTAAAGAGCATATGTCTTAATAATATAACACATTTTAAAACTTTGAACACCAAGAAACTTTTTGGTTTTCTGTTTCATATATTGAAGGTCAGCAAGGAACTAAAAGCTTTACTTTAGATCAAAACCAAATGATCAACAAAGACATATGCGCTCCTCTTGAACAAGCCAAACTAAAAATCATTAAGAATTATTATTTAGTATTTTTATTTTTATACGTTTTATTTAGTCCTTAAAGTTCATCACACAGTTACCACACAGACTTGACTGTAAAGGTGACCAATCGGAAGCAGGTTTAGGGGGGTGCAAAGACTTTCGTAACTTTTCATTGGTTAAGGTTGACACGTGGTATAGTTGGGTCATTCCAAGAGGAAATGAGGCGTACAAGTTTAACTGTGAGCCTGTGAATGAATGCACTTTAACATTAACAATGTAAACAAATGCGCTTTAACTGTGAAACTGAGAATGACTGCACTTTAACATTTACATTGCATATTTTAGTATATGTATGTTTTATTTTCTGTGTAAACCGAGGACTGCAGATGGAAATTAGCTTGAAAAGCTATAATCTGATACAAGCATATTTGTCCTGTGCATACTGTAATTTGTATACTGTCCTTATAAATAAATTAATGAAATTAAACAAGTGAATTTTATGGCTATACTTCGTTATTTGGCGACTCTTTTGTGATGGGAGCACAAAAGTCTGGCTACACTGGGAGTGGCGTGTGTTTGGAGTTTTCAGACTGTTAAAAGGACATCAGGTTCTGGTTTTACGAGTGTACAGGAGCCGTCATGTGGTGTGCACATGTGTGTTATGTTCTGATATCAGTGCGTTTGGGAAATGCAGTTCAGACACAGTCTGCTGTGTAAAATAACTGTAAGTCAATTAAATATGATCAATCAATTCAAATATTGTCTAATACATTACTAAATACTAAATACTAATAAAATACAACACTAAATACAATCAATTAATTAGATACTGTCCCAATTTAACTGTATGTTTTAAGTGTACTTAATATGTTTATGTTGTTTAAAAGTGATCTTGGGTGTTCAGAAAGGTGCTCAATAAATAAAATGTATAATAATAATAATAATAATAATAATAATAATAATAATAATAATAATAATAATAATAATAATAATAATAATAATAATTATTATTATTATTATTATTATTAAATGGGACAGTTGTTGACAACAGTTGCGAGTTCGTTTCGGTGCTTTTTAGCTCTGTGGATTTGAATAGTTTTTAATTCTGGCTCTTATTTGACTATTTGCGAGCCAAATAAAAATGAGTATAGCTTGTTTTTACTTGGTAAAAAAACAAACAAACAAAAAAAAAAAAAACAACAGCTGGGGTGTCAGATCACATGTGTGTTACTGTATTCCAAATAAAACCCTTTCATCCATGAAAAGTAACATGTAATAAAATACTGACCACAAAAAAACAAACAAAGAAAAAAAGGCTGGGGTGAATTTTAGAATTTTTGTTTTTGTTTTTAACCTTAGATTATCTGGTAATTAGTTACTTTCATCACCCAGTAATGCAATTACTAACACAATTACTTTGAGGGAAAAGTAATGGGTAACTAGATAGTAACTTTGGAAGGTTTTTGCCCAACACTGTCAACAAACAAACTTTCTCAGGCAGTTCACCTTGTAACAATCCACAACAGTATCTCATTACTGAACAAGGATCCGAACGGACATTAATTATGAAAGACGGTGAGAATAAAGTAGATTTGAGCAGCGTATCTCCCGTATGTGCATTGTGTGATGGATGGTGGCGCCGTGGAGCGGGTTAACTGTTGTGATTGAACCCCGGCTCTTGCTGATTTGAAGTGGCAGCTCTGGGCCACCGTAGCTCTCCATGGGCAAGTGGGAGGTAATGGTCCTCAGATATATCTTTACTCTGAGTGAGTGAGAGCACACTGGCCACGCTGACATCTGCAACAAGCCACTCCAGTCAGTCAACAGCTCCATTCAGCCCTCCATGGCTCTTCTGGAGACAGAGGATTATGTATCAATACAATCTCCAAATATGAGAAATATTATCAAGATGTCCTACAGCTCTGTCACCCCAGTAAACGGATTACCACACAGAGTGCAGTAATTATATACTGTATGCAGCATTAATAAGTATTAGGAATATTTCTGCATACATAACAAGTGTATATTTTATCAGTGTGGCCAGACTGCTGCATTGCTTAATCCTTTGGTCACTCAAAGAAGTTTGTAAGTGTCAAATTGCGCAAACTTTTTTTTCCTTTTTTTTTGACACAATGTGCATTTTTCTTAAACTCCAATACAAAATGGCTGATAATAATATTGTAGTTCAAACTGGACTTGAGTTTTATATAAATATTATGTCATTATCATTTCATTTTCTGAATGTGATGCCAGAGCGGGTCCATAGCTTCAGTGGCTATAAGATACATTTATCAAAAACAAAAAAATCTTGCTAAATTAAAGGGAAATTGTGTACCTTTTCTAGAAGAACATAAGACAACTGTTTGCTTCCACAGAGATATTATATCCCTGCCTGAATTTTTCCACAGAAAAGTATTGTGATGATGTCATATTCCCAGATAGGGGTTAGAGGCAGATTTCCCTATGGATTACACTGTACTTTCATGACAAATATCTAAAAAGTAAATTCACAAATATTCAAATTGATCATTTCTAGTAGTAGTGACTAGACCCAAGAACTCCCTGTATCACAACAAAAAAAACTGCAATTTAATTTGTAAAAATAATAATTTAATAATTTAGCTGCCCCCATGTGTATTAAATATTACTGGCCTATAGAATTGTGTGCATAACTTTCCTATTAGGAAATTAGAAAAGTTATGCAGTGCATTTTTAACTAGCGATACTATCAGATAGAAGAGGAGACATGGAGATGACATCCAGAAATGTAATTTAAGAGCAGCTGAACTTAGACCTCTCACCCTTTTCTGTGAGGCAGCCAAACAAAACACTGCCAAAACAGACACAGCAGTGGGAATTTATTCTACAAATCTTTAAGACAACTCGGCAAAAGCAATCTCTAAACCCGCTCTTTTTTACTAAACACAAGCTCCTCGGGCATAAACATGTCTTGCTATATTTGGAGCAATAAGCTCTAATTTAACCAGTTTCAGAAAGTTTCAAGATGTACTTATACTCAAGGAAACGGATTTTATTTCCTAAAGAGTACCAAAATTAATTTACTAAAAACGTGACAATTGTAACCTTTATGCTTTACGTTATGGAGGAAGACTGGATTATGAACAATAAAGCTCTGTGGCCATACTAGTTTGTCAAAGTCTAATCCCGTCAGATCTCAGAGGCTCAGCAGGGCCGGGCCTGGTCAGTATTTGGATGGGAGACCACTGGGAATTCCAGGTGCCACAGTGGGGCGCCAGTGGCAAAAACTGTCATAGTGTCCTTAGGCAAGGCACATCACCCACATTGCATAGTATGAAAGTGGTGTGTGCATGAATGGTGGTGGTGGTCGGAGGGGCCGATGGCACAGATTGGAGCCTTGCTTCCGTCAGTCTGCCCCAGGGCAGCTGTGGCTACAATAGTAGTTTACCACCACCGGGTCTGGAGTGAATGAATAATGCTCTGTAAAGCGTCTTTGAGTGTCCTGAAAAGCGCTATATAAAACTGATGCATTATTATTATTATTATTTGAGGCCAGCAGTTATAGGAGTGACTTTGGAGCCAGATCCATACTAGGATTAGGAATTTATTTACGTACAAAATAGCCAAACACTAGGATCATATAGAGCGGGTTAATGCAAACATTTTAAGACCAAAATGACAAGGCTCACAGCAGCAGTTACAGGGAGAGAGGTGACAATTTGCCAATGTAAAGTCAATTGGAAACAGATTTGAAGGAGCCTGAATTGCTCCCATGAACGCTTAATGTCTAGAACTCCTTCCCCTAGTGGTGGAATGTAACATTTGAGAGCATATCTGTGCTTTCTACTCCTCTATATTTTAGATTTTCTTTATGGTTTGAGATCATTTAATTTGAGTTAACATCCCAATTTTGAGCAAACCCCAAAATCAGATTGAAAAACTAAGAAAATGATTTAATCCCTTAAAGTCAGCTAAACTGTTTATCAAAATGTGATACTTTAATAGTAAAAATCTCCACAAAATGCTTAACATACATGTATTAAAGTAAACAGGAACTTTAATAGTTTTACTTAAGTAGATTTTTTCATGTGAAAATTAGTGTTTTACTAATAATCTTTTGCCCCTGTATCTGTACTTTTACTTAAAAGGGAACTCCGGCACATTTGAAGTCCATTGCTGGAGGTGGTCGAATACTGTCAGAAGCCAAAAAACAGCACAGATCAGTGTTGCCTTGGTGGAGATCTCACTGTGGTAGTGAAACTGTTATGGCAACAAACTAGCCTGCCAGGCTCACTCATTAGTGTCTGGAAGCATTATAAACAACTTTATAAGCAGGCTTAGCCTTACCTTTGTTGATTTCCCACTGCGCATGCGAAAGCCCAAAACTCAACTGCAAATGTCGTTTCTAATCCCATCTATTTACGAGTGAATTATATTTTTTGAAAAGCGCTAAAAAATACACTCCTGTGCTATTTTCTTTCAACAAATTTCAGTTTCTCTTCTTCTTCACCGTCAATAGTTGATCCTCAAGTGTTGCTTCTGGCGGCTTTAGCTGCTCACCGCCTCTGGAGTTGGCAGTCGAGTCTTTTGGGCTTTCGCAATGTGCAGTGGGAAATCAACAAAGGTAATGCTAAGGCTGCTTATAAAGTTATTTTATAACGTTTCCAGACCACTAATGAGGGAGCCAGGCAGAGCGTTTTGTTTGTTAGACTCGTGGCTGTTGTAAGATGGGTTAGAAAGTGGTGTTAAGTTTCTTTAGTGTGCAAATTGGCAATTGGTCTTACATGGAAGTAAAGAACTTGCCCCAATCACTACACTAGTTTGTTGCCTTGACAGATTCATTACCACAGTGAGATCTCTGCCGAGGCAACACTGATCTGTGCTGTTTTTTTGGCTTCTGACAGTATTCGACCACCTCTAGCAATGGACTTTAGCTTCAAATGTGCTTGAGTTCCCCTTTAAGTAACAAAACTGAGTTCTTCATCCACTACTGCTCCTTACACAAAGATACATCTTACACTTCATAGTCACTCTTAGCTGTACAGATTTCCATTGTAATTAAACAAATATTGTGTCCAGACATCTTGTGTTGACATGCTTATGGAGTTGTATACTAGATGTGAGTGACTGGTGGCTACATTTCCATTCCAAAAACAGCAGTGTAGAAATGATTCAAAATCACACACACATTCAAGTCTTTATTGTTGGAGCATCAGAGCACCATTGTAACGCTTGAGCATAATTAGATCATGCCGTGAATTAATACCTCACTTCAACTAATTGTGTTTACCTTTTTCAAACTCCCTTTTATACACAGCATCCGGGCTGTTGCCGCTTCTTTGTCTTGTAACTCCCAACTTTTGATGAGATAAAAACTTTTCACAGCCATCATTAAAACAGTCAGGGTGGGTATTTTTTTTTACAAAAAGCGCGCGCCGAATTGGAAATGAGGGGTCGCCATTGACTAACGCGGTCACGGTGACAAACTTTGTGTACGTGGAAGAAGGCACATTCATCCAGCTACCTCTGTTTCGAGTGTTTTATAAATACTTTACCTTATTTGCTGTCTCTGAATGATGCCAACAAAACTAAGAGAGGTGAGAAAAAGGTGCAAAGATGTAATTAACAAATACATAATAATCTTCCATATGTGATTCACCTACTGACGCAAGGTAATTATTGGGTAAAGGTCAATGTTCTGAAACATAAAAAAATGTTCAACACTTGTGTTAAAACCTCAACAAGGTTTTTTCACTGCTCTGTTTGAAATCATTTTTATTAAAAAACAAATCCTGATGTTGATACTGCTAAAAAGTTCGCACATTAATGCGAATGAGCTGAAAGGATGCTTAGTCCAATTATCAAAGATGCACTGCTTAGTTTTTTAAAGTTTGACTCATCCACTGCAGTAAATTCACCAGTGAGTGATCTCTGATAAGAAAAAACAACAACTCATTACTTCCACTGCCGCCCTCATTATAGTGTGTTTATATGAAGGATTAAGTGCGGAGTGCAAAGCTCTAAACACCCCTATTTATCAACTATAAGCTCTGAAGTCAGACAAATGACAATCTCTCTGAATGAGTGCATGTCTTCTGTTGCAGGAAGAGAAAAATGTATATGTGAGACTGAATGCTGGTAATCTGGTAACTGTCAGCTTTCCTGTCAAAGGTTCATTAACTGGGTTTGGCCTGATTATAAATTGTAAGGGCATGGGGGAAACATGGTGACACCCCACACAGAGGTAATATGCTTAGGGTCCTTCTTTTATAATTGCACAGAAAAAGAAATAAACTAATATTTGTAAATTACTTTAAAAAATGTGAAAATGAAGTGTTAATTCTCAAAATGAAAAGTGTTTAATGTTGCTAATGCTGTTCACCTTAAAGCCTACATCAATAGAAATAGTCTGGACACGCCCCAGGTAAATTGTAAATCCATTTTCTTAATGAAGAAGATGATTACAAACAATAAAAAATAGATGGAAACACACACATGGTGGTAGGTCGTCTCTCAAAATTAAAAAGATGTGGGTTCAAAAATGAATACAAAACATGCATTTGAAATGAAGAGGTTTATGTAACATGTAAATGATGCACTTGTGATGGCCAAATTTTTTTTATGCCTTAATTAACTGTTTTACCTTTATCAACTGTGTGAATCATGCAATGAAAGACTCAAAGCTCTCAGTTTCTGCCTCCAGTCAAAAGTAGAGCCATTAATACAGTATGTAGCACTTCAGAGCAGGGCTCCTCACGTGGGTGTTTACTCATTCATTTGCACACATTACAGCTCATTCTCACATTCTCATCTATTTTCTGGGTAACATTATTCCTCTAGACCTGTGTTAACTGTCCAACAGTACATAAATTAATCACAAAATCCCCTTTTGCCTTGATTTTATTATACTGCATATTTTATTTTGCCACCCATGTGATCCTAAGCAGCACTACTGGAATATTGTAAAAGTGTCAAAATGTCAGTGGTCATTGTCAGTAGCTTTACTCATGCCAGACTGATATGTGTAGCTCTGAAATGAGTTCTACACATTCTTAATCTGGAATGGTCGAAGCATCACAACAATCTCCACAAATGCACAAAAAGCTTCCCTTGGCACGTTTTTCCACAAACAAAATAGTCTGTGTTTTCACTAAAATAGACACTATTTGTGTACTCGTAAATATCGTGATAATCCATCTTGCTGCACAAGGTTAAATGGTTTCACCCACTTTGAAGTTTGACACCGTTCTGGAAGTATATTTCTCATTCATATTTTCCATATTTTATGCAGCCAAGTTTTAGTAAGTGTTTATTTATATAGTAAGTGTTTATTTCTATAGCACTTTTCACAGACATATGTCACAAAAATACTTTACAGAACATTCTTCATTCACTCCAGACCCGGTGGTGGTGAACACTATTGTAGCCACAGCTGACCTGGGGCAGACTGATGGAAGCACGGCCACCAACACTCACGCACACACCCCTTTCATACTAGGCAATGTGGATGAAATGTCTTGCCTAAGGACACAACAACAACAGTTTTTTGTGCCTGGCGCCCCACTGCGCCACCTGATTTTCTCCCATCCAAGTACTAACCAGGCCCGGCCTTGCTTAGCTTCTGAGATCTGACAGGATCAGGCTTTTGACAAGACGGTATTTTTTACTAAGATAACTGTATCATGGATATCATGGATATAGCATAGCTATTTACCTCAGGGTGAGTTGTCACCTTGTACATTACATATTTTAAATCTTAGGCCACAATTACATCACAGGAACACATTCATTCACATGGAAATGAAACATACATCTAGATCAATGACCAACAAATTGATTCAATTGCCTATTTTCCTTGTTTGCGTTCATCCAATCTTTTAATCTTACATTTTATCCCCCACAAGCAATGCTTTCTTTCCGTTCGCAAAAACAGATCTGCCCCAGTAACAAATAAGCCCCATAAATAAATCATAAATGTCTCAGATGTTACAATCATGATGCAACTGTTGTGTCTGTCTCCTCTCATCCACTTGTCATCTTCTGTGCTCAAGAGCCCAACACTACACATGTACGAGATGTTTCTACGGGAGCACAGTGTCAAGTGTTTACAAGTTTTTTCTCCTTCAGACTACCATAACTTAATAAAATAATGATGAAATTATTTCAAGAGCAGATAAATACAAAAGGAAGCTGGAGTCAAAGGCAGGTTTAGAATGTGCAGGCGAGAGCTGTGATACTGTATGCGGAGAGGTAGACATTACGGGGGGTTGTGCCTTCTCCAGAGAATACACCGAGCCTTGAACTCAAAGCTGTTTATAGCTGCTTCCTTTCAGAGGGCTTTATCCCAGCACATTGACTGTGCAATTGTTGCATTCATCGATGGTGTTATTGCAAACATACAGGGGACATCCAGCAACAAAGAACACACTGAGTTTTGTCTCTTATTTGTGCACCATTGTTGGAGATGTGATTGTCTGATTAGACGATGGAGTAAAGTGTAACGTTTCTTTGTCAACCATGTTCTGCAGAAGATGAGATGACCTTTAGTAGCTTTCAAAAGCATAACAAGAGAATTTAAAGACAGCAATTGGGTTTTGTGTTATAATAATTGGACGTGTGATGGGACAAACTCAACATAAAGAGTGATTTTAAATATATATTACAGAGCTTTTTTTTTGGTGAGGTTGGTTTTAATAGATACATTTAATGCCAAACTGTAGAACATTTCAGGCAAAACAATAAAAATATGAATTCAGATAAGATGGATGAACCCACATAGTGCACCTTTAAATTTGTGTGCTAATAGGTCAATATTATGAAATTCCTCCTGAACAAAAATGAGGGATACATTCATTTTAGAAATAAACGCATCTTGACTTATTTCTTTTAATCCAAATAACTTAAATTTGAATGTCTTTGTTTTTAGTAATGAGACAAAGCATAATTATCTATTTACAGAGCACTAATTTCAAGCATCTTTAAGACACTTAACATTGAAAATGAGTCCTCTTGAGCAGCTCTTGATGACAGTGGAGAGGAGCCATTCCTAATGATGCTACTTGATATTCTAAGAGAATATATCTAAATTAGTCTAGAAAAAAAATCACTGTCTTTTGTGGCACACTACAAAAAGCACAGCACACAGACACACACCACATCCTGTGACTGCTCCAGTTTCAAAGTGGGTTAGTTGGTTCCAGTGCAGTGGAGCTCCTCCTTTGTAGAAACTGGCTGTTCTGATCTTCTGTCACTGCCCTGGAGGCCCAGCACTGCCATGATGGACACAAATCCATGTGACAGTCTTGCACATGCTCCACCCCAAAGCTCCCCTGAGGTTCCCTTGGTGTTTGTGGGTGTGCTCAAAGCCCTTCCCCGGGTGTTGTGGGCCTCTGCAGATGCTTGATATGCTGGAGCACAGAAATCCAAGGGCCAAAGTGAGAGGGGGGGTGGGCACACACATGAGCTGGCTACCCTGAGGGGAGGGGAAAACTGGCAGTTGATTGGCCGAAGGGAGGGCATGCTGGACCCACATGACCCACTGGCTCTGAAGCGGGAAGCAGACACAGGCAGATGGGTGAGGGAGGCAGTAGGGGGTCTGCTGTGTACCTGCTGCAGACTCAGTATCCTGGGGGCAACCAAGAATAAACGGATGCTCATTAACTACTAGATTTGGAAGAAACAAGAAAGAACATTGTGTCAAGTTGGTCTGGAAAGGAAATAAGACACTTTTGAATAGTGGGAGTAATTAATACTTTATGGGTAATATGACATCAGTGCACTGGAGTGGATATGTTAGACTACTGATGACTTTTAAGGAGGACAAGTGCTTTATAAGTGTAATGTAAATAAAAAATAAAATCGAAGTTCTTCATCTGGGGCAACAGTAGCTCAGTTGGTGGGGTGTTCATCCTGTTTAGCAATTCTAATCCCAACTCCTGATTTTGCACTCTTCAAATGATGACAAAGGAGATATCCTTTTATGTCATTGGTGAAAACATTACAGAACCATGTAGGAAGGTATAGATCATTCTGGATTCAATTAACATAGCATAAAAACAACAGCATTAACATCGATAACAGCCCCAAAACCACATAGATGGGAGTCTGGTGACTGCAGCTTCATAATGTACCATGAGTGGGTGTGTTAGATTTGCACACTGGTGTAAGACTGGGGTCAAGAGACTAAGGACTTCCGGGTCACAGGGTCAAAATAAATATTTACAATTAAAAAAAAAACAGTGGATAATTAACAGTAGCTGAACTAATATAAATAATACTGTTATTTTCAGTGATCATAACAGTCAGTAATAAAAAGTGCAGAATAAATTAAGCTAAAATAAAGTGCTGGCAACCCCAACATCCTTGGCAGAGTGGTCAGATCCCCTAATCCAAAAGTTGGCAGTCTGATCTCAATTACCACACATACTGTTGTGACCTTGAGCAACACACTTCTTCAACAACCCTCTCAGGACTAACCCATGAAGCAGGACTGAACCAGGACTGAACCAGAACTGAACCAGGACTGAACCAGAACTAATCTTGGACTTGTTTGGCTCTGACCTTAAGTTTAGTTCGCTGCCCCCTGCCACTCCCCCCGCCGCCTCCGGAGCAATTCACGCCAGGAGCCGCCATCCTGATTCTGTCCGAGCAAAGTGCTAGGTCTGAACTGAGCAGAGCCGAGCAGAGCCGAGCAGAGCTGAGCAGAGCCGAGCAGAGCCGAGCAGAGCCGAGCAGAACCGAACAGAGAGCCCAAGCTGTGCACAACAACAGCACCGCAGCACCGGAGGGATGCAGGCACAATTCATAGATATAAACCTCTTCTCTACTGCTTTATTATACACATCTGACATTTGCAATGAATCAAGAAAATAAAACTTGCCGATTGAAGGTAGGCTATTTAAATATGTAGATATCGCCTTGACCCGATTGATGTTCATTCATTTAAAAGCAGTGTTACCCAGTACCAAGATGGTAGCTTTGTTGATGCATTTATTCCAATAGACAGAGGTAGTCAATGCAAGATCTACCATTCTATATCTACCCATGTGAGTAAAGGAAGCTAGAACATCCATAGAGAATCTAATATAACACAGGCAGGACATTGGGGCTTCACTTAGAGGGAGATGTGCTAATCAAAATCAATAAGATAATAGACACAGCAGCACATCAAGGCCATCGCAGTCAATGCTGTAACTCAATCATTTCCCACCAGTGGTATTATTTCACACATTTAATAAAATGAAAATAAAGACATTTGGATTCATTTAAAATTCAGTTTTCTGGGCTGAAATAAAAAAAAGAAATCTGGCTTGGGGACTCCTCTTTGTGTTGGAACTGAACAAATGAAAGGCTAGCACAGCAGGACGGACGAGGCCCAGCTACAGTTTTTGGCCATGCATATCAGTGTCCATGCTGTTTGCACTCTCACCCGCTGTACCCCCTCAAAAGGCACATAATGAAGATAAAAATATTCTGCTATTACTGTCATTGTGCAGCAGATGAAAAGCTTATTGAATGTGGAAACCTACCTTTTGATGGAAAGAAATCAATCCGAGTCAGGGTGTTGTGCTGGGTGCATCTGCTGACCGTAACCTTTGTCACTGTGGCATCGTGGGAGACGCAGTGAACATGAAAAGCCAGTGTATGCTAAATGAATAGCAAAATGGCTCCCCGAGTGGGACTGTAGTGTTTTGGTGTCATGTGGCTTTAGGAGGGACTTTGACATGTATGGGTGAGAGTGCACATCTCTGAATTCTTTTCATCAAAGCCTCTGTGAGTCCGTTTGAAGCAGGAACAGGGTCATTAGCGATCTATCCTGCGTGACATGGGCATGAGTATTTTGAGGCAGATTACCTGTTCAAAATGTCCTTTTTACCATTATGCTGTAAATGTGTGTATTATTTTGTTTGAGGGGACGTGTTAGATTAAGTGTGTAGGGGGATTTCCATAGCTCAGGAGCTCAGCAGCAGTATCTCAGTTGGTAAGAGCGTTTGTCCACTGATCCGAAGGCGACGGCGGTTTGAATCCCGCTCTTGACATAAACATCACCGGTTGAGCGGTCACATCCACTGACCCTCAGGTTGGCGGTGTGATTCCAGCTCCCACAGATCAATGCTGTCGTTGTGTCCTTGGGCAAGACTCTTCACCCTCCGCGCCCCTAGTGTCTGTGTACACTGGTGTATGAGTGTGTGTGTGAATGGGTGAGTGGTTCATTGTTGTAAAGTGCTTTGAGTGCAATGAAGATGGAAAAGCGCTATATAAAAATGTGGCCATTTACGATTCGAAGTAGGTCCCCAAAGAATAGATGAATTCTATGCTATATGACATTGAATATTTTAAATTTGATTAACTGCATGTCTATTATTGTGAATGTCAATGTGAGGCGCATAGATTTATGTGTACATGGATAATGCTTTATGTGGCTGCATCCTGCCTAAGGCTAACTGAAACCTCTGAATCAACTGAATTTCTTGTGGCCATTTTACATGTCAAGTTGCTTTGGTAGTTTATTCACTAGAGACCCTGAACATAACAATGATAACTGGAAGAATGAAATAGCCATTGTCATGTCTACTGTTGTTTTGTGGTATAAGTAGTATCCAGATTAAAACCTAGCTCTTTTAAAAAAAATGTCAATCCCACAGTCCTTTTTGTATTTTTGTTCATATTTTGGAAGTCTCCTATGCATATTTTGTTATTGTTCTTACATTACTTCTCTCCGTCTACATGCTTGTGCTAGTACTACTAAGATTGTACATTTTGTAATGGTAAAACAGACCAAATGACAAGCACATTGCTGTTACACTGACCTATAATTATAACTGCAAAAAATATTGCTCAAATAAAAGGAAGTACATCTAAAAGGTGATATTGATTGTTGAAGAGTCACCTTTTGTCAACACACTGAAATAACACCAATTTGTCAATCCATCTTAAAAAAGAGGGGAAAAAACTGTTCCACTTCTTGTCAGGACAGGCCACATATCGATTTACATATAGATTGTGTCATCACACTCATTCATCTTCCTGATATTACATTTCCCCCCGGCTGTTTCTCATCCCAACCCTTGCCATCCCGTAATTCCTGCTTTTACATTCACATTGAGAGAAGATGCACCTTTTCCAATTACTCATATCAAAGACCAGTGTCAGGGCGACCCAAACACATCACTAATTTGTGCAAGTCCACCTTCATATGGAATCAGGGTGACGCTTCCCTGCAGAAACTGGATTCAAAGGGATTTTCAGTCAGTGGTTGGTCGTGGGGCCATAGGAGCACATTTTCAATAAAAGAAAAAAAAAAACTGCATTCTAATTTGAATCGCTAACGTTCTGGCCAACATGTTTTTGCATGTGAAATGGGTTTTAACAAACAATCATCATGTTTTTTAATACACACTTTTCAGATGATATCACAGCATTTTCCTGGCCAGTCATATTTACTACAGACAGATTTCTGTTGGAATATTGTGAGCTCTAGGATTCATAAATATGATCAGCTTCTGCTTTTGTGAATTTACTTTTTGGATATTTCTTGACAAAGTACAGTGTAAACAATAGTGAAAACTAGCTCTTGCCCCCTGAGTCTGATCACCCTTGAATCTCCCCATGGTCAGTCCACATCAAAACAAATACAAGGAAAAAGGAAAGGGAATAAATATTAAAAGGGACTGAAAAACATTGCAGATTTAGGCAGAATGAATAAACCAAGCACTAAATTGTGTTAATCTGAGATGAGATTTGATTTAGTTCAAAGTTATATGTAGATGATCAGTGAATGCATCTTACCCTGTGGGGGTGAGGATGATATCCCTGTGTATAAAAATACAGACAGATCGTGGACTTGCCAGGCAACTCATATGCACCCAATTATGTGAAAAATATTGTTTATTAAGTAATGCTAATTAAATAAACAGTGTGTGAAAGATTAAAACATAGTTCATTTAATCAGGCGTTACAGCCACAAATCAGAATCTGCTGTATTTTGTGCACTTGTAATTAATTGCCAATTAAATGTGTGTGGTTACATTTTTCATAATAACTATACCACTGTGCACTTTATTCTGGTGTTGTTGATGCTTGAGTTTTATAGTAACCCTTTTGGGTTTTATTCACATCTTCTCTGCACACGGACAAGGCCCATAAATCACCAGATCAGACAAAATGAGAATACGGAAGATATATTTCAGGTCACTTAAACACTGAATTGAAAACAGTGGAGATGAATAGCAGGGTTGCACAGCTCCATTACAAAGGTTCTATATTGAACTTAGACAGAAACAGAATATTGGTGCACCCTTGCTTTTGGGGAAACTTTATTGAAAAAAAACTTTATTGGTCTCAATTTTTCTACTCCCCCCAGTGCACTTTGCCTGAGCACACAGAACCATCTGAAGCACAGGAATATTTTTAAATACAAAGTTAGGCTTGCAGTCCGGGGTTTCTAAGTAGGAATTTAATTGGATTGCTTAAAAAAAAAAAAAAAAAACTCCCGGTGCCAACGAATGGCAGAAAAGACATGTATTAATGAAGGACCTGCTCTTTCCTCTTCAAAATGGATGTCTCCAGACGCGTTGAGCAGTGATGTTTAACTCACACTTGGCTCAGGCTTTTCTCTCCTCTTTGAAAATGACAAAAAAGTGAGGAACCAGATAATGAAAGCAGAACTATATGAGTGGAGTCTACATCTCTGACAGACAGGTGTTCATACTCGAACACTAAAAACATGCAAAATAGGCTTCGGTCTGGGGTTAGGACTCTCCCCAAATAAATAAAAAATATAGACAAAATTGGGCTAAGCAAAAACAGAAAAAATATCACAACATAATGTCTCTAACTCTACTGACCAGATACCCACTGCCTACTGTATATGTAATCCTTAAAGTTGTCATATTATTCATTTACACTGCGTTGTCTGCACCATGACTGTATAACTAGAAATTGCTTTGTCGAATACGTCATTAGATAGGAGATGTAGCCGTAGGACAATTTGAAATTTAGTGGGAAAAACTCCATCTTATCTTTATGTTTGAGTGCAGTTTACAAATTTATTTTAGTTATTTTGATATTGTCTCAATGCTGTGTCCAACAATGAGCCACACAAGGCCAAATATTGCACATAATGAATTGAATCAAAAACAAGAACCTGAAAAGGAGCCAAGCACAAGAGTTTCTGGCTGAGTAAAGGCCACCACACATTACAAGAGAATTTGCCCGATTATCACTGCGATATTCTTCTCCCCAAGTTCGAGGAGGCGTGACCCGTCTTTGTGTCTTTGTGTCTTTATGTACGATTTTGAAGCTGCTGCGCTCCTCATATGTGTGTTACTCTGAGCTAATCTGTTAGATCGTAACCACTGAACATCAGAAACGCTATGGTAAAAGCCAATAAAACAGAGTGTCGGGGCAGGTGGAGTGATGGACACAGAGATGCAAATACAAACTCAGGAAATAGTCAAAATAATGAGGTGACTTTAGTACTCACCTCTCGAAAAGTTGTACATTTAAACTGCAGCATCTCATCCACAGAGACTCTACTTCCTGTGTACTTTATCACCACCTTCTGTGCATTAAGAATCATGTATGTGAAATATTGCACCACATTTCACACATAATAATGACAGTTTTGTCTGGCATCTATATTAGAGGTGCAGTGCTGTGATCGTTTGAACACTTAAGAGTCTCAAAGCGAGTGGTTTTACTGTAGACAGGAAACAGCAGACACCAGGCGCATTCACACCTGTGTACCCAGTACCCGTATCCCGCTGCAGTCTTTGTGATCTGAGTTTTAAAATCTCAAAAGATTCTCCTTATTTACTTTTTGTCACATTTTTAAGAATTGTCTAAGACTGAAAAATCCTGTAGTGTGTGGCGGCCTTAGCTCTTTCAGGCTGAATAAGTGACTTGTACGTAGCGTGTTCATATTCCAGACCAGGAGTATAGTGTTGGATGGTGCACAAAACAAAGGGTCTCTTAAGCACCAGTGCTTTCTGAGCATTTGGGCAAATAAATGGCTCTGACACGTAAAGCGTGATCGGCTCATGTAGAATGCATAAGGCCCAGGGGCAGGTTCAAATCTAACAGTGAGACATATCTGTGACGCCAGCTTGTACGTCTCACAGCATCACACATACATGTACATACACACACAAACTCCACTACAGTGACAGCCCCAATTCATCCCGCCGACAGGTAAGGCCACAGCAGAACACATGGAGGTCTCGCTACACAATCACACACATACACACACACACAATATGGCAACCAGTGTACTGTAAACACCGCATCCATAAAACAATGTTTCTGCTGACAATACAGAAGCGTTCCCAGCTCACAGCTCCCTCTCCTGCTCCTTTTTGCCTCACTCTAGTCCCTTCATCTCTGGAACTTTCCCAAGACAAAACGGAGCAGTGAAGCAGGTGATCCGGGGACACACCAACACACACACACACACACACACACACAAGCAGCAGATATTGCTACCGTCAGTAACAGTAGAACAGGATGAAAAAAAAAAAAAACAGCTTTGATTTATGGCCTTTTAGCTTGTGAGTAAAAATACTTCATAGTTCTTTAAAATGACAATACGTTTTAAGTTTTTTGTTTTATGTCCCAGGATTCATTTATTATAATTTTCATTACCCTCCAAAGAGTGTGGACTTGAATAGTAAGGCTGTCGATTGTGAATGCAATTTTTTTTAAACCTATATGGATAGTATCAGAGAAACAAGTGGCACTATAAGTATTCATGACATACTGGAGTGCAACAGGAGTTCTGGCAGTGGTCCTCTTGTCAATCAAAAGAATTAAATAGCTTAGATCCTATATTATCCAAAATTGAGTCTTGTAAGGTTTTAGCTATGCTATAATGTTACCTCCTCAAAAACATAGCTGGAGCTGTGTTTTCTTTCATTTGCAAATGTTGGAATAAACCTTTATTATTATTTTGTCTGGAAAATGCTCTGTTCCTCCTGAAACCGTAGTGTTCAAGTTAACAGCTGCCCCTTTTCCTTTTGTTCAGTAGAGATCGTCCACTCCAGGGCTGACATTATCCTAATTATTCTAGTGTAGGTGTATGGAGTTTAAAAACACAATGGAGCATGTTTTCTGATGGAAAGAAGACCACAGCCTACATATACAGCATCTATGTGTTAAACATGTTTGAATGAAACAAAACACCACTCCAGGTGTGTTTTTGATGAGGAAAAAAAGAGTGTAACATTGATCAGAAAATAGCGTAATGGGTCCTCCGGTTTAATGAGAAAATGAGAAAAAGACTGTTCCAAACCAGAATGAATCCTGAATAACTGATAAAAATAACACTTTTCTGAAATACTGAATTTTATTATACACCACAGTGCAAAGGGATCACTCACCTTTTACATTGTTTGTTTGACTTGCTCAGGACTGAACAGAAAAAGTTCTAATCTTTTGGCATCTGTCTGGTTCTTCAGTACATTGACCCTTTATGTCAAGGTTACATGCACATTTCACAAGTTGAAACTTTTAAACTTCTCTTTATGCATGTTGATGTTTGGCTTGTGTGGGTGGTTTTGGTGATAAGGGAAGTGAACAGACAGGACGCCACACCAGGATCAGGTCGGTATCAGACTGACTCTCCTCTGAGCTCAAAGTCTCCCCCAAATTGTATCAGAGACTAACTCCAGGGCAGTTTGATAAAGTAAGACAGACAAAAAACTGATGGACATTTAAAGTGAAGAGCATCTCTCCATTACACACTACATCCATCTCCATCCCATATCACTTTGCCTTCACACTTCAACAACTTGCTCCGTTTTGAAACCAGCCCGTTCAGTGTGAGATTCTTTGAGTTTTAAAATGCTTAAAGAAATAAAACTCAAGAGGTTTGCCAGATGAGCAAAGTGAAGGTCAGAGTAAAATGAAGTGTGTCTTTTTAGATTTGCACAGGCAAAATATCAAATTGTAAGAACTCTATTGGCTAACACATTCTCAATATGGGTGAATTTACTCACTGAGCTGCAGAGGCTGTACTAGCACTGATTCTTGATTGACTGTAGGTGCTGGGGTTTTGGTAGTGACCATTCAGATAATAAAGGCTTGTTTTAGTTTTAAAGCAGCCGATTTCAGCACTGAAACTGGCTCATGTGAGGCTGAGTCTGCTTTCTGATGGTTATAATTGTTCTTCTTCGCTTTCCTTATTCTTTTTCCGACAAATAATCGCATTTTTCACCCCGTGATCATCAACGAAAAGTCCCCAAATCAGGTAAGGGATCGATTGGCCCGGTGAAAAATTTGATAAAATGGGCATCGCGACAATACCCGAAGCGACTCGACTCAACAGCGCCACCTAGAATTGGACCCCTATGAGAGAGGGGACAAGCAAAGTTTGTCACAGGGAAATGGAATTCAGTACAGTGTTAGACAACAACGAGGCAAGCCAAAAGATGAACTGGAGCACATCTCTATAACCAACAGGAAGTCGGCCATATTGGATCAAAAAATTTGCCACTGTTTTGACTGAGTGTTTGCAAAATGATGTAAGTCCCTGGTTTTTTCATCCAAATGAGCTCAGATTTGACATGTCACATTAACAGACATGAGTCCACAGAAGAATTATAGGTTTTTGGGCTCCTCCTCACGGTTTGTCCGTAGCACGCCAGCAAATAACACCTTCATTTCATTTCTTTGATGACCTCTCACGGCCACAGGCTTTGGCCTACAGAGCTCAAACTCACATCACTATTGTGTGATCCCGGTCTGAATGTGATGAAATATGAAATATAATAAGTGAACTCTATAGCGCCACCTACCATTAACATGAAACATCAACATTATTGGATTTGTACCAAATTTGGGGATTCAATTCTATGAGTGACGAGTGACATAAAAATGTATTACGGACATGGTGCATTTTTTTATCATTGGCCAGCGGGCCAAAAAATTATCAAACACAGGCTTAGTCCAATTGTGGTGAATTTTGAATCACTAATGTCTGATCATGGCCTGAATATAATACACTATAAAGAATATGAAAAGTTACACTATAGCGCCCCCTATCATAGACATAAAGCATAGATTTTCTTTAATATATGATACGTTGTGCTTTCCTCAGGGTTTACCAAAGGCATGGAGTAACTGCCTGAAAAGCCCCATCTCCCATAGTGGAGAGCATAATCCTGGGCCGGTGGAGGCAGTTGGAGGGGGTTGGACATTCAGAGGTGAGGCATGTTAAAAAGAAGAGTGTATAAACAATTCTGTAGTGGAGATAGTCATCATCAAAGCAGAATTATTGAACGCGTTCAATAGGAGTGCATTTCTGTCTGCATTTTATAGGAATAGAAGGGTGGCTTAAAGTAGTTTGGGAGGGCTGGAAAAATGTGGTGTGTTGCCAGATTGAAAAGTCTTAGTAAAATAAGATTCACAAGGCTTAACCACACTATGATTAAAAAATGTCACACATATTTGCTTGGAGCACTTATCCTTTAGGGAAAGCACTCTTAGCTTAATCTAGGTAAGCAATGAAAACCAGATCAACCCAAGCCATTAACATTCATAACACAAGAATAGACATGGGTGTTTACTTCATTAAAGCATAAATCAGCCTTTTATATATTTTCAACAATTCCAATTAGAAAAGAGAATAAACAAAGCGGTTGGTTCATCAGCACTGCAAAAATATTTATCATACCGACTCGCTTCTATCTCCCAAAGCCCTATTTTCATAAACCTGTTCAAATATTCTGTCAGTGGAGCCTAACCTATTACCAAGAGTAATCAACATTTAAAGAAAACAGCAGCCCAATAATAACAAACTTTCACTCAAATGTGTCTTTCTTTGATACAGGAATAAAATAGGAATGGTGCAATAAATAAACAGACAACAGGAATACGGAATACAGATGATTTTGGCAAGGGTTTCGAAAAGGAACAGATGAGTAGAAATCTGTCACCATATAGTTTAATTCCAGTGATGGGGTGTTTATTAAGTTAATGTTTTCAAAATGTGCAGTATCTTCTTTCTATGAGTTACTGTAGTTATCCTATAAAGCAGGAGTCTTCAACCTGTGGCTCAGGAGCTACCAGTAGCTCTCCACTCCACTGCAATTCTGAATGATACATAACTAAAATTTGATGAATTGCCATTGTGAATGTATCATTTTGACACCTTTATATACTAATAAATAGATAATTATGTTTTTTGTTTTAATGTATCTAACTGTACCACATGCCGTGGTTCTTATATACTGAGAGTTAAAATGAGCAGCTTTCTGGCATTTCTGTTTTGTAAAGGTAACTCACTGGAGCAAAAAGGTGGTCGTACCCTTGAGCAAGACACTTAACATGTGTATATAAAACAGTGTTTTTCATCCTTTCATCATATGGATGCACCAAAATGTGTTTTGATGTTTTTGGATCCCTATTGGGCATCACAGTGCTTGGAGTTGGTGAAGGACTAAACCGATTTATCTGTTTATCAGTTTAATCACTGATATAACATTATGTATGTATCAAAAGTTTTATTTGTAACATAACCTGTTAAAACTATAAAGAAGAGACTGAAATGATCATTATGACATAAAGACTGCAAATAAGTGACGATTGTGGACATCTGTTTCAACGTTAAAACATCCAACTGTGTTCTGGTTATTTCTAAGTGTTTAAAGCAAAGAATGAATTCTAACATAAGGCTGAACATTTTCTGTAGGGGGACATACTACTCTAAAGAGCTGAACAGTTTCTGTATGGGAACTATAACTATGAAGTCCTGCGTGTCTCCGTGTAGGTGTAACTGGTAGTTTCACAAGATGCCAGTGGGGTATTTCTTAAGCTGTAGACAGAGCTTGCTGAGACTTGGCTCCTGATAACAAAGTAAGCTGGCACTTGCTTTTGGTGACTGGTGGAGTTCACCCCATGCCAAGTTTGTGCTCACCATCTTCAGAGCTGCAGGCAACATGTTACTCCTTGTATCCAACCCAGCTGACCCCACACTGGAAACAGCACATTCTCACTCTAACTTTGCACTGCTGGGCTCTTCGGAGTTTCAGCTTTCTGCTACAAAAGAAATACACTGCCCGCTTTTGATTTGAGTTTTTAACATCTGTGCAATATACCAAACACACACAGACAGTTCCTCAGTTAGTTGGAATGTTTGTCCCCTGATCAGAAGGTTGGCGGTTCGAATCCCGCTCTCCACCTAAACATCATTGGTAGAGTGGTCCCACAGATGAATACTGTCGTAGTGTCCTTGGGCAAGACTCCCACCCTGCCCCCGGTGCCTGTGTATGAATGTGTTTGCGAATGGGTGAGTGCTTCCTTAATGTAAAGCAGAAGGTGGAAAAGAGCGATATAAAATGTGACCATTAACCAGAGGAGGTGCCAGCACAGGAGGAAGAGGAGCAAGTAAAGAAAAATATGTTATGCAAGTAGATGTATTAGGTTGTTGATCAAATTATATTGAATCATGCAAACGCACTTCCGACGTCAATTAGTACACATTACCCGTAAATGCAAATTCCAGTTAATTGCACTCAAAGTTGTCAGCAGTTACTGGCACCTACGTAAGATTTAAACGAACTGAACCACAGAGCATGGAAAATGACACAGCGGGAGACAGAGATGGGAGAAAGAGGAACTAGCGTAAAAAAGGTGGTAAACAATTTCATGCAAATAAAGGCTGAACAATAGTGCGACACTCACTCCCCATCTCTCCTCACAGCCAGGCCAGAGCTTTCTGGCTGGGATAAAGCACCGAATGGGATGATGTTTTTTTCCACTCCCCCCAACTATTGAATGCTCTTTGAAGCATTCCCAAAAGGTTGATCCTATTCACAGAAAGGTTTCCTATTTCTCTGATGCTCTTCAATAATTCATGGTCTTTTTATGGTTCGGTCTCAGCGTTGGGGAAGGATTACCTAAACCTGGCTGCGTATGAATAATATGATTGTGATATTCTCCATCCCGAGTGCGTGGCATCCTCGCAGCAGTGGGGTACTGGAGATAGATTAAAAAGCACAGTTTAGGCATGGAGCCGACAGTGGAGAGTTCAGAGCTTCTCTTGCAGGGGCAGCAGCCTGAGGAGTGGAGAAAACAGGCTTCAAATGCATAGCAAATAGTGCGCTGTGGTTTTGCACTGCTCTCCATCTAATCCACAGGTCGAAAGCCATGTTTGCTGTACAACACAAGGCCAGAGGATGTAGTATTCACATTTGAATGCCATACACACACTTTTACACCTATATACTGTTGGATGACAGTGGATACAGGTGTGATCCAGTGTGTAGAGGTATAGACTGACAATATGCATTTCAGTTCTGAAGAAATCATGTAGACAGTAGTTTAGCAAGTTTAACCAATGGAGATTTGAAGTCTTAAAGACTAAATTTGGTGTTCAATCAAAAGTTTTAGCATATTAAATGTATTTACTAGTGGAGAGCCTGTAGCTCATCAGGTTGTATCATGGCTTGTTTTTGCTTTGCTTTTTACTAATGAATCTCAAGAGTTTTTTTTTTTTTTTTGAGAAGAACTCAGCCCAAAACCCAAATAAAGGTTTGTGTGTTAAACATGTGTAACTAAAACAAACCACAAATCCGGGTAAGTTTGTGATGAGGAAACAACATTATAAGGTAGATCAGAAAATAGAGTAAAATGGGCCCTTTAAACAATGGAGATTGAATGTGTTAAAGACTAAATTTGGCATTAATTTAAGATGTATTTACCAGTAGAGACCCTGCAGCATATCAGGTTGTTCCATGGTTTGTTTGTTTACTTTTTGCTTTGCTTTTTGCTAATGAATCTCTATGGACAGCTTCTAGTAACAGTTTGTGATGTTTGATCTGACCTTTTTTTTCATGTTTACTTCTGAGCTCTTTAAATTTCTGATGTATAACCAGCATGTTGTAAAGTGTAAACTCTATCCATATGGCACATGCTAAACAAGTAAAAGATTTGTGCCAAAGAGCTTCGCTGTAAATATGTATACATGCATGAATATATACTTATTTTTTAAGTAACAATAAAAATAATTTATTGGGTATACTACCATTTTGGATCTGACTCAGATCTAAATTTTAATTCTCTTCCACAATATCTTTTTCCCATTTCCAGTATCACATTTTGGGGAAAAGCAAAAAACGAGAGTGAAGTGTGAATGTCATTGCTCTCAAGGACTGTTAATATTTTAGTTAAGTTGCCCTTTAAGCGTTATCTTTGGCATTGTGTGTACCTTTAGCTTATATTAATGTTATAGGTTTCTAAATGAGCTAATTACTATTTGCTGATATGATGAAAAAGTTAATAGATTTTGAAAGCCACAACTGCATCTACAAGCACCATTACAGGACTGGTTCAAGGACAAAATAGTTAGGCTGCTCTGGCTACATAATTCAAATCAGCGGCAAATGAAACCACCTCAAATTTATAAATGTCAATATGCTATTATAAGCATGCCAATTTTCGAGTCTTCATTTTCTGGTTTAAGGGAGGGGAATAACACGACAAATTGGTTTTACACATCCCAAATGGATTGTCTCATCTCGTGGGGATTTAGTATTAAACTATTAACAGTGGCTAATACAAAGAACAACTGTCGACAAATGAATGTTATTCCCAGGGCACATTGGAGAATCTGCCCTGCGCCCACACACATGAACGCAGCCCTCGCCTACGTTCTACAGGCTCCAGGGGCCAGAGGTGTCCTTCAAACATCGCAGAACACATTACAAAGAGCCACAGTTTGAACATGTGCAGCCTATGCTTTTTACTACACTTTATTATTGCCTGTAGACTTCACAGTACAGTCTTATTCCTTATTCCTTATTACACAGAGCCTGTTCGAGGCATTTGGTGGCCCCAAGCAAGATTTGGGGGGCCCCAACATATATATATATATATATATGACTGTCAATATTTTAGTTAATTTATAATATAAAAGTTGATATATACCTTTAAATAAAAATGTTATCTCATTTTAGTAGTTTAAATTAGAATGCATTTTTTTGTACAGTGCCAACTGTTTAATAGCGCAATAACCCAGCTTTACAAGTAAGAAAGTCAGGAGTAAACTTGTTTCACAATCCATCCATCCATCTTCTCCCACTTAATCCAGCTGGGTCGCGGGGTCAGCTCGCTGCCCAATATTCATAGCACCTGACCCCCCCTATGAACCCCTCTGCAGGTGGTGAGCCCACAGGAGGGTGGACAACATGGTCCTTGATGTTAGTTCATAGGGGTGTGGGCATGTTTTGGGTTGATGTGGGAAACCGGAGCACCCGGAGGAAACCCATCCATGCAAACATGCAAACTCCACACAGAAAGGCCCGGACGGGATTGAACCCGCAACCTTCTTGCTGTGAGGCCTGAGTGTTGCCACTCAGCCACCGTGCCGCCTTGTTTCACAATATTCCTCCAATTCACAATACAGTTTTGCACTTTTTCAAAATCAAATAATTAAAAACACAAATTAACTGAATTACTTCAATCAACTGCACAGCTCTACACCATAAAAGAAAGATAAGATGATTAGAGACATAAATGGATGGCCCTGTGAGAAAAGCCTGTGTCAATCCAAAACCAAACATTGTATGCCATAACTGTAACTATATCTCACTGGTGTTGTTTATGCTAACACGCTAAAGCATTAAGGCATTTCACAAAAACAATAGATCATTCACCTTTATCCTCTTCTCTTTTTTCTCCTTCAGCTCTCTAAACCTTTTAGGGGCCATTTCATTATTTGATGACACTGATATGATGTTAAAGCACAAAGCTTTTCTCCCTCTTTAATTCAGTTGCGTGTGGTGCACTTCAAATTAATTTTAATAAATTTGGTCAGGTCATGGCTATTCCCTCTGAGGATGTACCTGCCCCCCTAGTGCTTTAGTATGTTTATGCCATGGGCCCGCCCTGAATTTTAACCTTGTGTTACTTTATACAGTTATTGTAATCCTTCATTTAGACACTTAGATGGTGTGGACAAAGTTTTAAACATGCATTTCAGGCAAAGTAGCAATGTGCCCACAATCAAGTTACAGATTTCCACCTAGAAAGTAACATAGTGGACTTCTGCTGTACACTAAAAACCCTGCAATGCAAAGTGAAGATAACCTATTGCCAGCATTAGCACAAACTATTAATCACCATTAGAAATACAGTTCAGTTTCTACATTGACCATATAAGCTCTTACGTTATTAAATATACAATAAAAGAAAGTGCTTTTGTATGTTGTAATTAACTGGGTGACGGCATAAAAGCAGTTCTCTCTGTCTAACCACCAACCTAGACCACACAAGACTCACGGGTGCACATGATTTACCGCTTTATTAAGAATATCATTACGCTACAGGGTGGCCAAGGCCGACACAGCAAACAAAAGAGAGCTCAAATAATTACCTGAAAGCATTACAATTACTCTGACTGGGAAATTGAGACAAAACAAATAAAACATTCCTGCAGCTAAGATTGCTAAACAAAAGAAGTGCACTCAACATGACATTTTCAAACATCTTGTAATTACTGCGGTGGAAGAACAACAGCCAGAGAGACAGAGGAGGACTGGGAGTTCTGCCCTGTGTGCATGGGAAACGGGGCTGCTTTGGCTCCTCCATGTCAGCTCACTGGCCAATCACCTGCACCGCTCTGACGGCCAATCGACCAATCACGCGCCAGATTAATCCACATACACACACCACACATTTAGCCAATTGGGGTTTGACAATAAAATTCACAATACAATAACAGCCGGCTATCTCAAATGAGGTGCAGAACAATACACAAGCAGAAGTTAGCATAAATTAAATTAGGGACAATCATAGAATAGTGAGTTTCAATTTCATGTTATAATCATGTTAGAATACTTATGCTATACATTTTTATTTAATTCAAAGTTTATGGATCACTTTCATTACATTTCATTTTATTATATAGTTTTTTTTGTAAAAGTCAACACATTGAAACTTATGTTATCATCATATTGTATTTCCTTGTGAATTCAGATGTAATTTTCTTTGAATGGGAAGTCCTCCACATGCTTGTCATGGAAATGGCATTGGTTTTCTACAGACCTGACCCTTAGCATGATGGGGCCACCTGATTGTCTCCCTGGAGATGGTGATGTACAGTATTTATTAGTGTGGAACAGTTACAAATACAAGCAAAGAGATGCACACAACAAGAACACAACAAGAACAGGTGATCTTCAGGTTTTGGGGCAAATACTCTACATGGATAGAGTGTTGCATGCTGGTTATGGAAAATATCTCCACCTGAGAGCTTGATCCTAGTGGTGTTTAAGTGGAGAAGATGGAGAGGCTGAGAAGGTTAGAGTAGAGGATGGTTGCTGAAACTGAAGGTACAGTATGTGGATGGCTTGAGCGAGGATTAATCCCACAAGCTGTGACAACTAGAGAGGCGCAGAAAATATTTTTTGCTGAATTTTTGCATCCGCTTCATGTGTAGAATGTCAAGAATGTTGTTTGATGAAAAGTTCAACAAGTGTTAAGACATATGGATTATGCCGTCTAGTCCTGGATTCACTGTTAAGCCTGTATGACTCAACATGGACTATGCTGATATTTGAAGGACTCAGACTTGGATTTTCACTTCTCACACAGCAGGACTGATGCTCTGATGACTTGGACCATGACGCACGTGAGTCACATGTGTTTGGTCTGGATTTTTTTACACAATGTTCTTCACGTGTTCCTCATGAGGTCAAAAGGGAGTCAGTGTGAGTCTTGCCCTAGAACAGGGGTCTCCAACCTGTAGCTCAGGAGATACCAGTATCTCTCCACCCACTTCTACTCGCCAAGGGATTTCTGGATCATACCTTTTCTGCTAAATAACTCAACATTTGATTTAATTAAATGGCCATTACCATATTACCATTGTAATTGTAACATTCTAATGTCTATCTTTGTGAACTAATAAATGGAATAAATAGAATAAATAGTTGTGTACTGTACTTTTCGGACTATAAGTCATTTTAAGTTTTCATGGTTTAGGTGGTTCTGTGGCTTATACGTATATATATATTTTTTTTCACACTGACAGCCCCTAGACCAAATAATAAAGAAAAGAGTTGTTTTTTCGTTTCCTTATTTTTGGTTCTATATTGAAAAATGAATGAACAAATGATACATGGATTGTTCTCTATTCAGTTGTTTTTATTACTACTATTACTTTTATAACTTCTATAACTTGCCTTTCAAAATGAAATATTGGTTCTTGGTCTCTGATTTTGTCAAATAAATGTCCACCAAAAAGTGTGACTTATAGTCCGGTGCGACTTATACATGTTTTTTTCTTCTTCATTATGCATTTTTGGCTGGTGTCACTTATACTCTGGAGCGATTTATAGTCCGAAAAATAAGGTAAATGTTTTAGGGATCAGCTGCCTGGTATTTTTGTTTTATAAAGGTATCTCACCAAAGGAAAAAGGCTGGAGACCCCTGTCCTAGACTCTCTTGCTCCACACTCATATTATTACTATGTGCAACCATCAACCTTCTACTGAACCCTAACTCACAACAGAAAAGGTCATTTTGATTTGGTGGGATTATGAGGAAAGTTACACAGTGCACTTTTAAGTGGATTTTTGCCACCAATCATATCTTAAAGCCCAAATGGGAGCCTATTATGTTTTAATCATCTTGCATAACTGTTATTTTGTGGCACATTTTAGTTTTTCTCTTTCTCATATGAAAATACCACGGCATGAGTCAGCCCCCCTGATGCTTTTCTCTTTCTCTCTCTCTTTCCATTTCTCCCTCCTTTCTGTATCTGTCAGTCCCCCCTCCCCCCCTCAGTCTCTCTTTCTCTCTCTCCTTTCTCTCTGTCTCTCTGCATCCTCCCTTTCACTCTATGCGTGAGTGTGAAGGGTTGGCTGACTGTGTGATGGCCCAGACAATCCCGTTCCAGTGTCAACTTTAGTGACTCTGATAAACTACTCTGCAGCACGAGCTGTCTTCACATCCACACCACAGAGGCGCCCATGCCACGCAGCCAGGCCCCGTGTCTGCATGTTTGAGAAACGCTCACAAAGATTACACAAGGATTTCTGAGTTTATGACTGGCCTAGACCATTGGGCTTAAGCTTGTCATTCCAACTCAACCCACAGAAAGTGCTCCACTTTCAGGCCAAAGTGAGTCCAGTGTTGAACAGGGGTGGGGCAATTCATCAATCCGACAAAATAACAAAAGACAAAATTGCATTTAGACATATATACAAAAACAAAATGTATATCACAACATGGATCTTATATTGTGGGATCTTGTGGCCTAAGATGTGATCACTTTCCAGGTGTTTACTGTGAAAAACAATCCTTTAAATACTTTATACATTTTATCCCTGAGGTAGCTTTTAAACATCGGAACAAGATTATGCTTAGGATATCTAAAGCATAGCCTATAGGTAAAAATAATTTGAAAATATTAAAACTTTTCCGCCAAAACCAAGACAAACCTATAGCAAAACCAGGATTATAAGTCTTAACTCACTGTTTGACCCCAAGCAACAAAAAGATATTACAAAATTTGCAAAGCACTGATATAGACCGAATATGATGACATTTTTCCAGTACATTGTGAACTACAATAGAACTCCAACTCAATCAGTGAATCACAAATTTATATGACAGCTGAAGTTATGGAGCTATGTGGGAAAAAAAAAATCTACCTGCAGCAAGGTCGGTAAAGCTGTTGGTTTTGTTTTTGTATGTTAACAAAAAAGTCAAGTGAAGGTGAGTTACAGGCCAACATTTTTTATTTGTATCCCGAACAATATACTGAGTTATGAACAAAGAAATGAGCTAGCTTTGTTGGAGCCCTAGGCAAGACAAAATCATCCCACTCAATTCTTTTTAGTGCATTAGAAGAGGTAATAGTTTGGATGATACTTTCCTCATCCAAAATTAGAACCAGGGATAATGAACAAGGTTTAAACCTAATATCCAGAATGCACACTTCCTGAAACCTTTACAAAGAAGCAAGTCTGGTCACTGTTAAATCTCTCCAAGATCAGATGGGGTTGAGTGACAGGTCGATTAGCCAATTAGGGACATGCATCCGTGCAAACCAAAAGAAATATGGCAGTTTACCAGGAAAAAAAGAAGCAAATATCAGAGGATTGAAAAACATTCCACATTTATGCAGAATCGATGAGAGATTAACTAAATTCTGTTAATTAAGGTAAAAAAATATATATGTATATTACCGTGTTTGTAAATGAGCTCTGGAGTTTCACATGTATCAGTGAAAAAACTAATCTGACTGATCACATTTGGGTCACATTTTTATATAGCGCTTTTCCACCTTTCCACCGTTTTACATGATGGAACCACTCACCCATTCACACACTTTCATACGCAGACACTAAGGCCAAGGTGGGTTAAGTATCTTGCCCAAGGACACAATGACAGCATTAATTAGTGGGAGCCGGAATCGCATCGCACGTCTTCGGACCAGTGAACAAACTCTCCACCAGACTGATTTGCCAGGAAAGTTATATGCAGCATTTTGAGGACATTTCCTGTTTGAAAAGATATACTATGTTGTTTGAAAATCTTTATCGCTAAGGCAGCGTCCCTAATTTTCATCATTCTGAAACCCATAATGCCTTTGTGACTGACTTGTCTGTTACTGTGGGTGAAGTGGAAATTTTTCATAAAGGTCTTACCAGCTTTGCTTTTAACGTCCTGAAATAGAGGTGTCAAATCAAAGATCAGAGGAGTGCGTGGGTGAGCCAGTCCGTTGTTCTGTTCGCCGATTATTAATGCATTGTAAAATAACAGATATTTCTTTTGCTATAATTACAACCAATCCCACTGTTGGCTTGGAGATTGTTTTCTTTGCCCAGATATGTTGGAGAAAATGTCATGTATAAGTAAGCTGATTAAAGGTCAGCATTTTTCATTTGTTTTTAAAATCAAACTTATCAGTGTTACTTCTGCTTTAATATCTCTTATCAATGCAGAAGTAAATCCGCCTTCTAATGAAAGGAGTGTCAAGTTTAACATTTCTTATAAGATTAACCGTTGTAATTTCCCTTCACATGCCAAGTTTGTTTTCAAAGTTACGTGTCTTGAAAGTCACTTTATATTTGATTGCGTTTAATTACGTGGTTTAATAAAAAAGAATGCCACGATAGAATAGGGGTATACATGGTTGACAATATCTGAGACAAGCGCTTCAATTAGCCCTTAAAAATAACAGAGACACGTTGTAATTATGAAGTCTGTTGTTTGGTTGCACAGCTAAAGATTTTATATAAGACTATGATATGCATTAGCGTAAATAAAAAATGCTAAATTGACAGCAAAGTTTCTTCGGCAATATACTTTCACAGCATCTACAAGTTCTGAGTGGTTCACAAGTTAAAGAATTTTTACAAAAAATGTAAGTAAATATTGAAATGTGGGTATTCGCAATGTTTTTTCTTTGCCTGAAATGTCCCACAGTATGGCATTTAAAAGCCCAATGTTACACAATGTTCTGATCTCTGTTATAATGTTGTTTTCTCATCACAAACAAACCTGGAGTTGTGTATTGTTTCATTCATGGATGTTTATCAGACAAACCCTGCATATTTAGGCTGAGTTCTTCTCGCATACTGAAAACACAGGAAATGCTCCACTGTGTTTTTAAACTCCATACACCTTCACTAGATTAATTTGGATCATTTTAAGCTCTGGCATTGCTTGCCTCTCCTGAACAAAAGGAACAGAGTAGGGGATTGGGTAGACAATAATAAAGGGTTAGTCAAACGCTGTGACTGAAACAGAACACAACCCCAGGCATGTTTTTGAAGCGCGAACAACATTCTAATAGTTTAAAGCTCACAAGAGTGAATTTTGCATAATAGGGCATTTAAGGTCTTGTATTTACTCTACTAAAAGTACCTTTAAGCTCCTCTTGCATAGTTTTTGTGAAGTAAATACCATATATAGCATATACATTTTGGACATAAGAGGAATGCGAATGGTACAAAATTAGAGAATGGCAAATGGGATGATTTATTACTAATCACAATGTATTTTAGACTATTGGGAAATCTGTCATAGCCACTTACAGTCAGACATTAAATATAATACATTTACTAAGCTTTTTACATTACATCACTTGTGCCACTCTCTGCCAAGTATACGCTTTGGGCGGGTTGCTTCAATTTCCTCTTATAGGAAGTGAACCATACAAGAGGATGATACTACAATCTGCCACCCTGCACACAAAAAATTATAATTGCGCAATAATAAATAATAAAAATAACAGTGAAAATCATAGACCATAGACTACAAAGTCATGTCATTCTCTGCAACCAAAACATATGGGAGCCGCTGAACAGTTTGAACACTTGTTATAAAACTTTTAGTAACCCCAAATCCCCACCAAATGCTCACATTAAAATCACAGTGCACTTGAGTGGTGTTAAAACCAGCCGATGTGCGCACCCTATAGAGAGCTTGTTCACACCCCTCCCCTCTCCGCAGACAGGCCGGTTCCCATCAGCTGTCAGAGTCTGCAGTGTATCCTGGTAAAGCCTCCGAAACAACAGCATTCAACCTGGAGCTCACTTTAATGTGTCAGGCGATATTAGCTCTGTCCTCTCCTCTGTGCTAACCAGGCTGTCGGGATGCATGAACTGGCGCCACCTGGATGGAATGTGCCACTGCTGATGAGCTGCAAAGCCTGTGAAATTACTTTTTTTATGCAAGGAGACAAATGCTATAGAAAAGTACGATGTAGTTTTGTGTAGAGCAGAGAAAGAAGATAAAGTGCATGGAGTCCTATCTGTTTAAAAGTTCTTTGTGCTAAGGGGCTTGTCTGGGTTAAAGTGACTAGTGCCAAGCATGAGACCTAACCTTGCACTGGGAACTCTACCGTGTATTGCACTTAACCCGACCTAACTGCAATAATCAAGACTTCAGCTTCTATGTCATACACAATATATACAATTAGAACCGGCACTGATAATAGGATAGAATTACGACTGGTGGTAGCAATCTGTAGACAGGAAATCATGAAATTAAATTACTGAATGCCATTAAAGTTCCTCTATCATACAAAATTGACTCATGTGAGCTTTTGCTAATCTTACAATGTTGATACCTCATCAAAAAACATGCCCGGAGTTGTGTTTTGTTTGTGTGTTAAACATGAGTTAATAAAACCAAACACTACTCCACGCATGTTTGTGATGAGGAAACAATATTATAACATCAGAAAATAGCGTAATATGGGCCCTTGAAACAAACAGTTGGCATTTACCAAGCATTCAGAAGATCATGACTCGCATGGGGTTCAGGTCACAAATGGAGAGACATCCAACATCGTACATCTTTACTGATTATCAGAAAACAAACATTAGAAGAGGTTCTTACTGTCATGATTTATACAAAATTTAATTTACAACTTAAGCTACGAATTTACCTGCAGAAAATGTCACCAGGGCAGTGTAGTTTGCATATGGGTTCACATGCTAATATACATATAATTACATGAAAACCACTCCAGACCGCTGTGATGTCGCAGAAAAATGGCTAGCGCATTCACACACGTACACACAGACCCACACCTCACCTGGACCCAGACTCTCAGTTAGCAAAAATGTATAATAAACCCGTGCAATCTGTTAATCCCTCATCTACACAGCAGTGCACTCAAATGACTTCTATACTAAATAGATGCCTTTTAGTAACAATACACATATAGCCCTCTATATATTCAACAATTCTGTCAATTCAAAACCCGCAGAGACTTTGTGATAAGAGCTGACAGACAACATACTCTTCTCAAGCTCACATCTGGTGCTTCTCATGGGTTTATCAAGTGCCAGTCTGAGTACTTGAGCAAAGCACGAAAAGGAAGAGAAAAAGCACAATGCAACACAAGGAAATCTCCTACTTAACTACTCCATCACCCAAATGGAGACTGTTATTACCTGCAGGAACGTCGCATTACTGAGAGGCGTCGAGTGTGATGGGCTCTCAGATGGCGCCGAGTTCCAGCTAATTGGCGGCAGGTGTTGGTGCGTTCAGCTCTGTACCACATATATATAAATCTATATTCATGTGGAGAGGGGAGTCTTCATCATTCACGCACATGTTTCAGGCACAAGCAGACGGGTGCGGATATCACAACATCTGCTGCTCCTCTGAGGTGGTGTAGCCAAAGTTATCCCAGTCTTTGTGGTAAAGAAGGATAACACTGCTACAGGGGATGTAAGGGTGGCTAGAGGATGCGATGGTCCAAGCGTGGATAAGTGAAAACGGTCGTATTGGGAAGGGTACGGTCAGTATGCATCTTGTTAGAACAGAGGAAAATGAAGGTGCAGCATGTAACTTTTTCTGATGCAAACGCTGGGTGACAGTATCTCAGTTTGAAGAGTGTTTGTGCACTGATCTGAAGGTTGGCAGTTCGAATTTCACTCGTAACTCGTAACGTAAACATCATTGGCAACAGGTAGCAGTGTGATTCCACTTCCCACCTCTCCATGCTGTTATGTCCTTACCTCATTTCTCCCCAGTGTATGCATAGGCTGTATGAACATGTGTGTGAATGGGTGAGTGGTTCCTTCATGTAAAGTGCCTGGAGCTCCTTGAAGGTGGAAAAGTGCTATATAAAAATATGACCATTTTCCATTTACCCCATGTCTAAAATGTTCGATAGTACAGTATTAAAATGATGCATCTTACATTTGTGTAATTACAGTTTTTTTTTTCTATTGCTCAAAAATACCTTGTAAGAGTAAAACCTAAGTTTTTTTTTCCTGTGAGTGCAGCCACTTTTTCTGCGGTGAACACAACAGGAAAGGTTTTGTTTTTACTCCACTGTGTTGTTTCAGTTGGTGATGAAATGGTTCATTCCCTCCCAAGTATTTCCCATGGAAGGTCCTGGAGTCTTAGCCCTGATGTGTGATTGTGTGATACCCTTCTTAGTTATGCTAAATGATATTAGTAAGTAAGTGTTTATTTATATAGCGCTTTTCACAGACAGATGTCACAACGGCGCTTTACAGAGGATTATTTACAGAGCATTCTTCATTCACTCCATACCCGGTGGTGGTAAACTACTGTTGTAGCCACAGCTGCCCTGGGACAGACTGATGGAGGCGTGGCTGCCAGGCCAACCGGCGCCAACGGTCCCTCCGACCACCACCAACACTCACTCACACAACTTTCACACCTACAGTGCATGTTTTGGGTTGATGGGGAAACCGGAATGCCCGGAGGAAACCCATCCACACACGGGGAGAACATGCAAACTCCACACAGAAAGGCCCGGGCGAGTGCTAGAGTGCATTTTTTAGAATGTATTTTGCATTCAGATTGCTCTAAGGTGGTGTGTCTAAAGAAGTCTTCCTAATCCATACTAATACATACTCAAAGCATAACCATACAGCCACATCTTCAGCAGCTTTGCTAACATCTGCCGCTCGTGTGATCTATTGTTGGGGACTGCAGCATGAATTTACAATCCTGAAACACTGATCCAGATTTGTCCTGCATTGTGGCCGCTCTCTTCTTGTCATACGCAAGCTTTTATTTCTCTGATGGGTCCGTACACCGCCCTGTCGTAAACCATTCATCACGCACCAATACATCTATCTCCTCCCTATTGTGAAACATGACTGCTGCGTACCAACTGACATGCTACTATTACTCATTGTCCTTTATATGCGCCATATTATTGTTCGCCATTTAACCATTATCTCCCTCACCAGGCTTTAAACTCGGGACAAAACAGATCCATTTGTTGCCAAGTTGGATACAAAGTAAATCCTGATGAAATGATGAAAATGCCAAAAATATTCCCCTTTTAGCTATTTATAGTCTGCCCAAATTGTTGTCCCAGTTTTACACGAGTAATTGGTTGTTTTTGGATTGTTGTAACTTACCAATAATATCTACTCAGAAATAAACCAAATGTACATATTTTTTTTACTGACAAAAAGTAACTGAAATGTGTCAGAATAACTGGACAAAGCAATTTAAACCAAATAGTAATGAATGTAATTGCTATTATGTGCCAGGCTTGTCTTGATTAGAAACTTCAAGCACTGGGGAGGCAAGGAAATGGGTAATAAAAATAATTTCCTACTTGCCCCAGTGTAATAATACACATTTCAAAGTCAAGAGCACAGCCTTTAGGAATAAAAAGTCTAAATTATTAGCAACTAAAGGTCAAGCATTTTTTGAAGACTTTATTAACAAAGAATGTGAAGTCCATCCCCGAGGCACAAATGAATAATTGTACCTTTTTTCATTTAAAATTATTACAGTACGCTCGTCATTATTTTGGAGACCTTTCAACAGAAATTACAGCCTGATGTTAGATGGGTCATGTCACTTACATAGAGTTCCAACTTAAATATGTGCAGTTGGGTCACTGGTAAAATCTCTGCAAGTTCTGATTATCGCAGAAGCATTGTGAACATATTAATAACGGTGACACCTTGCTGTCATTGGAGAACTTAATTGCCATGGTAACACAGATGGCAAAAGGTTGTAGTGAATATAATTATACAATGGAAAAAGAGCTGGTTTGCAGACAAAGGTTGAATAGTTGTTCAAACAATGGCTATGTTTGCGTTCATGCAATATATACAGTAATATCCAATAGAGCACCATTTTCTTGTGTATTTTTACCACTCAAAACAACAACTCTCTTCAATTGCTGCTTCATTAAATCCATATAATTATGTGTGACATGCTAAAAATACATTTAGTATTATTTCTAGTTATAAAATGGGAGTGACAGTGTGGTGGTCTCCTCAACCCAAGATCGGAAAATCAAATCCCGCTCGGATCAAATTCTGTCATTATGTCCTTGGCCCAGACACTTCACCCACTTTGCTTAGTATGAATATGGTGTGTGAGTGCGGGTGATGGTTAGAGGAGGTCGATGGCGCAGATTGGCAGCCTCACTTTTGTCAGTCTGCACCAGGAGAGCTGTAGCTAAAGCACTACTGAGTATGGAGTGAATGATTAATAATAATAGTAGAATAATAGTGCTTTGGGGGTCTTATATAGACTCTATATATAAAATCCCAATGCATTATAAATTATGGGACATTATCAAATAACAAGTGAACTTGATTTGAACCCTATAGAGTTTACAATTTACACTACAATGTAATTCAATGGTTTGTAATATTAATAGCTATAGTCTCTTCACAATTGCACTTGCTAAATGCTAAAAATATGTATTGTCATCAGCTCATTAAAACGTGTTTATAGCTGTTACTACGTTATCAGCTTTATTCAGCCCCACGCACATCGACTGAATGTTAAATGTTTTGAAGTTTTGTAAAGTCAGGCTGCAATAAGGTTCTTATCCATCAGCACCTTTAATTGATTCCTTTGCTCTTGATATGATATGTGGTCAAGTGCCACATATCGATTTCTTTATGCTAAGCAAAACAACAAAGGCAATGAGGGAGATGTATTGAGTGCTTCTATGAGTTTATATCTCCCTTGGTATCGTCCATGTCACAGCGAATAAAATAAAAGCTTTATCTGCTATTCTTTGATATGATTAAGAAGTCATACAGCTGCATATGTCATACAGAGACACCATACTAGGTCACTTGGGTCACTTCCTTCTTTTACCCATAAGGCTCTGGGAAAGGTCGGGCAAGTCAAATACTAATACCTTTAGTCTGGTCTCACAGGAAGTGGTTTAGGCTTTAGAGAAAGAGCTAAGTCAGAGCCTCCAAAGGTTAAAAGTACTGTGATGTGAACTAACAGAGCAACAAAATGGCAGCCTCCACCCTGAGGTTACATATGGTATCTGTGAGAAAGGCATCTGTGCTTTTCATCCAAGACGATATCAAGGATGTTAGTTTTACTCACAAAATAGATCATTTTAATGTGGATTTTTAAGCAATATGTAATGGGAAGAAAGGCTGATCCCATAAAGTCAACACCAGGTCAGCTAAACTGCAGACACTTGGTGTAAATGATGTCATGGTTGTTGTTGGAAATGCCTCAATGTGAGTACAGTACAGAAGAATTAAAAATTTAATCTAACCTTAAAGGTGCTCTGCATGGTTTTTGCTATCTTAAAAAATGTAAAAAAAATAAATAAATAAAAATAAATAGAACTATTTAATTTAAACAGTTTACAATGGTCCAAACGTATTCCTTGTTTACCTTATGCAGAGGCCAGAGCAGAGTTGACAACTGGCATGCTAACCGTGCATGTTGTTGTTATACAATGTAACCCTGGGGAAAGACACATTTTGCTCAAATACAGGCCAAGCACAGGCCCTTTAAATAAACAGTAACATTCTGTATGATAAAAAATTGTCTTTAGTAATCAACAGCGATTCCATCATTTTCATGCATCCAACTTTTATCTCAAAGGGAAATGTTGTGGCTCCAAAAGATTAACTTGTTTTTCTGCCTTATATTTTTCAAACGTGGTGTTTTCTGAAAAGTTATCTTGTTTACGCTTTCTCTTGGCCGACTCTCATTACAAGACCTGCAGTAAATCCAGTGCTTCACTATAAGGCTATAAATACAACTCTACTTTGAAAATGTAAAACGCTACTATCACAGAAAATAAGGTTTTCACTTTATTGTCTCGACTCCAGACTCCCTTTGCCTCAAGCCATAAGGAAAATGAAGAGAATATAAAATATATCTTAACTAGTCTGTTGTGATAAATGAGAGCAAGACGACAAAGAAAATGGACCACTAAAGCACTCAGGAGATTTCACATAAGTATTTTTTTCCCCTTCCTCTTGGACAAGTGTTAGAGCCATTTGGAGTTTGGATTTACCATGAATTAGCATGGCTTAGATCCTGTTAGCACTGATAAAACCACCCAAAATGTCCCAGTTGCATCCTTATCCGTTCCAATGAATATTCAACAACTCGCCTCTCATCTCTCCATTGTTTTCTCATTTGTACTAGTATCTTGACAAAACATGCGATAGCCAGATGTGAGGAAAGGGAAGTGGCATTGATATATAGCCTGATAGGCCCAGCTTTGACACGCTTGGGGAGGCAAAAAGAGCCCCATCTCTTAGCACAATCAGAACGTGGTCCAAATTCATTAGAGTTAAAGCGACTTTGATGTATTATCTAGCAAATGATTACGTCGGAGAGATTTGTTTTCGCTGGGAATATCCGTCTGAAAACATTTAAACTGGCAGGTTTTAATATGTTGCTCAGTCATGTGGTTCATTTCTGCACGGTGTTTGTTGTCTTTCAAAAGTCAACTTAATATGGTGGCCGAGATTTCAGTCTAGAGAAAACAAGCAATGGCTGTATTAATAAATTCAAAGCAGTGATGGGAAAAATGCATTTACTTGGATTTAGTTACATAATACTGAATACCTGCATTAAAGTGAAATTCCCTCTCGTGAGCTTTAAGCCAAGTTAAAATGTTGTTACCTCATCAAAAACATATCTAGAGTGTGTTGTGTTTTGTTTCATTCACTCATGTTTGAGGGAATGAATAAATGATTACGTTGTCTACAAATCTCCAGAGCTCAAAAGGGTCTGTTCCACCTTGTGATGTCATTTAGTGGTAGTTTAAGATTTCAAGTGGAAAATCCAGAGCTGAAATGAACCAAATGATTCTAGTGAAGGTGTATGGAGTTTAAAAACACAGTGGAGCTCTTCCTGTATTACCACATGACATCACAAGGTGGAAGAGAATGTTTTGAGAGTAGAACAGATTGTAATATGGGTCCTTTAAATGTATTTTGTAACAAACGAGTACAAACTATACATGGCCGAATCACAGTACTGTATTCTGAATACTTTGAATACTACATTGAGTTGATACTGTCCTAGTGTGTAAAAAGAAAAAAAGAAAAAAGTAAAAATGGTTGTCCCATTTCTATTTATCACTAATTAGGGAAGGAAATATTGCACATGTACAACTGAAAAAGAGCTGCACTGTGGACTTCAAAGTCTAAATTGTGTTACTTAAAAATTCTGAATATATATTTTCAGTGTATATATTTAGTTACTTCCCACTGATGCAAGGCAAACTTTGAAACAAAAAGTATTACATATCAAATCACATGTATTTAGTTAACCCACTTTGAAAACATTCCTTCCAGGGGCTCATTTGAATTGTGATCTGAGGATAATGAACTCGAAAACATGCTTTGTATGGTTATGTCTTTGCTTCATTGTCAGTCATTACAATCAGGATGTGGGTGAATTAAAATTTTTCTTCATTAAACCTCGGCAGCTGCACTACGCAAACTCAAACTTATCAAAAACAGCCCAAAGTTTTTGACAGCTGAAAATGTAATGGTTTAGATTTACAGCAAGGGAGTGAAATTTGGCAAAGTGATGGAATATCTCATAACACTTCCTGGTGAGTCACAAACAAATGTTTAATTTTTCAAACTTGTTCCCTAATTAGAAATGGTTATTCTTCTAAATCGTAACAGTAGCTCAATCTCGAATCTGAAGATTGGTGGTTCAAAACCCGCTACAGACAAAAAGTAAATGGATACAAAACATTGTTGATTAAAGGTGCATTGTGTAACTTTTCTGGTGGAGGGTTCGTCACCTGCTTGTTTCTATGGATACATCATTGCTCTGCCTTACATGTATTCAGTTACAGGTGGTTTTATAGCTCAAAAAACTAGAAAAACAGGCATTCTGACTGTGAGCGGGATTGCCTTTCCACAGATCTGACCTGTAACTTGGTCTAATTTGGTCTCCATGAAGAGAGAAAGGTTGAATTCCTTATTGCGAAACATTCCAGACAAAGCAATAACATCTCCAAGAAAAGCATGTGACAGCCCCAACACCAGAAAAGTTACGCAATGCACCTTTAAGCGATCAGATCCACTCATACACGGGTTGGTGGTTTGGTCCAAGCTGCTACAGACGATACTGTTGTTCTGTCCTTGGGCAAGACACTTAACCTTCCTCACCCCCAGCGTCTCCATAAACTGCTGTGTGAATGTGTGTGTTATTGATCATTTATAAGGCATTTCCTGTCCGAAGCCTAAATAAGAATTGTGTAATGAAGTCTAAGCTAAGATGCATATGATTAAGAGAAAGATGAACCCAACACTTCCACAAGAAATGTCAGAGCATAACAATGTAATTATAACAGTGCACTTTATTCTACACACTTAACAAAATGAATGAACTGTCAGATCTCAATGGGCCCATAGTGAATGAATGCGAGAGAGGGCCTGGTCTGCCAGTGGATGTATTTGGCCGTGCAGCTCACTGGCCCTCGTCCAGGCTGTACACTATGGATGCCAGTAGTTGCTGACATAGGCTCCATTACGCCCCTTGACCCCTGAGAAGACTGAATGAAGAGCTTTGGGGATATGCAAACTTTTGTTGATATATATAAAAAAAAAGATCTGCAACAAATTCTGTAATCTTTTTATTTCCCGGTAATCTTGCCCGAGCTGTAATTGCCTGGCAAGTCGAGAATGCTATCGCTCTGTATATATTTTATACAGATAGAGATGAGTCTGATCAAAAACAGATTTCTACAGTATCAAGCAGTACCAAGCGAATCTCAAATCTCACTTCAGAATAACAGAGCATCGTGCTTTGCTCACTGATTTTGCACACATCTTTTTTTTTTTTCAGTCCCTTGTGTGCTTCCTTCGTTTTGTCCTTGCACAAAGAAACATCATGGCTTAGTATTATTCACAAATATTGGCACCAGAACCAAATAACATGGAAATATAAATTTTTCTGTTGCTGACTTTTGTATGCGACCAGTTTAACGAATCAAACTTTTCAGAATGATGAAACTAGAGGCAGTAAAATGCAAAATAGGTTTTAGATGCGGTTTTAGATGTTATCCATGCATTTTTGAGTATTTATTTATTTATTATTATAATTCTCCATAACAAAAACATGATCAAAACCTGTACACAACAACTTGATAAACCTGATGTGCAGTAGTTTCATTAGTGCTCTGAAGGGGGAGTGACTTAATACAGTGACTAACTTATAAAACATGCTAATATGTTGTTTTTGGCAAATATAGCACTTTCAATGAATAAAAAGGTAACATGATGATCGAAATATATTATGTGTTAGCAGTTAATACCAGTTAATTCCCTAAAGAAATAAAATACCCCCTCAACAGCCAGATTGTTTTAGTAAATTGACCCTATATTATTGACCTGATTCCTACTTACAGCAGTGCAGCAAAACAAACTCAGTGGAAACTTGAGTAACAGTATCTACCAAGTAATAAGTACAAACCAAAAGGTGCTTTCAACTACTGTGTGTGTGTGTGTGTGTGTGTGTGTATGCATGTGTATGGTACAGATCATTGAGGCAGGCGGTGTTAGTGACTTAGAGCAGAAAGGCTACATCCGTCACTCCACATTTGCTCGAACGCATTCTGACAAGGCCCAAAGCCACTCATGATAACCCACGGCTCATAACGCACGCCACAGAGATGGAGGTTCACGCGCTGTTCAAGGGTAAAACCAGAAGTGAAGGTACAAGCTATTAAAATACATCAGGAGTACTGTAGTAATTTGGCAGGATTGGACTGCCTGGAAGTTGGAGTGGAAGTATTGTTCACGCTGGCGTGTAAAGTGATTGTCCTGCATTTTCTGTGCCAGCAGTTTCTGGAACCTGAAAAACTATGGGTGCATCTACTACAGATACTGGGGTTAACGCTACTGCTTTTACTTGCACATGTTTTTGTGTAAGAACTAAGCTAAGATATTAAGCATTCAACTACAGCATGCATAGGTCATGACTTCACATTTTGGGGCGGAGATAGGGGGTAGGTGAAAACAATAAAACAAACAAACAAACAAAAAAATTACAAGCCTTTAATGCAGAACAACATAGGTTTACTAAAACATGGATCAGCGCAATATTTAAAATATGGCCAAGTTACTTCTAAATTGTAATAGACATTTCTTATAATAATCTTAACATGTAATAGTGTTTTATGATAACATTATACATGGGTGAAGGTTCTGTATTACACAAAATGGACTCTTGCAAGTTTTAAGCCATGTTACCTTCTCAAAAACGTACCTGTTCTGTTTGAGTTTTGTTTTATTTCATTCACACAGGTTTAAGTAACCCTTTATTACTAGTTTGTCTACATCACCAAAGCTCAAAATGGTCTGTTCCACCTTGTGATGTCATGTGATGTAGTATTAACATGAAGTAGTAGCTTTCATGTTAATATTTAGCTTTTATCTTTAGGTCAGTACAGCCATTGTCAGGGCTGAAATTATCCAAATGATTCTTGAGACTTCAAAAACACAGTGGAGCACTTCTTGTAGTACCACAGATTATCATAGATTAGAAAATAGTGTAATATGGGCCTGTTTAAAACCCCAAAGAATCACTAATAATAATTTGCATGCTACTATAACTGTGTCTGATTCAAAACGGGATTTATGAAATGGAAATTATTTGCGCTCACATTTCTGTAAATAGATGTTGATTAAGAAAAATATGTCACTAGCAAGAAGAGAAGAAAATCCAAACTTCAAATACCCTGTTTTACATGCATATTTTCCTCGAAAAGCAGTTTCATTGGGGACATCAGTTTTATCCGTGCACTGGGACTTCATTGGAGTGTGTTGGTGCTGGCATATAAAGTGATTGTGGGGCATTTTGGGTGCCAGTATTTGTCCCCGTCCCCCCGTTAGTCTCACCCTCCACGGCCCTTTAGCCAGTGACCATATGCTCAGCTCTAAAGCCGGCCTGCTGCCAGTGCCCCGTATAAGGCGCTGTAAACTGTGAGACAACTGCAGATGAGGGACACACATGAGAGAGGGGGTTTGGACACTGGCTGTAATCAAACTATTTTTAGACTCTGTATTTAACTTTGGCTTAACTTTATTTGCATAAATTATGACTCTAAATGTGTACATATGTGTGTAGTTGTTTATTTGTATATTCATTCATATGCTTAAGTGTGTATGATCCGGCCACTATAAAGACATTCTCTTTGTATGTTTGATTTTATGAACTATAACATCAGCCTGCTCAGGGACGACAGGTGGTTTACAACCTGGAACAGTCTCTACTGTTAAGGTCAGTGTAAACTGAGCACTGTCCCTGTCTCATTCAATAAATAAACTAAACTAATGACAGATTTGTATGATTCCCTAATTTTGTCTTAATTTGGTGGGATTAAAATTATTGTAAATATAAATGATGGTTTTACACCAATCAAAAAGCAAAATATGTTGAAAATTGTAGGAAGCAGAGCGTTCTAAAACATACTGACAATGTCACACTAGGGAGAAAAGTTACACATAAGAAACACTGATGCTTTAAATATTAATGCTTAAATTTGTTTTGGTCACATCATAATTTCTGTGTACAACAGAGGAGTTTTGCTCACAGTTATGGGATTCTCTGTGTGTAATACCATGATTCCCAACCAATAAATCAGATTTTAAACATAAAAAATGAATGTTTTTGAAAAAACTTTAAATATAATGATCTTAATTGAGTTTTAGTAAAATGAGTCATCTAGCCTGTCATAGGCACTTTCAGTTAGACATGATAAAGTGAATGCCTATTCAGATATATTTCATTTTTTGCATATATTTGTAATGTTGGGAAATAATTTTATTTTATCTTTTATAATCTTATAAAAGGCACAGTATGTAAACTTTTCTGGTGGAGTTCTGGAATATTCCACAGTATGGCATTAAAAATCAATCTTGATGAAAAGTACGTGGAAGCTCTGCTACTTGTTTTTTCTCCATGGAGACAAATTTAATGCCGTACTGTAGAACATTTAAGTCAAAGCAATTACATCTCCATGGAGACAAGCACGTGGCGGACTTGGTGTGATTCCGTCAAATGTAATGAAAATGAATGTATTTTTAAAAGCTCATACACCTTCACTAGAGTCATTAAACATTTGCAACTCTGGAATCTCTAAACTTTCAAACTACAACTATTGTTTGAGCCGTGCTGAACCTTCTTTGTTTCTCGGAGCACCAGAGGTCATTGTGAACTTTTTGTGTAAATATGAACTGAGCGACAGTTAAAACAAACATGTTTTAAAAAGCAACTGAAGGTTATCATAGTGTACTGAAAAGTAAAGCAGTCCAATTAATAACTGCTAATTTTAAAGCTTAAAATAAAAAAAAATCACTTAATCACATCTCAAGGTGAATCAGAGCATTTTGAGCATTGGAGATATAGACAACCAGATAATGCAGGATTAGTCAGAAAGAACGAATGGAAAATAACAAAAAACACAACTCTAGGTATGTTTTTTTTTAGAGGTAACAGCATTATAACATGGCTAAAAGCTCACATGAGTTCATTTTATCCATACATTTATCTATACTGTAACAACCATGTTCAAGAGCCAATATTTTACTTTGACCCTTTCTTATTGTGACACTAAACCAGGCCCTTTGCCAGTCACTCAATATACTGTGCAGTTAACTGTGAGGACAGATGAGGTAGTGCAATGAGAATTTTATGGCTTTACTCCAGATGATTTTCACTTGTTGGAATTCCCTTTCTCCTTCATGCTATATTAAACTCTCTTTTTTGCACATTTAAATCTTTGTAATTTACTACAGCCGTCTTCACCGTGGGACTGTAGTTTATTAGGCCATGTTACACATTTCTGGAAGAACTAGTCACTGCCAAGAAAGTTCTAAGCCTAATTGTATTTCAAGGTTATAGAAAAATGCATAGAAAAGTATGTCCGTGATGAATTAAAAGCAAAAGGAAGTGGTCAGGGCTTTAATGATTTGGGGTATTTTTAAGGCGGAAACTGAAATAGAAACGGACATGTTAAAGGTGCTATAGCCTCATTTCCACTGGTTCACTTTGGAGTGGATCAGTCTCTCCATGTGCTGACTTAATCTTAATCTTAAACCATCATATTTCCAGTTATGCCAGTCTTATACGCTGAGCCCACATGAGTCACAAAACAAAGACAGCAAGCTAGCATCAGCTGTTTCCTGTTTACTGATGCACAGCAATCGCATATATAGATAGAAAATATAATACCTCCAGTTCAAAATGCTTAAAAAGCTGATGATAAACCAGGAGTTTTCAGTTTATACTCTTTTTAGCCACGTCTCAGAGCACCACAAACTTGGAATTACTAAACATATTTTTGTGAATTGCTGAGATCGACTTTATAATTATGAATATAATTGAAATATGATATTGATTTTATTTATCATGAAAACATTTTGTTGTGTTTGGGTGACGTCAGTGTCTCCCAGAGCAGAGTCCTGCCCCTGAACCCCGAGTCTGGCCTGGAGCGTGGAAACACAACACAGCTGGAGGGAGCTGCACCACACAGACCCACTACAAGGCGACCTCAAGTGAACTGCGTCAGTGGAAAAGAGATTTATGTAACTTCACTGGTGGAGGGTCTGCCACCTGTTTGGCTCAATCTATGGAAATGTTATTGCTTTTCCTGGAATGTTCTGCAGTATGAAATTAAACCTATCTCCATGGAAACAAGCATCTAACACCACCAGTTACCACCAGAGTTACTGTTGGATCTTTATGTCTAACTCTGTTAATAGTTATTTATATTTATCTTATTTTGATTGCACGTGTACATACAACATATGCAACAAAATAGGTATAAAATTTGGATTAATACCGTACAACATTCCAAGCATGATAACATCTCCATGGAAACAAGTAGGTAACATACCCTGAACGGGAAAAGTGACATAGCGTGCCTTTAACACTGTGATCCTCAAAAATGTGCTGCACCAATATAGATCATTTAAAAGTTATTTTATTTAACTTATCACCATTCATTGTTATTCTGTCCATACATACCGTATTTTCCGGACTATAGAGCGCACAGGTATATAAGCCGCAACCGGGCTATAAGCCGCTGATGTCTATGTTGAAAAATGAGATATTTACTGCATATACAGAACGATTTTGTACTGTAAATGTACATTTATGTACCTGAACAGATTCTTTCTGAACAGTGTCTTTTAACACAGCAGCAACTGTGCTGATTAAAACAGGTCAAAAACAGAAAAGAACCAGTAATTGATTATCTTCATTTCTCCTGTACAGTGAAACCACAAGTCACTTTAATCATCTCCGCTGACGCCGAGCTTACAGCAGCAGCACAGTAGATGTCTGTGCGGGACAGAATTTTCTTCCGCAATAAGCTTTCAGAATGTTCTTTCAGAATGTTCTTTCAGATGCTTTTATTACATCCATGGTCCTGCGCCATGCTGTTTTGTGTTGGGTCCCGCGGGTGCAGGGCTCTACAGCGGTTTCCTTCCTGGAGCAAGATCGATGCCTTCAACTTAAAACTTGCATCATACAAAGTTCTTCATGTGCTTTTCATGATGAAGGGGAGAGGATTTGAAAATAATTACCTGTTAGTAATTTATCGTGCGTGTTATATCTGCTAAATAAAAAGTAGCGTATTCTTCTTAGCATTAATTTTCCGTCTATCTTGTTTGAAATTCCGGTTAGAGCGCCCCTAGTGGTGGAAGAAAAATCCACAGATAAGCTGCTCCTTTGTAAAAGCCGCATGGTTCAAAGCCTGGGAAAAAAGTAGCGGTTTATAGTCCGAAAAATACGGTACTTTTATTTATATATGGTCACGTTTTCAAGCATGTCTTTTATTCAGCTCATAATTATATTTTACTAACATTATTCATTGTTTTAGGTTGTACGATATCGCCAGAGCACATTTGTAGTTAGTGGGTTTTTTAACTGACAGTAGCCTTAAAATGATTTTCATTCATACACATCAAAAGAGCAGAGATCCACACAGAATTGCAGAACATATAGTACTGCAAGTGACATATTAATTACATGCATTTTCTGCTCAAACTGGAAAACAGCTCTCAAGGTGCGTCCATCTTTCTGTCACTCCTCAGGCGAGCATTATGTTTGCCCTAACGCATAGGACCACACGTTTTACTTCAGAGCTTCACCTATGCCATTGTGATTTAATTCAAGCTGTTTCTTCTTAAAGATCAAAATTAATTATTGTGTGAACTATTTAACGCCAACAAAATAACCTTCCTGATTAGATTATCCACAAATGTGATTTAAAATTACAACTCACAACTCATAAAGCAATTTAATAGATTTCTTATGCTTCCTTCTATTTACCAGTTGTGGTATTATCCCCTGTTGAGGATTCATATAGACAATGTACAGACCTGCTGTTTTCAATCACCAGACCCCACGGAAATACACAGGTTTGTGTTAAAGATTTAGAAACCACAATCAATCTTCTGCTAAATGTCCCAAGACATAATGTGTGAATATATATTCACATATATTCACCTTCTGTTTATATCCAATACAACTTAAATAGCTTTACTGGAGCTACTTTGAAATTGCATCTTCTCTCTGGGTGCCTGTTGTATAAATGGGCAGAGCTAACCTGCTAGCTGCCATGTTCCCAATAGGAAGTGAGCATGGCAGTGCTTCTGGCTCCATCAAATCTTGACTTTACATTGGAAAACTGTCACCCTTTTCTCTGTAACTGCTGCAGTGAACCTTATCATCCTGGTGTTTCTCTTTTGCTATTTTGTCCATAAATAAATTCCTAATCCTAATTTGGAACTCGGCTAAAAATGATCTCCTATAACTGCTAGCCTCATGAGTTTCATTTGACTGGAGCCGAACATAGTGTGACGCATGACTCCCTTAGTCCATAACTTTATACAGTCTATGGTGCCTGTAGATTCACTGTGGGTAAAGCACCTTGCTCAGTGACCCCGCAGTAGAATGAAAAAAGGGAATAAAATTGTATAGCACCTCAGATGGCCGATGTCTAAAAGTTTTTATTGTTGTTAAATTATGTTTTGGCAAAAAGCCTTTGTCAGATCACTTTTCTTGCTTTGGACCACATTATAAAAAATGGTGCCAGCCCAGGTGCTCATATCTCCACCAACAAATGGGAGGTTCCAAAATGAGGTCACCCAGTGAGATCAGCCCACTCTTCAGCAAGGTTAGATATTTACATAAAACATTCTCATAAAATACAAAAATAGTTTGACCATATCACAAAAAGCATCTTGGCACAAAGTCCACATTAAGTCTGGGAGGAGTAAGAGTCTGAGTCCAGAAGTGTTTGCTTTTTGACACGAGCATTTCCAGGAGAGTTTATGTTTTTACACCTGATGGTACTCCTGTGCTCTGCAATACATGTTTTTAAAGCCCTACTTGTTTTACCCACATAGGTTTTACCACAGGGGCGGGTGATCATGTTAACCCGATAGGTGTAAGTAATGGTAGAATGAAAAAGGACTGACCGTCAAACCACCAGCCTTTTAATATGCCCATGACTTGTTCTTCAAAGCTACCACTGCCATGTATTGCACCACTGGACAGAGGCCAAACTCTCACCATGTAATTGTTTCATGTGTATGTACAATGAAATTCATCTCCTCCAATCTGTGATACTCAACCTATTTCTTTGAAGTCAGCTAAAGTAGATCTTAATCAAACCAGCACCGCTCTCAGTGTTCACTAACTAGATTCATGGTTCCCACTAAAGTGCTTTACGGGCACTTTCCTAGACTAATTCACACGCTTTATCAACTAGACAGAGCATAAGACATCAGACACTTTCTACTTCGTAACCATAGCAGCAGTTTTATATATCTCCAACACCTTTGTCAGGAGATTCACTCACTTTTCTGTGAAACAAACCACTTTTTACGCTCCGTTCATTTGTCAAGAAATCTTCGACGGCAAATTACTCACATCCAATCCCTCTATGACACGACTGTGAAAACTACAAGGAAACAAGCAGGCAGAGGTTGCCCCACTCCGGAGTGACATAGAATAAATGTTACATCTTCAAGTTGCCAATTAGTTGTGAAATTGCTGCAAATGTAACCAAAAGGAGGCCCCACAATGAGCATAATGATCGTGATGAAGCCGTGATCCTCGTGCCTAATACATGAGTGATTTGTGGAGGTGGTAAGATGAGGTGAGATCTGCAAAGGTGAAAGAACATAAAAAATGGAGGAAAGGTTTTATAGCTATTTTTACATACAGCACTGTTGTACACCCAGGCTCTAAGGTAGTATTTCCCAAATATGGGTATGGGGTAAATAAAATTGTTTCTCATTTAAAAGTAACTTGGAACTGAAGAGCATTTGAATCAGAAATGTTCTTAATAAGACATTTTACATCAGTAATGTTAGGAAAACTCGAACGTGTGAGACAGCACAGGACTAAAAACGTGGAAAACAAATGCTCTAAGGACATGCACACTACTTTGTGGATGGATCTGGCATCAGCAGTTTTTTTTTTGTTTGTTTGTTTTTCATCTTAACCTTATGTAAAGGGCCTATATTACACTAACTTCTGATCTACGTCATAATGTTGTATTCTCATCAGAATCATAAATGCAATTGTGTTTTGTTTCTTTCACATAATACTATAATAATAATGTAATAATCAAATCCAGTTTGTTTGGGCTGTGTTCTTTCCTCAAACTTAAAACACTCTGTTTCACCTTATGATGTCATGAAGTGGTGATACAGGTGCTCTACTCTGTTTTTAAACGCCATGCACCTTCATTAGAATCATTTGAATAATTTCAGCCCTGAAACTGCCAAAGGTACAGCTCTTGTTTTGGATTCATTGTAACATCTTCGCTTCTTAGTGCATCAGAAGGTATTGTGGATTTTCTGTGGTAATCTCAAAGGGTTAAGCAAAAAAAAAAAAAAAAAAGGTAACAGCTTGTGGTTATTCTAGTGTATTATAGAATAAAGCAGTGTGATTGGGGCTAAAAATAGCTGTTAACTTTAAAGCTACCACTTGATGACAAGTGGAACAGAGCATTTGGAGCTCTAGGGAAGTTGGCAGCCTAACACAGGATTATTATGTGTGAATGAAACAAAACACAACTCCACATCTGCTTTTGAGGAGGTAACAACATTATAACATTATAACATGGCTATGTAGTTTATCCTATACCTTTTGCGATTATAGCCTGGACTGAAAAGCTGCATAAGGGTAACCTGTGACTTGTAAGAAAGAAAAATAAATAGGAAGGTGAAGGGTTCTGGCATAAAATCAATTTTAACAGTTTTGAGCAAAGATTTCTGACTTAATCTTACGTACTGCTTTGCAAACCCAACTTAACCCGGTGCAATACTGCTCAGAATTGTCAATTCTCAGTACACAGGGTTCTGTCACATCATTTTTATCTGCATTTTGAAATATCAAATCAGAGAGACGTATCAAAAAACCTTATTTATTTATTCATTTATTTATTTATCAAATTTATTACAAATGTGTTTCAAATGATTCTTATTTGTGGGAAAAGCCATGCAAACAACAAATGAAAAAATAAGCCGGCTAACTCTCAAAATCCTTTTTATCCACTTTCATTTAGGAACCACATATTAATCACTAACCAAGTGGTAATTGGTTTGCTAATTATTCATTTATTAGTTTTTTTAATCAAATACTTGCTTATTAAGATTTCAGTGTATGTACAAAAACATCTGCAATCCCCACTAAAATAGTTAAAAAAGGTGCACTGTGCAACATTTCTGATGGAGGGTCCCCTACTTGTCATTGTTGATTTGCATGGCCTGATATGGATGTTTCTATTGCTCAAAAATACCATAATTCCTTCTGTGAATAGGGGTGTAGTGCTGTAACCTGCTTATGATAGATTGGTTTCATATATACTATGGAACATTCTAGACAAAGGAAAAACATTTCCATGGAGATAAGCAGGTGGTTCCTCCATTGCACCATTGATGGCTTAGTACTTACAAAATACAACCTTAGACAAAAATGCATTGGAACTACTTTCTAAATATTAACAAAGATGTCATTTGTAAATGTCATGTGGGATGACGGCAAAGAGGGAGGAGGTGATCTTCCTCTTACTACTGAAGGAAAAACTTTCAGTGTCTGTTGGGAATAAGCAGCAAGACTTCCATAGCTCTTTTAAACCAATTCTGTCCTTCCCATCTCTGAGCTGTCTTGTCATAGCCAATGAGGCTGAGTCCGTGTGGCCGGGCCCTGGATGAAGAGAGTGGTTTTGATGGACTCCACATCGTTCTGCTCTCTGGCCTGTGCTATCATCATCCCCGATCCCAATGACACTGAGCTCATTAAGGCGCTGGGAATGTGGGGAGGGCGAAGGCAAATTAGTGTATTTTTCAACAGATTCTACAATTTAAGAAGAGGTTTTTGGCTGAAATATTAAGTTTGGCACTCTGTAAAGTTCAGATGAAATGGACACCCGTGGCGTTGCTCACTGACAGCTGTGGTTTTCAAATGTTTCTCCACAAATTCAAAATGATGGGTGTTTTAGCCTGAGGTTCAGTCCAAACATGTCTTTTAGTGTTTTCTTTATTCTCCATCTGTTCCGACAAGTGAACAGAGGAGAGTCCTGCCAGATGCAACAGTGGCCATTCAGCCTGAAAAAATACTGTATAAAATAACTTTGTTGAAGAGGTCTCTATACTTTTAGTTTGCTTCAATTTAAAAGTGCTATATTTAAAAAAAAAACATTTACTTTGTGAGTTTTAAGCCCTGTTGTTTTGTTACCTCATCAAAAACATACCTGGAGTTGTGCTTTGTTTCATTCACACATGTTTAAAGTGGCCTTTTATTATTAGCCTCTACATCTCCAAAGCTCAAAATGCTCTGTGATGTCATGAAGTGGTAGTTTTCAAAGTCGAGACTGACAATTCCAGAGCTTAAACATGTGCAAATGAATCTAAACACAACTCCAGGTGGGTTTGTGATGAAGAAACAACATTTTAACATGGATCAGAAAATAGCGTAATATGGGCCCTTCAGCTTCATGTTACAGGTGACATTTTGAGAATCTTTTTCCATTGAAATTATATACAATTTTGTTTTAAATTATTAATTGCTACGGCAACATTCCTAGCTTTTCATCATTCTGAAACCCATGAATACCCCAACGGCAGAACACTATGATCGCGTTCCAAATGATATGAATTTCACAGCATTCTTGAAATCTAAGAATCATAATAACCCAAATAAAACTGCCAAAACTGTAAGTTGTGTGACAGTTGCTTTGAAATTGCAGTTTACAAAAATAAATAAAACTATCATTATATCCCTGCAAGACACTACATTCCTCGGCGATCCACGCTGTGAAGCTGGATGCAACAGAATTTGAGATTAAAAATGATTGGGAATAAGTACATCAGAGGAACAGATGCAGGACAGGTGGACCAAATAGGTCCTATATTAAGCCGGGCGTACACTGTGCAATTTTTGGGTCTTTTTGAGACGAGTTTTTGGGATTGGGCTGAGTTTTGGCTTAATCGTGCGTCATGCTTCGTGTAGTTTACATGGGGGTAACAAGAACCAATTAATACCTCATAACCAGCTCCTGATTGGCAATTGTAGCTCGCAAGAATATGAAAGTAGTTCGTATAGTGTGAGAATATGAATCATGAGCTGTGAACCTTTAAACCCTGTGATATGGTTGTACAGTTTGAGCTGGGGCTGAGAGAAACGATCGGAAATATTGCTCAGTATACGCCCCGGCTTTACACAGAATTGACTCTTATGAGCTTTAAGCCAACCTCCTCAGAAACATACCTGGCATTGCATTTAGTTTCATTTACACGCTTGAGTAATCGTTTATTATTAATCTGTCTACATCTCCAACCCCAAAATGCTTTGTTCCACCTCATCGTGTAGTGATAGTTTTCAAGTTAACAGCCTTTATTTTTCAGTTCCACTCAAATTATCCGTGATTTTAGTGAAGGTGTATGGAGTTTAAAAACACAGCGCAGCATTACCTGTATTACCACATGACATCACAACGTGGAACCAACCAACGAGCCTAATTATGCAGGGTTTGTGTGTTAAACGTGTGGATGAAACAAAGCACAAATCCATATATCCATATATTTTAGATCAAGGAAACAACATTATACAAAACAGTTAAAAATAGTGCAATATGGGGCATTTAAGGAGAGATGTCTTTCCAGAAGGCTGACAAGGTTATAAACAAGATGGAACCTCAGAGGTAAACTAAAGACAAGCAGACCATATGGACGAAACAAATACGCCGTCGCAGCCACATGAAAATACGGGCTGTGCTGTTTTATTATTGCAAGACATCACTTTTAAATTCTAGTTAACTGGAGTAGCATTTAAAGTATTGATTTCCTAATAGAAGCATTCAGTGCAGTCAGAGTATTTCTTCCACCTGTAACTAGTCCTATAGCCCATTACGTTTTCTGCTCCATTGCTTCCCGTCTAGACTCTTCCTGTGGACCTCCCAAAGCATTTATCCAATCAGCACAATTCCCAGCTCAGTCTTCAGTCCATCCCACACCTACATAGTGTAATCTCATCTGAGGCCGACTCACTTATAACAAGATGTGGTATAGGGAATCATGCTTCACAGAATATGAACAAACATAATGGAGGGCGGTTGTGGCTATGAGAATTATTAAGATGTTTTGCACAGTTTAATTTGCACTATGTAATTTTCATAGGCGAGAGGATTACTTTGCTAAGCTTGTCTCCATGTGGATGGCCTTGCTTTATGTGGATGTTTCCCAATATGGCTAATAATTCATAATACAGGTGTTTTTATAGCTAAAAACTGCATTGAAAAACATACACTTACTGTGATCAAGGTTGGCTCCCCACAGTTAAGATCTGCATTGTTCTGGATTTGTTTTGATTCAAGGAAATGTCACACTTTTATTAGTTTAATTTATATTAAAGCTTTTATCTGGTTGACAGAAATACATTTTCTTTTGCTTTAAGTTTCATTTATATCAAATATTCAAATATATATTTACCATGCATGGAGAACCACGTGTATTTGGAGAACGATGTTATTTGCAAAATATTAATTGAAATAAATAATAAATATTTGAGGTTTGTCATATTCCTTTCTCCTAAAATATGCCAGTTGAGATGAATCCAATAAAAATAATAATAACTTGCACCACCTAGCAGGAGTTCAGTGTAAATATTAAAATCCCCACTGAGAGACAAATATTTTGACTTTAGTGAAACTGGAAACTAAAATGAGTTTTCCTCTGTATCACTTTCCAATAAGAACGTACAGAATGTGTAACCGTTGTTATTGTTAAATGCCATCACAATGCTTATTCTGACTTCAATCAGAGAGAAAGTTGCAAAACATATTCAAATGTCTCGTTCCCATGGGTTGTCTGACAATGCATATATACACTCACAACACACAACACACACTGCTCTTTGTATGGAGGAAGGAATTTGACAAAAACAATCAAAAACTCACAGACAGACTATTGCCTCCACATTGATCAAACACCTTGAATGCAATGGGTTGGACTCTTTTTCTGCACATACCCCAGATCCTCCGCTTTGTCCCTCACAAAAAGAATCACTCTTAAAAGGAGATAAGATCAGGACATTTAACAACTAGAATATTAAAAAAATATCAAACTTACGCACACTAGAAAAGCAGAAATATCTTCCACCATCAATTTAATCTGAGCACTGTGATCTGACAGGCTAATCTTACACCCCATGTTAATGGCTTTCTTTGATGTCAGAATTTGATTAGCAGTAGGAACCTGTTTTCATTAATATCTGTCTGTATCAAGAAGTATTTGTATGATTTGAAAGATAAAAATCACAGTTTTATCAATTTCATCACTTGGAAAAATCGTGTGTCACACTGGAATACATTTGGAGCTGAAAAATACATGAGCAAAAAGTGTTCAAAGTTTTAACAAAAAAGTGGAAGTTCTCCAGAAGGTATTCACATATATAAGTACATGTGGTGTTCACAATGATGCATTTGGTGAGACATGGGCGGTCTGGAAATTTCAGCTCATAGATAATAATGCAATATCACCACAGGATTTATCAACCTGTAGATTGGAACAGCCAAATCCTAACATGTTACAATAAGGCTTTATTCTTGGTGAGAACAAATATTATCATGTAAGTATATCACATTGTAAAGAAAAAGTTGGTGAATCTGCAACTGTTTCAACAACCAAAACAGGTGGTCGCCCTTTGAGGTAAAGTCATTTGTGATTCCAACACCTTAGGCTAGTTCAGTCACTGACCAGTTGGGTCATCTCAGTTAATAAGAGCATCATAATATTACAAGTGAAGTGTCATGCCTATGGACTACAGAACAACAACATACAATGCCTGCAGTGGGAACTGAAATGCCAGTGTTTGGTTTAAAGGTCCTATATTATGCAAAATTTAGTTAAAATGATCTATGTTATAATGTTATTAAAGGACCAAAAACATACCTGGAGTTTTGTTTTGTTTAAGTAATACTGGATTATTAGTCTGTCTAAATCTCTAAAGCTCCACCTTGTGATGTCATGTCAGAGCAGACTTCAAGTGAACAGCTCCTTTTACCTTTTGTTCAGTAGAGATGAGCAACGTCTGGGCCTGAACTATCCAACTGCTTCTAGTGAAGGGGTATAGAGTTAAAAAACACAATGGAGCACTTTCTGTATGGAAACATGACATCACAAGGTGGAGCAGAGCTTTTTCTGCTTGAGAGAAGAACTCAGCCTAAATATACAGGGTGTGTGACTGAAACAAAACTGTTGCTATGGTTTTGATGAGGAAACATTATTATAACATAGATCATAGCATAATATGGGCCCCCAGATGTCGGCCACTGTTTCACTGCTACGGACTAAATAACACATTCCAAAGATGTTCATTTGTTTTTTTCTTATAATAAATACTTATGTTTCTGTAGGCAAGCAGTAGAAACACATAACTAGTCTGTTAGCTGAACGTATTTAAATTTTACTAACAAATAAAACAGGGTTCAACATTTAGCAGAAACGTTATTACATCGTCACCTTTAGGGGATGCTAAAATGTTATCACCAGACAAGGAATAGCTTGAGACTTGATCACAGTTTTTACAATATCAAAATGGTGGAAGACGTTGCCATGGCAGCAGTTTCAAGGGAGGTCACCAGTAAATTTGAAAGTTTCTTTTCTGACAAATATAAACCTGATGTGATGAGCGAAATGTGAAATGGTAAAAGTGGATTGAGTTGTTAAAAAGTCTCTAAGTGGTTTGGTCCTGAACTTAAACTTCAGATAAGGAGGCACTGGGGAAGGGAACCATGTCCGGGCTGTTAATGGAGGAAGGTAGGTGGGTCACTGCCGCATTAGCCACGCAGATGCTAACTGATGCTAATGTCATGTTGGGGCGAAGTAGAACTCTGCTCGGCTTAGTCCTACACTTTTTGTATGACTACCCATGCTGCTATTTTGGTGCTTTCAAATATATACTTAGATATTAAAATAAATATTAACGCAAAGATAGGGTGACCAGATCTAGGACACTCAGGGTTTGTGGTGGTTGGTAATAATAAAATTGTGAAACAAGTGCGTAATTAAGGAAAATTGTTCTGCACTCTGCCCGTGTGAGTCAGTATAGTCACATTTTCTTTATGTTTTGGTTATTTTTAAGCAGCTTTTCTGTATTTTACCCAAACAAATGACACTTTATGCCTCTTTTTACTGTTGGCAGGAATGAGACTGGACAAAAATAGGGACACTTGGGACATTTCTTGAAAAAAACTGGGACAAATCACTGGTTTTGGCTAAATTTGCTGGGACAGGGGACACAGGGCTCATAACTGGGACTGTACTGGGGAATTAGAGACGTCTGGACACTCTACGCAAAGATTAGTTAGAGCTGCTATCACGTTGGCTACCACTTATGGAGCTTATGGATTAATGCCATACTTTGGAACATTCCAAGCAAATATAATATCCCCATGGAGACAAGCAAGTGGCAAACTCTCCACTAGAAAGATTACAGTGTTTCTGTTAATGCTTTATATTTGTGTGCATTCATCTGTGTTTGTAGCCTCCTAATAAATATGGTTTTTACATTTCTTCAGCTCCAATTGTTTTAAAATAACTGCATATTAATTATACACATACTGCCCACGGACCTTTTCAATGTTGTTCATAGTTTTAGATAATTAATAAGCTGTTGTGTGCATTCAAGGAGCAGATATAACTTAACTAACAAATAAAAGTCAACTGCTTTAGACTGAATATACAAAAAAACAGAACAATAAAACTCATACACTGGAATATTGTTCAACAAGTTGAGATTTTAAGAAGTTAAATGTATCCATCCAGTTTATAGATGCAGGTCATATCTGCTTCTGAAGTCTCAAACTCAATTTCAATATTAAGGAATAGACGCGATACTCAATACAGACTATGATGATGATTACAAAATACTCTTTATATTGATAATGGAGTGTCATTTTCAACATTAGATCACAGTGTGGTGGAAAACTTTAAGCTAAAGAATGTATTTTATGGGTTTAGATACTGTTAATTAACAACTGCTAAAGCATTTCTGTATTCCTGCTACATGTGATGGTGTAATCTACTGTTCCTGGTGTATCTCAGGACAGGACACTCTGCTCTGTCTTTATCCAATGTTTTTAAAACAACAAGCTGTTGCTTTGTTCATTCTCATCATTTAGATTAGTGAGATCCTGGGCAATCTGCTCGATGCCTCAACTGAACCTGACACATAGTCTCTGTTTGGAGGTTGTTTAGATATACTGTAGTATGTATTACCTCATGTTGATGTTATGACGTTTGTCAGCTGTATAAAAAGCCTGTTTTTGTTTTGCCATGGATTCAGATTAAGGAAAGACAGACTTTGTGTGAGGGACAGATAGTTTTTTTTTTTTCATTTTCTCTGTAATTGTGCGCACAATTGCTTTAATAAATCCAGACTCTTTGAAGACAACTTCTGTCCCGTTTTTATTCTTCTCAGATTTAAAAATCCACAACAGCAGTACTTTCTTTTACTTTCTGATACAGCTTAAGATCATTTTAAAGCTATTGTGGAAAGGTTCATTTCTGTCCATGACTGTATATATAAATAGACATAGTTAATGTGCTGGAGAAAATAGAAAGTGATCATGGGCATGCTTCTGCCTCTATTAAGGCTGGGCATGATTCTGGTCTTTTTATTTAGCTATTTTGTCAAGATATGAACATTAAAAAAATAACTTAAGTAACAGGTTTGGTTGACTCCCGCTCTGCGCTAAACCAGCGGTGCGGCAGGAAGGGGTGTTGCTGTCATCAGCCTTAGTCCTCTTCTTTATACAGTCTGTGTTTTTGACTGTGATGTGGTGAATGTGCCCTTTTTAGTATCAATGCTTGCATCCAATTTGATACTTTTGACAACACTACTCTGAAGTGAACCGGTCTTTTACCTTCTATAAAAACCCTTTGAGGTTTTCGATGTAACTCTCTCCATCATGTTTCCAGCACCATTACTATTATCCTGTTTGTTAGATTTGGACCATAGAACTGAGCGCTGCAGTTTCAGCTGTTATTCGAGTATGTTTTGCTCGCCTCCATCTTCATCTGCCAGAATCTTGCGGTCAGGAAATGTGGGATGGATTCAGTTACTAATGGTCTTAAATTGATACTTAACTCAGAGAAATCTTCAGAGGAGCAGCATGATAAATATTTCATATCCAACACCCACAACTGGAATGCACCGCTCTGATTAGGACCGTATAGCACTCGCACACACCCAGGCACACACTCCTACATACAACATGGGGAAATATATCTATCTCTACATCTTTCTATGGAAGAATCACTCCATCCGACACACTGGATTCTCAGTCTGAAACTTAGGCTGTCCATAATTGGATTTGCACTTCCCATCTATAGAGTTTTGTCGGTAAAAGACCAGCGTATTGGCTAAATGGGAGACAAAATGAGATGACTATGACTTAATGTGGGCTGGATGATGGTGGTTTTTAGAAAAAGGCAATATCACTCCAAGGAAATGATTTGTTTCTTGATGTGAATGCAAATGAATGTAGGAATTGCATTGAAGAGCCAGGACTAAAGATGTTAAAACTCTCACCAGAACGGGTCAGGAAATGGACAAAGTGGTAAATTTTTAACTAACATCCCCGCTCACAGACTCTTTTCAGTCTGACACTTAATCTGCTGTAATTTGGTTTGTATTTCCCGGCTATAGTGTTGTGTCAGGAAGAGCAGTCTATGGGAAGGCCAAAATTAGATTTCAAGACAGCGCTGATGTTGTTGATTACGGGGAATGTAAATACCAATGCAAGAAAAAGAACCCGATTTCTATTATGAGAAAAGTCAGTTGTGGTCAGTTCTTCAGGTGGAAGCTACAGGGAATTGTTGGTTTATCAGGTGGTTTAGACCCAAAGCATCCTGTTTCTTTATGTTTTTAGTCATTAATTACAAAATCACACGGGAAAAAACAAAATCTAGTCAAGCTAAAATGACTTTGATTAAGAAAGTTTTACCAAGATTTGAGGAAATTTCTCTTGACAAGTACAATTATCTGCCAGTGTAGTAAGATTTGTGTACTTAAAATATGAAAATAGATCTTGCAGCAGTTAAAATAAGAACAATAACTTTTTGCAATTCAAATCAAATGTTGCTTGAAAAAAAACACTAGCAGATAATTTCACTTGTCAAGATTAATCTATTCAAATAAAGTAAAATGTCCTTAATTTAGGTCATTTTAACTTACCTACATATTGTTTTTTTTCCAGTGCCTGATTTGTCCTGTTTTGGGTACTATACAGTAAATGTCTTACATGTCACTTAACTTTTCTAATGAAAGTTTCACCACCTGCTTGTCTCTATGGGGAAGCTTTTGTTTTTTTCTGGAATGTTCCACACTATGACATTATATCTTGCATTCAATCAGTGTATTGCATTCTTAGTGTGGACGGTTTGCCTCTCCACAGACCTGCTAGGGCTGTATGCTGTGATTTGTTTCATGCTATATATATATTTGTTTGTTACTGTCTGATTTTGTTTTATGAGAGGGACCAGGTCTATGTTTATGGCATCAGTGGCCTTTTTAAAAGTAACAACGCTCTCTCTCTTCCGTCCCTTTTTAATAATTAATTCATAATAACTTCAGGCACCTGCTTGTCTCTATGGGAATAGACAAGTTTAATGTCATACTGTGGAAGAGCCCAGGCAAAGAAATAACTGATTCATTTATATTATTTTACTGTGTTTACTTTTCCTACACATGCCAATCCCACTCACATTCATTACTGTGGACAAATTAAAAAAACATCATCAATACCTGGCTGTTACGTGCTGAATGGACATATCGCACACGAAATCCTGTTATAGAAATGTCCATTAGTACACTGTCAAGTGCATGGCCAGTTTCCTTTAACTGTGAGACTGTGAGAGCCTTCTCGCAGTCACTGTAGTAAAACAAGAGCAGCGTGTGTCCCGCCTGTGAACGCGGTGACAGCTGTGTGCGCAGGTTGATAGTTAACTAAAACAAATGACAGTGCACATTTAAGGACTGCGGCTAAATGAAGCGTTTTACAGAGCAGATCCACGGCAGTTTGGGCACATTCGGCTCTGATTAGCCTTTTTAAGGAAGACATAAGAGCGGGCTCACTCAGAATGGCAAGTTGTAATAGGCAGAAAGAAGATAAAAGGTGTGCAATTACTACAAAATTTGACAATGGGGAAGACAGAAGTTATTTCACACCGAGAGCGACGTGTTTTTGAAGTGTACTGGTGAGAGCGGATGTGTCAGTTTGTGTCTATTACATCAACGCTGTGTGTGACGGGAAGTATGAGCTAAAGAAGGGGCGACATCCAAACTATGCACCCCCTCTCCTCTTCCTCTGCCCACCGACTGCACAGCTCTCTCACAAAGGACAGGCAAGGCTGTTTCAACTTAAAAGTGCAGCGAAGATAAGTACCTGAGAATGTAGGCTATGTTCCCACTGGCAAATGGAGACATTTCTAATCGGAGCTGGAAGCAAATTGGTCGGAGTCGAAGCTATTGTTTCCAGATTGGGAGCTGAGCGAAGTTGATGGGCAGCAGGTTTGGATGAAAAAGTGAATAAAAAGGAGAAGTTGTGCTGGTAGCGTAGGTGTTGTTATTTCGAGAGGTGTGAGGTAGCTGAATGCTGGTGATTTAGTTGGTTAAGTATTTGCCTATCAATAGGAGGGTATCAGGTTCATGTCTACAAGTTTTTTAGTATTGTTGTGTGACATTTGTGTGACATTTCCCATGCTACTGTTTAGGGGATGGGTGGATAAAACAGTCAAATAACTTTTGATTCTCAATCCCTTTTTCAATGTACTGGCAGAAAAATGAGAAGTAAATATACACTGCCAGTCAAAAGTTGGTTGCTACATTTTTCCATATACTGTATCTTACTTCATAAATGTGATATTTCCTGTATGTCTGTATGTTTATAGTAGTAGAGTAAAGGAAGTAGTAAAAATAAATACAGTGAATGAGATGATTTCAATAATACAATATTTAATAATCCAATAATAATAAAAATGCTATGATATTTTTTTTTTGTTTTAGTTTATTTATGTGCTGTACAAGTCAACTCAAACTCATTTTATAATCACTTATACAATAACATGAACTTGTGTTATTTATATCACCAAAACTACATTTGACTTTGCCAGATGTGTAGGTGGAAGCTAAAGCTCATTTCCATAGATTCAGTGCACTATTTTACACAACTGTATATTTAACAAAAAGAATGGTGCGCTGCATTTAAATGTGAACTACGTCTGATGAAAATGTTATTGCTTTACCAGGAATATTCCACTGTATGGCATAAACGTATATATTTATATTCAAGTACAGGGATTTTATTTCCAAAAGTCACCTGCTTGTCTCTATGTAGATTGCAAAGTTTTATGTATATTTTCCGGAAACATTCTCTGCAAAACAAGAACCTCCATGGAGAATAAGTTTTTAGATCTGAACCCCCTATGCCCCTAGTGTAATTATGCAGTTTTAGATTGATGTCAATGGTCTTTTGTGTAAACCAATTTGTGTGCTCACTCTAAATCTATAAAAGTTGTTGTTGTTCCGTGTTAGCATTGGTAACAGTTTTATTTTAACAAGCAGTCAAGATGGCAACTTTTTTATTTAGTGTCTCATCTCACAGCAGAAATCATCCCATCCCTGCACGACAAGATTTCAGAGCATTAGAAGGGTCATCGAAACATGCAATTAGATTATGAATCTTGAGGTTTTGCAGGTTGCTAGAAAAACATAGTAAACTCGTCCACATTTGATCATATTTAAACTTCCCTATGCAAAATTTTGGAGAGACTTCCTGCTATCTCTTCCCATTAATCTTGCATTGGTTTTGGTCTTGGTGTTATCATGCTAAGTCTGTCCTCTATTAGGGTTAGTTTTTAGGCTTCATCTTGATTAGTGCGGTTCTGGCTGCAAAAGTTCCTTCTCGCAATCTCTCAATCAACTTTAGGAAGGCAGTTTTCGGTAACTATAATAATGAAAAAGCTGCTGAAAAGATGCCAGCTGACAGTGAACACAGCGCGGCTCTCCTCCTCCTACTCTGTTTGGCAGTGGCTGGTTTATTGTTAGCGTTATGGAGATGGAGGGACAGCTGTCGGGGCTGGAGTTGCATCTGTCCAACCAGATACAAGCACAACTGTGAAAAATTTACATTTACTGGGAATGGTAAAAAAAAAGATCTATAACTATTGTTTACAAGGTGAGAAAATTATATTCTGTTGACAACATTTTATACATTATTTAACTTTCTTAAAGATTCACTATGTAATTTTTTTTTCTGGTAGAGAATTCACCATTGTCTTGTTTCCATGGAGATGTTATTTCCTTCCCTATGGCATTATATATACAATATCTATCTCCATGGAGGCAAGCAGCTGATGCCACCAGGTCAAGGTACATGTCAGATCATATAAAAGGTGATGTACAGTAAAAACAGATTCTTTAGTTTTAAAAACACTTTTTTATAGAAAGAATGTAAAAGGATTAAAGTTCCAGATAAAGTGGAGCAGACCCTCATCAAAAATATTACATAGTGCACCTTTAACGGGCCCATATTACGCTATTTTCTGATTCATCCACACATGCTTGAGTAACCCTTTATTATTAGTTTATCAACATCTCCAAAACTTGAAATGTTCTGTCCCACCTTATGATGTCATGAAGTAGTTTTCAAGTTAACAGGTCCTTTTACCTTTTGTTCAGCAGATTGGCAATTCCAAGGCTGATATTAACCACATTCTAGTGAAGGTATATGGAGTTTAGCACTTCCTGTATTACCGCATGACATCACAAGGTGGAACAGATTTTTTACTGTTTGAGAGAAGAACTCAAACAGCCTAAATGTGTTTGTGTGTTCAGTGTTCAATCAAATGTGTGAATGAAACTGTGGGTATGTTTTCGATGAGGAAACAATGTTATAAAACAGATCAGAGAATACCATTAAAACTTTTTTTTTTTTTAATGAACCTATAAGTGTAGTATTAGAAGAAGTAGCAAGTAGTACCAGGAGTAGCAAGATAGCAAGTAGCATTTATAGTAGTAGCAGTTGCACATAAGTTATGGTAAAAATGTAAAATGTACAGTAAAATATACATAGTAGAAGTAATTAAAGTAAAGTAAAGAATATTTGTATACAGCAAATTTGCCTCTGAATAAACCCAGTGAATGACATGAATGAAATCTACACTATGCCATTTTACAGTTAATGATACATGATTTATACTTGAAAAATGGGTTAAAAGCCTGCACATTACCTGCATTTTAAATGGTACTAAGTGTGAGATGACGCTTCCTGCTACATATTGCTCTGTAATGAAGACATTTTATTCATACTCATACATTAATTATGTTGCACCATCTCTTAAGCATGAACTGCTACTGATATGTGCCAGCATGCTGTTACGCCAGATAGTTCTACAGCTCGATGGCTTCAATATGGAGACTATTAAAAATTCAAAAGCTACACCATATTTGCAATACTTCCAGTTTACAAAGTGCTTTAATTGATTTGTAGATTGATATATTCCTCTTTCATCGTAGGGACATTTGACATTAGCCTTTTTCTCTATAAAAGATACATCTGAAGTACAATTATAGTATTAACCTTGACTACATAGATGTTAACTGTGTCTGGGGGCGTCGATTCGTTTAGCGATGCCCTCATAATGGCTACAGTAGTTCATGTGGCCCACGGTTACGAACTGACAAAGTGATAAGTGGCTGCCCATCACGCCTCATACAAACTAAAAGGATCTTCAAATACATTAAGTTGCATAGAAATCAACCAAAGAAAACAATTAAAGCTATAAACTCTTCAATAATAGAATGCAGTTTAAAGGCGGTGTACATGATCTTTGCTGTCTTAAAATGTAAATAAATGAATAAATGAATAAATACATAAATAAAAGTCAACTTTAATAAGGTTTGCAATGGTCCAGAGTTATTCCTGACTCCCTTTATGCATTCAGAGCATCCTAATTATTTTCTTCCATCAGTTAACAGGCTTCCTGATTATCGGACAATAAAATGATTTCTAATTAGATGCAGGCCTCATGCAGCTCACTTATTTTGACCTTGGGAGCTGTACTTGGGCCAGACAATTTTGCTAAAATGCACTGGAAAAATGCTACAAGGCTTTAACTTGTACTTAGATGAAGCAATTATATTATATATTTTTTCTAACCCCAAAATAACCTTGTTGATAATATTTGAGTCTATTCAAAATGGTTGCAACTCATGTCTTTAGTAAAGGTTGGCCATGATAGTCAAGGTTTACTGATTACACACATTAGCATTGAGGTTTTGATAAACTTCATTAGGTAAGGATATCAGTTTATCCTTGAGACCACCTAAAACATTTAAATGCTTTGCTGCATTAAACTGTAAACTGATAACTGCTCTTTCACATTACATTCACCGTGTCTTCTATAATGTCTTTCTTTATATCATTCTAAATGATCTTAGGATATTTCACTTTTGCATATGCACATTTCAGATTCAGATTAGATGGATTTATTTGTCGTATACAAGTCAACACAGTGTCAACAATGCAATAAAATGTCTTTGGGTGACAAGAACCCCTCCACTCACTTAAAAGCAAAAATATATAAGTGTATTCACATACAAGAGAATTGAATAGGTAGCTTAATTTTTCAAGGTATTAAAAGATTGTAATAAACTGGCCAAGATCAGAGCCAGTGACCCCTACAGACGCAGGAGGGTCTGCTGAGTAGAAGAGGACTAAAAACTCAATTTGAATTTGAGGTTGTCACTATTGCACACTGACATTGCACTGAAGTCCATCATAAAGTACTAATATATGCACATGCACTTTATGAGTAACTTTGGCCTCAAAATGTCTGCATAGAGTTCTGATGTGGTAAAGAAGTGTTGAATCATTACCCTGCAACAGTCCCCTTGGCAGCGGTGCAAATCTTTTGTCCCTCATTGGGGCCCATCAATAGGAGCTGTCCAGTCCCCTCAGTGGACCTGTTAGTCATGAGCTGTCACTGCGGGACACAGCAAAGGTGTGACTCACTCATGTCAGTGATGAGTGACAGACAGATCCCACTGCGGCAAGGAGATCACAAGAGCACAGAGGGCATGACTATTGCTATAAAGGCACATTCCGAAAAGTCAGAAATACATTATGAGGAACAGAGTTATATTTTCATTAGTTGCTATTGCAATGTAACAGGAAGAGGAACTTAGGTGACGTTGTAATAATTCTTTGCCCACTTTTGGCAATAGTTTTGAATTTCTTACATCAGATATTATTGCTTTGCCTGAATTGTTCCACAATATCACATGAAACCTCCATAGAGAATGTTTCATAGTACTGATTTAACCCTGTCTTTATGGAGTCACGTGACATGAGTGTTCTCCCAAATCTTACACAGTTTAGTTTAGTTTATTTATTTGATGACACAGGGGCAGTGCACAATATACATTAACCTTAACAAGAGAGACACATTGTACCAGGTTGTAGGACTAGAGCTAATTTCCACCTGTAGTGCTGGGGCAGCCTCATGTTACAGATTAGATGATGATACTTACACAACATAATTCAGATTTATGCTTCCCAACTTTTCTGGTGGAAGGTCAGTGATCTACTTCTTTCCATAGAGATGTATTTATGAATCAAAAATACCTGGGAAAATATGTTCATACTGTGAGCAGGTGAGCCTCCCCGCAGATCAGACCTGTAACTTGGCCTGGTGGCATCACTTGCTTGTCTCCATGGAAACAGATACTGTGGAACATCCCAGGCTAATCAATGGAGACAACCCTATTAGAAAAGTTACATAAAGGAAGTGAGTCAGAGTGAATGGCTATTGCTAACTTCTTGTAGTAGTATAGAACAATTAGGTATAAATTATATGGAAAGTGCTGGTGTCCATTTGTTTGGCCGCATGTCATCAGTACTGCCCAATGTACTGCACATTTTTCACATTTTATCTTATATTTGAAAACTGTTTTAAACACTGACAAGCTGTGCAACGCTTCAGGAAAATATATAAACTATGCATTTTCCAAATTGAGACGCAGTTTGTCAATTCAGCACTTGCCACTGTCTTTGAGCTGATGTGTGCACATCTTTTCTTAGTGACTATTATAGCCTGTCTCTCATCAACGTATGTCACCCATCAGCAGGATATATTTGGCATTGCTTTCAAATAGTAGCTCAAATCCCTTTTAATTTGTATTCGATTTTCCGGGCCCTGATGATGGAAGTTTCACAAGATTAGTGGTGCGATCACATGGATATTAGCTGTCTTTGCCATTTCCTCTCAACAAACACGAGAATCTCAGAATTAGAACAAAAAAAGTGACAGTTCACACTCCGTTATCTCTGTTTGAGTGTCTTATTAGTTCTGGTTCCTCAACTTGAATAAAGCACCCAAGCTGGCAATGAAGTCAATAATAACATTTCACGATGACATTTGACTCATTTTCTGGTCTAATTATCTGGTACTTATTCTCACCACCTCCTCTCTTGTGGTTTAAATCTTCAAATCTCTAAAACACAACTAAATGATTAATTGGTCAATGAATAGTTAACAGTGGTGTGGAGCATCTTATGGCCTTGCCTTGGCGTGTTTTTTTAGTGGTCCGGCCCCACGACCAGCATCCTTCACGCATTCCTTGATAAATAATGAGAAAAGCCAAAGCTAAGGGCCAAAAATAATAATAAAAAAGTCACCAGGGAGATTGTGGCTGCAGTTTCGTCAGACCTGCTTTTCAAAGTGAGTCCATTGGTAATAATGTATTTATGACCAAGCCTGTCGGACTAACTAGGCCTCAATGACAAGTCGGCCCTGCACACGCCGACAGCCACGCGGAGCTCCTCACTGAATAAACCATCACAATAATTCGTCTTAGTATTAACTCATCATTTATTCATACCTCCACAATAGTGCGAGATGGAGATGGACCCAGGAAATACGACGCCTTCTTAGGGGGAGAAGACACAAAGCAAACACAGGTGACAGGAGAGGAGCTTAAAGAGCATAGAACAGACTGTGCTGAGATGTTATAGGAAAAAATACAGCCAATCGAGGTTTTATTTTGTTATTTGTGTGTATAGTGGCCAGTGGTGGAAGAATTACTTGGTGTTGTTACTTAGGCTTAAGTTAAAGTATTAAAATACCTATTTAAAAATGTACTTGAAGAGTACTTCAAGCAGAATTTGAGATCTAATGAAGTTACAAATGTAGTGATTTTGATATAGATTTGTGCTGAATTTTGCTCAATAGAAACAACTGAATTTGTTTTTTATTTGTATATTGTTTGATCAAACTCTGAAAATGTTACAAATAAACCTCAGAGCCTTTTCAGCAGGTCTCAAACAAGAATAAAAATACTTTTCAAAAATACCTGCTCTGAAATGTAATGAAGTGAACGTATCCACTTTAAAATCTATGCATCTACATTGGTTTTTTACTCAAATACAGTACTTTCCACCACTGGTAATGGTAAATGTGAATGTTATTAAATCATTTCAAAAGTCTCAAAGCTGTTATTCCTCTCACTTTATAACACAAATGGTACTAGGACTAATACTGGAGAGATTTGTTGATTTTCAGCTATATTCAAATGCATTTTCAACTCGACTCCCCAGAGGTTTACATTCCAGTACCAAAGCACCAAAATGTGTTCTTTTCACTATTTATCATGCTTCACACATCTTATTTGTGCCTGTTTAGAGGTTCTTTTTGGTTTGAGACTTGCCTGGCTGGGATCCAGAATGCTTTAATACTAAAAATGTCAGTTCAGATAAGCATGATTGACAGGTAGATTGACAGGTGGATTAGCCAATCAGGAACATGCATAGCCTGTCCAACAGAAATATGGGTGCTTATAAGGATAAAGCAAAGGAAAAAAAATGTCACAGCGACTATAAAGCATCCGTTTCTATCAGATCAATCAGCAAAGCACTAAACTCTTATTCTGCGGTGAGAAAAATGTAATTTAGTTCAAAATGATGAGTGACCAGTGAGTTCTTTCATTTCACATGTGCCACTGGTTCTGCTCGAGACATAATGGAGGGCGTGGTAACCACACTCATATTGCTTTCTATATATAAAAAAGATGCTGAATAAGTCGTTATCTTCACAGTAAAAGTTGGAATTTCATATATTTTACATGAAAATATTAACCTCTGATGTCTTTGATGTGGAAAGCATCATGAAGCTACATGTGCCTTCAGCTATAGTGACTCTCATTGGGAGAATGGATATTTTATTCATCTCATAAAGGGCAGCATGCCAATGTGACCATTAAGTCATTTTTTTCTACAACAATTAGCTGGATAGCTCATTTGTAACATGCCAGTGAACCCGCCTGAACCGAATTCATCTTTGAGCTAAAATAAGTGATGGAGCCATTTCACCACCAGCTTGTATAAATGTTATTTATGAGACTTGCATTACTCCATATATTTCAATTTGTAATTTAGTGCTTTCAGTCATATTTGTTTTGTCTTTCGAATGTATTTGTGAAGAAAAAACTTTGTTTTCCTGTCTTTTTATTTTAGCTACCTGTAACAAATATTCCACAGCTCCCATATCTTTTCATAAAGTACACTTTACTCAAACATGCACACACATCTGTGACCAGGCCCTGATGGATAGAGTGTGATACACTCCACAAAGTCTTCTGTGTTATGGACACTCTCCCGTACGCAAATGCATTTAGCTAATGTGTTATATGTACTCTTACGTCAAGGTAAATCAACCTTATACAATGAAACCCAATCAAACGGCTTTACTATTCTCTGCCCCTTCCTCTTTTCATTTGTCCTCCCACTCCCACAATTCAACTGGGTCCTATCACTCATGACCATATGCATTTCTAAGCAGCCTGACAGTCTATAAGTGAGTGGCTAATTTAAATGAATAAAATACAATGGCAATATGTCGCCATAGTATTAATCTAAGAAATAGCCTGTCATTAAAGTTTATCAAACCCTAAGAACATAAAGACACAATGAGAACAAATGCAAACAAACAAACAGGTATTTTATGGACGCTATTTCTGCACATTTTTATTATATTCAGGTTTATTGCATTGCAAAACATATAATATAGTTACTGGCTATACTAGTATATACAAACTAGTATATACACACAAACCTTAACCCTGAAGATGTCAGCTTACTGCTAACAACAGTATTTCAGATTTTGCTGATAAAATTCGGTTTGACTTTGTGTTCACGAGTTTCACAAATCCAGAATCATTGTGTCAGAATGGAGGATTTCAAAAATAAATCCCAATAGAATAGGTTTTTTTTGTGTGTGTGCATGTTTTTTTAAGTTGCTACTGGCTTTCTATCATAGTATATTCAAGCTTCTCTATCACAAATATCTAAAAACTGCTACAAATAACAGCTGGGCCTGGTATTAAAGACTTCTTTTCTTTTCTTTTGCATTGACAATTGCATCAGAACTGCAGATCAACAAGCGTCTTCATGCATATTAAGACACAGCTAATTTGATCAAATGGAAAATCTTCAAAAGCAGAAAAAGGACATTTCGCAGTTTTGGAAGGAAGATGACCCTTATGTCCTCCTCATGAAAGCACAAGCTAAAAGCACCATCTGTTTTACTATTAGTGGCTGAAAAACTTGGGTGTAGAACAGAAATATTTAACTTTAGAACTTTACTTAAATTCTCTTCCAAAGTTCTGGTCTTTTCCCACCACACTGGTACATTTTCTTTTTGAGCCCAAGTTAGAAAGTTAAACTGCACTAATTGTACACTGGTGTACTACTGATGTCAATAGTTGAGAAAGTATTTTTAAAAGCTGCACACAGTGGCAAACAAACTACTGTGAGTCAAATTGCAACAACATGATAATAAAGAATACAGTTTCTGGATGTGTTAAGAATACAGTGCACGGTAACAGCTTCATGTCTATGGAACTGTGTTTCTGTCTTTCCTACGACAAAGATCAGATGAATGTGATTAAGTTTAAGTTACAATGTGGTTACCTCCTCAAAAACATTCCTGGAGATGTGTTTTGTTTCATTTACACATGTCTGAGTAATCATTTATTATTAGTCTGTACATCTCCAAAGCTCCATGTGCTCCGTTCCACCTTGCGATGTCATGAAGTAGTGGTGTTCAAGTTAACAGCTACTTTTAACCTTTTGTTCAGTAGAGACTGGCAACTGCAAGTCTGAAATTATCCAAATGAATCTAGTGTAGGTGTATGGAGTTTAAAAACACAGTGGAGCACATGACATCCCAAGGCTTTGTTTCTGTTTTCTGTTCGAGACAAATATGCTGAATTTCTGTGTTAAATATGTGTGAATGAAACAAAACACAACTCTGTTTTTTTGACAAGGAAATATTATAACATAGATCAGAAAATAGCAAAATATTGTCCCTTTAATGGTCAGTTAGTATTAAAAGTAACATGGGAGCTACTACTACTACTGCTACACACACACACACACACACACACACACATACACACAGGACTGAGGGACATCAGAGACTTCTGCCAAATCACTGAGTTAAGCTGTTAATGGGCCTGAGATGTTTGTTTTTGTTTTCTTTTTTAACAACCAATGATCTAGTTCCCAAGCACCACTAAAATAAACAAACCATCTAAGATCTCCTGCATTAGAAAACCCAGAGTCTGCAGGCTACCATATTTCGGCATGTGTTTATCATGACAGATCTGATTCCTTTACCCTTTTTAAAAGAACTAGAGCCTAAAGCAACGGGAGCTGTACATTAAACGAAAGGAAAATCACTCGCCATTGTGTTAACATTGATGGGATTATTATTTCCTCCGTCTAATATTCAATTTCCCCGGCACATCCAACTGTTTGCCTTTGTCCCGGTGCATGGGCGTCTTGGATTCTCCGTTCCTCTCCGTGTTCAGACAGACTGACTTCTTTCTGTAGACAGAGCTGAGTGCTGACCACGCAGCTTCTCTCAGAGTCTGTGGGCACCGGCGTCCTGTGGGAAGTTAACAGAGGAGATAAACAATAGCTGACCTGCATTAGATTGGGAGCATGCAGAGACAAGAGCGAGCTAAGGCGGAAGGAAAAGTTCGCGTTCTATAAATGCACGGTACACATTGGCATTGGCAGCGTATGCTAGAGGCCACTTGTCTGTGTATGGGTAACGTTATGATCAGCATTCTTAAACACTGGTTAAAGGTACATTGCTTTTCTGGAATGTTTGCCACTTGCTTGTCTTATTGGAGATGTTATTGCTTTGCCCATTTTTACCATTCACTCTGTATCAGCAAGTTCAGTATTCAAGTTTTTTAAAGGTGCACTATGTAACTTTTTTGGTGCAAGCCCAGCACCTGGTTATGTCCATGGAAGTATGCTATGGAGATTGCTTTAACTGGACTGTACTACAGTATTGCATTAAACTAGATTTAATTATAGGTGTTTTTACAATAAAACAATGCCTTGAAAAATAGATTCTACTGTGAGTGGTTCCACCTCTCCATAAATCCAACCTGAAATTGGCATGGTGCTTGTCTCCATGTAAATAAATGGGTTTAATATAGTGTGAAAAATCCAAGGCAAAACAACATGTCTATGGTGGTGGACCCTCCGCCTGGAAAGTAACACAGTGCAATAAATGCAATTGGAAAAAGAAATCTAAATAAGTTTAATGCCATGTTAAGATTATGCACGTGTTATGTCAAAGATGTTCATTATGTTTTCTTATGTACTTTACTTCTTAGGTTCTTTTTTTAACACAGGGTAGTCAAGTGTATTTACCTTGTTGACATGTTTAGCTGCAAGCCATCTTCAGAACCAGTGTTGGTGGTGACCACGCCTACAGGAAGTAACAACAGCTGATATATGACACATCAACACCAACATGGTGACAGTTCTGAAGATGGCTTGCAGCTAGCAGCCAAAACATGTCAACAAGGTAAATATGCTTGACTACATTGTCTTAAAAAGAACCTATGAAGTTAAATTAAGCATCTGTGCCAAACATGGGCAAAGGCAGTATCTATGGAGACAAGCATGTGATGCCACTAGGTCAATTAGACAGGTAAGCCCACTAACAGGAAAAGTTTATATGTATTTTAAGCAATAAAAGTACATGTAATTGAATAAATGCAAAACATCCAACATTGCAGTAACAATAATAATAATAATAACAATAATAATAATAATAATAATAATAATAATAATAATAATAATACATTTTATTTATCAGGCGCCTTTCTGGACACCAAAGGTCTCCTTACAACAACATAAACAAATTAAGATTATGATTAAAACATAGTGCTAAAAGCCTACAGTTAAAGTGGGGCAGTATTTAATTGATTGATTGTGTTTAGTATTGTATTTAGTCAAAGCAGTCTTCATGGCAACAAGCAGGAATCACACCTGCCACCAAAAAACTTACATAGTGCACATGTAAACAAACTCAAGCACCTGTGCCAGCCTTCTCCAACCAATTAAAACATCTTCCAGCATTGCACTCTATTACGGTGTGTGTAAATAACGCTTCCACTCATTGTGATGACTGTAGCGAGAGATCAGGCTAATGTTAGCATTGTCTCTGGGACCATTTAGCATTCAGCTAATAGCTTCACGCTGTGGGAGGCCATCACTGCTCTGTATCAGCTGCTCTGAATGGCTCTATGCGACAGGCACGCAGACTCAATATCTCTCATCAGAGGAAATGAAAAGACGTACAGTGGCCCACACACACTGCTGCAGGACCCGATTCTTCTAGGAACATGAATATATGGCAGTTGAGATCCATTAGGTGTAAACACGTAGAAAGAGTCTGGCGAACAGAAGGCGTCTCAGCGTGGGGCCAATCGGCGGACTGGAGGTGTGAGGTTTGATGGAGGATTTGTGTGGCCATGTTTGTGTGCGAGTAGTTGCATTGTGTGTGCACCCCAGCTCTGTGAGTATCTGGGTTTCTGAAGCTCCCTGACACTGGAAGGGCTTATTACTGCCTCCAGAAATGGTGCTACCTCTGTGGGGGCAAAAACTGTAAAGGTCCCATTCTGAGCAGTGGGTTCTGGCTCAGGCATCCAAACATCTGTGACCTTTATAGAAAACAAACAGCAGTACGAGGTAGATATGAGGGAGAGTTTAATCTGAGCATAGTCTTTCTGCGCGGATAACTCAAGTGAATATTGTTTATTGAGAAATGTGAAAAGGTCAATCATTTAAATAAAAGCAACATTTTCAAAAAACATTAATCATAACTGGATCATAGCTATTCAATTTGCTTTCTCCCCATCAAACAGAAGAACTGCACCTCAAAGCAATGAATTAATTCCAAACAGGAGAATAAAAGGTGGACTATGCACTTTTTTTTTTTTTTTGTTCCCATGGAGTTGCTTTAAAGTGTTACATTACATGGCGTTACATGTATCTTTCTTGCATTTAATCAATAGAAGGTGTTTTTATCTGTAGAAACCTTACTGTATGTGTCGAACATCAACTATGTCTCAAGGAGGGAAATCCAATGCCATACTGTGAAACGTTCTAGGAAAAGCAATAGCACCTCCATAAAGACTTGTAACTGAATAGTGCTATTTAAGTTTTTTAATTTTTAATTTTAGATACAACTAAGCTAAAAGTTATTCTAAACAAATGAGTCTCCTGTGAAACATCAAACTCTTCAAAATAAATTGTATTAGTTCCAAATAAGCTGTTGTTTTCCACTATATTTTAAAATTCACTTTTCTTGTTAAGCAGTACTAGGAGGTTGTAGAGGCGTAGTTCTTTGATCCTTTTGAACTGTCCAGCAGACTGGAATCAATGGAGAGCTGCTTAATTTGCCTGAGAGTATTGTTGGGAGTGAGCACACCGTGGGCTACTGCACTTTAGGCTGCAGCCTCAAAGGCAAACTACAAAGAGCATGTTCAGAGCCAGTTACACACCAGTCAGCATGGTCTCCTCATACCCCCGGCACCTCGCCCTCCAGCCCCCCAGCTCTCTCACAATTTGCTCCCTCTTGCCGGTTCTTTACTCACACTCTCCCTCTTTCACTCCGTCTTGCTCCGTCTCTAACCCTCTCTCGCCGTCTTCCTATTCATCTTTATCTCTAAGTCTCCTCAGCATTTTTGTCTCCTTTGCACCAACTTTGTCTCACTCTCTCACTCAAACGGTCTACCTTTCCATCTCTTTCTTTCACCTTCTATCTTCCTTCCCCTCACCCTCTCCTTCAGTCTACTTTCTGTCTCTATCTATCTCTCCTCTAGCAGTCTCACCCTTTTACTGCGCTTTTGCTCTCTCACAATCTGCCTTCCTCTCTCTCTGGTTCTTCACTCACTTTCTCCCTCCGTCCTGTCTCCCTCACTCACTCCCTCTTTCACTCTGTCTTCCTCCGTCTCTAACCCTCTTTGGCTGTGCCTCCCTCCTCCCTCTCTCTCCGTCTTCCTATTCATCTTTATCTGTAAGTCTCCTCAGCATTTTTGTCTCCTTCGCACCCACTTTGTCTTTTTCTCTCTCACTTTGTCTTCCTCTCACTCTCTCACTCAAACGAACTACCTTTCCATCTTTCTTTCACCTTCTATCTTCCTTCCCCTCACCCTCTCCTTCAGTCTTCTTTCTGTCTCTATCTGTCTCTCCTCTAGCAGTCTCACACTTTTACTGCGCTTTTGCTCTCTCACAATCTGCCTCCTGTCTTTCTCTCCCGCTCTCCATCTTCCTATTCATCTTTATCAATACCATATTTTTATCTCCTTCGCTCTCACTTTTTCTCTCTGTCTCTTTCACTCACCGTCTTCCTATTTGTCTTTATCGTCCTCGTTTTTGTCTCCTTCGTGCTCACTTTGTCTCTCTCTCTCTCTCTCTCAAATGGTCTACCTTTCATCTCTGTCTCTTACCTTCTATCTTCCTCCCCCTCACTCTCCCTCCATCTTACTATTTGTCTTTATTTTGTTGTCTTTACCCCCTTTTTGTCTCCCCGTCTCTCACTTTCCCTCTCGCTCAGACTGTTTACCTTTTCGACTCTTTCTTTCACCTTCTATCTTCTTTCCCCTCACTCTCTCTCCTTCAGTCTTCTTTCTATCTGTCTCTCCCCCTCTTACTGTCTCTTCACACTCTTGCTCTCACAATCTGCCTCTTCTTTTTGGTTCTTCTCTCTTGCTTAATCTCCCTTTTTCTTTGTCTTCTCTTTGTCTTCTCTCTCTCTCAGTCTTTCTATTCATATTTATCTCTACGTCTCCACCACATTTCTGTCTCCTTCGCTCTCACTTTGTCTCTTTCTCTCTCGTTCAAACTGGCTACCTTTCTGTCTCTTTCTCTTACTTTGTTTCCTTCCCTTTACTCACTCTTTCAGTCTTCTTTGGTGTCCTTCTGTCTCTCCCCCTGGCTGTATCTCACACTTTCTTCTCCACGTTCTTGCTCTCTATCATTCTCCGTCTATCATCCTTTCTCACTCTTTCTCCCCCCTTTCTCTCCATCTCCCTCCCTCTCCATCTCTGTCTTCCACAGTCTCTATCTCTTCCTTCCTATCTGTCGTTATCTCTCTATGTCTACCTCCCTTTCCATCTCCTTATCTCTCCATTTTCCCCCTTTCTCTTCATTCTTCCACCCGCCCATTTCTCCATCTGTCTCGCTTACTAGTTCACTCTTTTTGTGTCTCTCTCTCTCCCTCTATGTCTTCCTCCCACTCTGTTTGTCTTCATTTCGCTCTCTGTGTCTCCCCCATCTCCTTCTGTCTCATCCTGTCTTCATCACCCCCCTCCCACCCTCCACTCTTTATTTGTGCTTCTTTCCTTCTCTCCCTCTCCTACCATTTTCATCTCTCTCGTTCCTCCCCTCTCTTCTCCTTCACTCCTTCATCTCTTCGTCCCCTTCCCTTCCCTCCGCTAATCCTCATCACCCCCCTAACTAGGCACCCTCTTTCTCTGCCTGTCTGTCTCTCTCCATTTCTTCTTCTCTGTCTGTCTCTGTCTTTCTCTCACCTTCTAGTTCTCTCTCTCTTTCCGCCTTCACACTCCCTTCCGGCTTCACCCCCTCCCTCTCTCCCACCTGGATCACAAATCTCCGGAGTCAGGTCTCTGCAGTAAACATGGCACACAAGCACAGGTCAGCAAAGTCCTCAGACCAACAACCCCCCTCCGCCTTCACAACATCTATTATTACAGCCCTGCCATTAATTGGACCAGTGTTTGGAAGGAAATCTACCAGAGCTTTCAATTATTTACATCAAAGCGCCCGGCTAATTCCCCTAAAATGCCTCAAATTATTGAAATGGGTGTTTGTGTATTCTGGGTGTTTGAACATTTCTGAACAAAATGAAATCCAAAGTAGCTGATTACAAAATGAATTGAACATCAGTTGATAAAAAATGTGTAATTTATATAGGTTGTTGAAAATCATCATCCATGTCTAGACAAATAGATCTTCTAAAAACGGTTTTGTTTTCATTTTGTTTGTTTTTCTTTAGCCTGAACTACATGGCTATAATGGTTACATTTGGACATATTTATTGAAGAGAAAACCCACCAGCTTCTTCACTGACATTTCAATAGAATAACAAACATGTTTGAATCTGTCGTCTTTTCAAAACATGAGAAAGAGTGAAAACAATTTGCTTCTCATCCAAGTAGCGTTTTTCACTTCTAAAATAGTTCTGGTGAGTCACTGACTTAAGTGTGTCTGAAGGGAGGAGCTAACTACACTGACACTAAAACACCCTAGTTGTTTTCCATAAAGAGTATCAGTTATTAGTCAAGTCCATTTAACTACCCTGAGGTGTGAACTGTCACCTGAGTCTTATTTAGCATAAGACATTATCATAATGAATCACAAAAGTCCTAATATTAGCGTTCTCGTTGTTTTAATGAGTTGGGAAGCTTCAAATCTACATGCAGACTGGCTGAGCATGAGACGCTGATGTTTGTGTTGAATGTGCTTTATGAACATGTCTGTGAAACGTCTTTACTTTCATTCACTCTGACAGTGTGTTTGTTTCCACTGTTGTGGTTTTGTGATGCTATATTAAATCTATTTCCATTAAGGCCACTTGATGCAATAGGCCAGTGGTTCTCCCGGGGGTGTGTGGTGTGACCTAGGGGTACGTGAGGAGAGGTTTGGGAAAAGAAAAACCGACAGGAGAAACCTGATCTTGTGCGCCCCCTGTGTGTACTAAATATTATTGGCTTATAGAATGTTGTGTGGCTGATCAATATAAAGCAGTGATTCCCAAACAATGATACGTGGAGTGACCAAGGGGATATATGTGACGAGCGTTTTGGCCATGTTGCACTATGTTTGCGCTTATGATATATTGTTTGTCTGTATTTTACTCTGGACCCCGAGTCTGTAATAATCACACTATCTATGTACTGTGGGACATTGCTTTCTACACAGGTGTACTGTATGGAGGGCTTTAGTGTTTCATTTCTGTTTTATTAGAAGTGTATGTTTACATTTAGCGCAAAAGTTCGCTCCATCCCTCTCTCCACGTCCTTTTCTCTTGTGTTTGGGGACACTGGTCACATTGCCAGTACGCACAACACTGTGGGACAAATAAAGGTTCTGTGATTAAACACATCCTGATGGTGTGTAATGCATAACAAATGTAGTCTACATATGTTTGTAATGTTTAAAAAAAAAATAATTGATTTATTACAATAACTTGAAATAGATCGGGGAGAAAGGAGAGCGCTCTGATTGGCTGAGCACCAGGAGCAGAACATTTAGCTCTTTAAGCTCCTCATTGGCAAAGAACATCTAATGACCTGCGCTCCCCTAATGCACAAATGACTATGACTACTAAGAGTGGCAAGACTGGGCCCCTTGATTTATCTGGATTATGGATTATTTGGATCTCCAAAGCCTGCCCAAAAGATTTAAAAGTAATGCACTTGCTTGGATATAATTTCAGTATAATGACTATTCACTATAGTACTGTATATCTAATACTATATCTAATGCATTATCTTCAAGAGCACCGCAGTAAGGGGTATGTGACTAGTCATCATAATTCTCAGAGCGTACGCGACTAAAAAAGTATGAGAACCACTGGAATAGGACCCCCAAGACTGATTCAGTAATTACAGTTGCATGAAAGAAGTATGTCTATTCTGAAAACCAAATGCACCGACAGAATACAGCACAGCAGCCATATCAAAGCAATACAACAATGCCTCAGTAAATGACATATCATATACATTTAGGAGAAGAGCCAAGATTTAGGAACTTGGACCATTTCCTTTCGATTCATGGAGCTTTGAAGGAGAACAGTGTCTGCCTCAATCTTGTCATCAGGGAAGATGACTTGTAACTGGAGGTGGTCCAGAGGGATGAGAGCCAGCATAGACATTTTGAAGTTAGCTGTATACAGAATTGTGCACTCTTGTAAGCTGGAGAGGCAGGGAGAGGAGCTGCGAGTGGAGGCATGCAGGTGTTAGATTGGCGGTAAATGGGTACAAGAGGGTTTCTGCTGTTTTTTGGAGTGTGCCTGAGCGCTACATGAGAGGATGAGGTAAGTAAGTTGTTTGAAGCACATTAGCCAGCCAGTAATTTGGGCTGATTTCAAGTACAAGCCATTTAGTGCCAATCAATTCAACTAAGAGCTTTTCACCTCCGCATGCAAGAGTTATGTCTGCGTGCATTTACAGCAAAGTATGAGTGCTTCAGAAATATAGGAATGTGTAACGTCAAGTATATCATTCCATCACCACCAAGGTATATAAGGTAACACACACACACACACACAATCACCAAATCTGTCCAGTTTAATATAAAAATACATCTGCATGCTCATAAAAAAGCTTAAATGCCAGTTATGACATTTGGGTATCCTTTGAGTTGCACAAGCGATGCAGAACTTTGATTACTAGAGCTTAGAATATTTTTGTTTGCTTTGCTAAGGTACCACACAATATAATAAAACCAGGAACAAATCAACGTATTATGGACAGTAACAATAAAAACTAAACATGTCATTTTCTTATTTATCATTTCAAGTGGCTGGAAGTGAGAATAAATGTATCATTGTTTAAATGTTTGGTTAGTATGTGTGATTTTGAAACTGGCGTCAGGTCCTGAGAATGTTCCTCATTGTCAGAAAAGGAGTGGACTTGAAAAGGAGAAAGATATTCGGCCTTCAATGTGCAACAGAGGGTGATAGTTTGAAGAAAGAAAACGCACTGAGCTTTAACACTTTAACACTTTAGTGCAAATAGTGTACTGTATAAAATGTGATTACATTGCTCTCTTATACAGTTTGCAGTAAAACTGAATTGCAGATGAGTTTGTAAAGAATTCCTATTATATAACTTGGGGAAAATAATATTCTGAGCTCAAATACAAAGGTTAAGGAGGACCAAATGAAAAAAACCTTGCCTGACGAGCCAGTCTCTTCTATGTTCTTCGTTCGAATCCAGAAGGGACTGGAACGGGACAATAAAATGTGTAAAACCATCATCCAAACTTGAGACAATCCAGCCAAAGCCACTAATTTGTAGCATGTGTGTCTCAAATGCGGAGGACATCTCAAATTTGCATATCATTCAGAACAAAATATATAACTTTTTTTTAACCTAAGTAAATAGTTTGGTGCTTCAAATAGTGTGGTGCTTGAATTGTCGATTCTAAGAAAATACACACTGTTTCTCTGCCCTTTATGTTGCTTTTTAACTTGAAAGCAGCCATGTTTGTTTTTGAGGCGAATGAACTATGCATCTCTCTGATTGGTTAATCCACCTGTCAATCACGCCCCTTGAAATCAAGGAAATAAGATACGCTTCCAGATCCACTCACCTTTGTAAAGTTTTGTCAGAGCCTGCGGTTCTGGCTGACACATATATCAAAACCTCAAATACTGTGTCTGCAGGATGGAACCAGAGGGGGTGACTTTAATCCAGATGCACATGTATCTATCCATCCATCTTCTCCCGCTTAATGCACATGTATCTCCATTAGTTAAACACGCTTTAAAAACAAATGATACAGCTTGACTAATAACTTTTTAACATATTTAACATAAAATATCCAGGTTTTTTATTACATTTTAAATAACACATAATGCTGAATAAGTGCACTTAAATTTCTTTTTTCTCTTTTGTTATTACGTTTTTGAGGAGTCATTACATTCGTCACACCTGTATATTATGTGAGAAGAATGAAGTGGTCCATCGTAACGTAATGAAGGCAGCAGACTGACTGTGACAAAACATAATTTTCTCCTTGTCACACACTCCCCCAGATTCCACCTCCTTTTCCCATCATGAGCAGGTTTAATGAGCTCTCACTTCAGCACATTTGGTTCTCCGGACAATGAGACCAGAAGAGGCCGAGATGGTGGCATTTGGTACCATACAGCAGAGCTGATTAGTCATGGAGTTGGAAAGCAGAGGATGAAATGTTCATATCACAACAACATTCAACAGTGAAACCAATTACACAAATTCTATGTGCCACATTTCACAAGGCGTTCATTCATCGTTAGCATCATGTTGAGAGCTTACTGAAGTTCATTGGTACAGTTAATTTTCATATGTTGACAAAATGCCATATTTGGAAACACTGGGTAATTATGCATGCAACAAACTGAACAATTCATCTACACTAGTTTATTTATTCCACTACTAAGATAACTCTACACTGCACTGGTTGGTGGTTTGAGATGTTTACGATTTCAGCCGTTCTGTTCAAAGAACAATTCTTTTCAGAGTTTACCAAGCATCACTGTTTGTAATTCCAAAACTGTGACAACAAAATCTTTATTTTGTCAAATTAATGTTTAAACTATCAGGGAAATGTGCTCTGTGCACATTGATTGTCACTGCATTTTAGATGCAGAACGATGGATGGATGGAGAGATTCTTTTCCGGAACTCTTCACTACTTTTGGACACCCACTTGATTAATGTAAAACCGTGATAAATAACACATAGGTACTATCGCACCAAGGACAAACATGAAACCCTTTTGTTATACACTTTCAAGTAAAGCTAACGCAATATGTGTCTTGAGTGTTGGTGTTGGTCGGAGGGGCTGATGGTGCAGATCGTCAGCCTTGTTTCCGTCAGCCTGCCCCAGGACTGCTGTGGTTACAATAGTAGCTTACCACCACCATATGGAGTGAATGAATTATGTATGAAATTAAAGCAAGTCAAGTGTCTGGAAAGGCTCTTTATGAGACTAATGTGGTATGATTTATTATTATTATTAGGCTTCACCATATGGAAAATTACTAAATGACCTGCATTGGATTTTTGTATGAGGGTATTGTGTGGGAAGTTATGAGACATACACTTTGTCACATCTTTACATTTGTGCTGACTCAAGAGTTCCCTGCTCACTCACTAATACTTTGCAGGTTAATAGTTGTCTCTGGTGTGTCCAACTACCATGAGTAATGATGGAGAGGGGCTAGGTCATTTTCACACTTTGGCTTTAATTGTGTTTTATCATCCTGCTGTCATCTTGAGACTGTGGGGATCACCATTGCTCTTCAGTTTATTATCCCTATTTTAAGGACTCTCATCGAACTCTACAGTCTGTATGATGGGAATGTGTTTCTATCTCATTCATTTAATTATGGATAAACTCACTAATTTAGATCTTTCTTGTTTAAAAAAGCAAACAACAATCACAATTTCCCTTCAGTTTATCATCTAAATTGAAATTGTTGTGTGGGTACAATGACTGTTTAAAATGTATTTTTTTTCACACCATAATTATGGTTGAACTAAGTTGTTTTGTTCTATCTTGTCATACATCAATACAGCAATCAAAACAATTAAAAAAATTTCTTTTTTTTTTTCAGTTTTCTGCTCCATATTCTCCATGTTTTCTCACCAAAAAACAATCCCAATTTGTGATTTGTTTCATTCACACATGTTTAACACACAAATCCTGCATATTTGGTCATACAGAAAACACCATGTTCCACCTTGTGATGTCACGTGGCTATACAGGAAGTGCTCCACTCTAGTTTAAAACTCCATACACCATCACTAGAATTTGGATGATTTCAGCCCTGGAATTGCTCTACTGAACAAAAGGTGAAAAGTAGCTGTTCACTTGAAAATCTACCGCTGCACAAGATGAAATAGAGCATCTTGAGCTTTTTAGATGTAGACAGACTAATAATAAAGTGTTACTCAAACATGTATGAATGAAACAATTCCAGGTATGTATTTGATGAGGTCAGAGTCCTGCACGGGTCTGATTTTGACAAACTGCACCCGCCTGCACCCGTCATACTTCAATCCGCACCCAACCCGTTTTCCAACAGAATTGAAATTAAATTCCGCACCCGATCCGACCAGCTATGAATACCAACACTCGAACCGCACCCGAATGAAGATCAGTCCGAGAGCCAAAAAAGAGCCACAAGTTTATACTCTCCACTCACTAATTATCTCTTTAGCTCCTCGCGAGTCACTTTGAGCTACAGGATGTCGCATGCGAGGTTTTGAAAATGAAAGTGGCAGAGATTTGTGGGAATGCGCGCGTGCAGGCAAAAACATATGGATTTCACATTTCATCATCTTGTAAAAACAATGGCACGGTTGCATTTCACTAAAATACAGCTCTGGTTTTTGTTCGCACATGATGTTTTGTAAAGAGAGTGTAGGTCCTATCTGCCCTGCACTCTCCCGTGTCCCGAACCAAGATCCGAAACTATTATATATTTAAAGTGAAACTATTCTTTCTTTACAATTTCTGCTATATTTTCTACTAGAACTTGTGCTATTAGAGGACACTTCACTGTTAAAAGTGCAAACAACTTGAAATCAGACGGTCCTTATACTTGTGTAATAGATGTTCTCTCAGATTCTGTATCTCTTTGTGAGGTTATTTTTTATCTTATTTTTTATCTTCTTTACAAAACACCCCCCCCCCCTTTTCTTCTTTTCTTTTTTTACCAAGATCCTTCCATCTTCTTTTCTCACTAAATTAGATTGTGCACCACATTGTTATACCACTGAATAGAAACTTCCTCACATCATCACACTCTCACCTCCAGACTTCCGAGTTATATTTTTGGACTTTTCTTTTCCCGAAACAGAACAGTCTTTTATTCCTGAAATGTCTCTAGCCTTTTTTCTAGACATTTGTGGGGAACTTCAAACCAGCTTCCACACGTGCACTGTGCACCTATGAGCCATGCAGTCCACTGGAGCAGGATGGTGCAGTGAATGTGCTGCTGTCTGCCCGGCTGATGAGATGAAGTATGAGTGTGAAAGGATCATCCGGAAGGACATAGTATCACGCAAAGGCGATCACTGGAGAGCTACAATGAACATGTCATTTTAAAAAAGTGAATAAAAGGAGGTGTAAATGAATAGGCTTTGGAATGATGGGTCTTTTATGCCAAGAACATGATTATCTGTGTAGGTTGCATTCACGTTTAGAATTGGATTGTGTCATAATTTCAGATGGAGAGCAGGGGTCTATGTGACTCTATGAGAATTACTTAGCATCATTTTCTGAACCTATTGTGAAAACATAATTTACTTGATATAAGTGCTGGTTAGAGCATGTACTAACTAAAAGTAAAACTAAAACATGCATCGAGCCCTACACGGTCTCAACAGTTACAAATTGGGTTCTTTTTGAGATGTATGCTCAAAAAAATATAACAATACTAATAATAATGAGGGTTACGTGATCATATATCTAATTGCCCATGACTAGTTTTGATAGATCATCAAAATCTTGGTAACACTATGTTATAATTACACTTAAATGAACAAAGACCGAATTCACAAATGAACAAATCTTGGCCATAAACTTAACCCATTCATTAACTAAGTCTAAATCATTATTAGAGCCTAAAATGCACAGGAAGATGGATTCTCGTGATATTTGTGAGATCACAAACTCATGATAACACATCTTGAAGTGGGTGTGGTTCGCCGGACAGGTTTCTGATGACCATTCAGCAAGCAGCACTGAGGTTTGTGTGGAAGCCAAAGGTGAAGAGCCCAACGAACGAAAAGAAACATGGCAATGCAAACAGACTATTTCAGCCTATTTTAGCGTCAATACGGACTATTCTGCTCATGAAAAACATGCAGAAGATTTGAACAGGAAAGATGCCTGTGCTTTTCCCTCAACTACATTTTAAAACATGAGATTTTTCGGTTTGTTCTGCTGTTGTGACGCCTTGACCAATCAGATTCAAATAGTTGTCATGATGTTCTGCGTTTTCTGAACCCTTTTAGCAACAGCTGTCACCAGACTGACCATGTGCAGAACTCAGTTCAGAGTGCTACACTTATCAGTCTAGTGTGAGCCAGGTTAAGTTAGTAAATTCTTGTAAGTCATTCAGACATTTTTTATTCATATTGAACAGGAACAGAAAATCAGAATCTTGCTCAAGATCCCTGCAAAACTATAAAGCACCCAGCTCAGGTGGGAGACATACACTGAAAAATAGTTGTTATTTTCCTCAGAAGTGAATGACATTGATTAGACAGGAGGAACATCACATCACTAACACTTGCAGCACAGATTAATTGCTACTGCTAAGTATTTGCTTTTTTTGACCTGCCAGTGTGTGTTATTTTGGGAAATTTGCTTGACAAATGAAACTGATTTTTTAAATAGACCGATAATGACAAATGATGACAACTTAATGACAAATAATAATGACAAATGTCAATCACTATAACAAATTAAACTCTAGATGAAGGGCAGTACATGTAAAAAAAAAACAAAAAAAAACCCAAAGCAGGCACAACTTCTGTAAAATTAAACAGACGTCTGCTAATTAACACAGCTTTAAAACAGTATTGACATATGTTACCATCATTGAATCACAAATGGTGCTTGACATAACTAACCCACAATCAAAACCCCTTTTCACACAGTGCCCCAAATTACCATAGTACATACATATATGGACGTTGCAACAATGTGGAATCTGCTCTACATTGTACAGATGCTAATGTTTTCCTATCTCTTTATGCAGCAGAGTGGAAATTTATTGTTTGCTCTAGATATTACATTTGTAATATAGTGGCACATTGCTATATTTATCTGGTAATAAACTGTACCCTATTGCACCCTCCCTCACTTGTGTCATTTAAATAGACACACTTTCAGATTCAGTTATGTTGATTCATGCTGCGTACATTAATTCAAGCAATAATATTTGTTGCTATATATTTGCGGACAATATGGAGAGAGACCTTTTATTTCCCCTCTGCAAAGTCTGTTTAATGCATGAATGGTAATGAAACATACTCAATAGAAATGAAGAATAATCCACATGCATTAAAAATAAACTGTGCAGTTTGGTGATTTGACATTTGACTTTTAAAGGACCCATCTTATGGTGTTTTGTCATCTGTTATAATTTAGTTTTCTCATTAAAAACATACATGGAGTTGTGTTTTGTTTCATTTACACATGTCAAGCATCTGTGAATGTAACAAAACACAACTCCAGCTATATCCCTGAAGAGGTAGCTGCATTATAACAATGACTTAAAGAGTCCATTTTGCGTAACATAGGACCTTTTAAAAATGGACTGTGCAGATTACTGAGGTGATTTGACATTTGAACTTTGATAAATTATTTCTCTGTTTTATCTTATTAGATCAGTGGTAAGTATAACATGGAATGGTAAGTAGAACATGTCAGAGTTAATTAGAACATATAACACTGAATAACTTTGAAGGAATTGAAATAAGTCTGAGGTTTATTTGGTGCAGCTCAGTGGTTCGGTGCGGAGTGAATGCATAATGCAATATATTCTTTACCTGACCAGTCAGAACCACAGGCTTTGACAAAACTTTACAAAGATGAGTGGATCTGGAGCCGTATCTACCTTATTTCAGAGGGCGTGATTGACAGGCAGATTGACCTATCAGAGAGAAGCAGCTCCAGTGGTGTTAAAAACAAACATAGCTCCTAAAATAAAAAAATAAAATAGAGAATCATCAGTCAACACACCAAACTATTACTTATCTCAGATAAAGGAAGTTATATATTTTGTTCTGAATGTTCTGATAATTTTTGGGAGACATGTGCGACAAATTAGCAGCTGTGATGGGACTGTCTCAAGTTTGGACAGAGGGTTTTCCCACGCTCTACAGTCCTGTTCTAGTGCCTTCTGGATTCAAACAAAATGTAGAAGGAACTGGCTGGTCACGCAAATGTATTTTATTATTACTGAATGTTTGACCATATGAGACAAATGCTGATGATTTTATTATTACTAAAACCTGTCAGCTTTGGTCAATGATTTCAGGATATAATAAGTGTAACAGTTCATAATATTTGACCATATTTACCTATTTAAACAGTTGACAGTTTCATTCTTGCAGCATTGTGCAAGTAACATTGTAAGAAGAGACTTCAGTGGTCTCCTGTATGTGTGTTTTTTTTTTCTTCTATCAAGAAATGCTTGTCTGTGATTGATGTGTGCTTTCTCTTCGTCCCTGTTGAGTTGGGGCTGAGGTGCTCATAACTGCCTCAAAATCACGACTCGCACAACAAACCAATATCATTTACTTCTCTGGAGATAGCTGAGCTGCTTCCTTTGCCTGTCAGCTGCACGTCGGCTCCCTTTGGGCGAGCTTGTAGCAAACAAACACCGGCTGTTCGTACAAAGAGGCACTTTCTCTCAAATTACTTCTTTATTTAAACTTCATGCTCACTTAAACAAAATGAGCCCAAAAGCCAATTCGGAATACTTTACGGCAGACTGTGAAAAAGAAGAATATGATTTAGTCTGTTTTGCACCTACTGTAAATGGCATTTGTGGAAACTTTGATATCTGTTTGATTGGAGTATTATTTAATACTGAAACACATCTCAAATAATGGGAAGAGCAACAATTAAGGACAAGAAAATTGAGTGTAATGTTGTGGATTTTTAAATCTGAGGAAAATAAAACTGGAGAAAAGTTGTCTTCAATCAAAGAGTCTTGATTTATGAAAGCAACTGTGCACACAATTACAGAGAAAAATGGAAAGCCAAAACCTGTCTGTCCCTCACGCGAGATCGTACACGTCAACACCGAAACAAGCTCCTTATACAGTTTACAAACGTCATCAAATCAACATAAAAGAAAACATACAATAGTATTTAGTCTAAACAACCTTCAGAAGGAGACTTAGCTGAACTCACGTGTACCAATAATTCTAAATGATGAGAATGAACAGAACAACAACCTGTTGTTTTAACCCTGGTAGATACTTGCTGAACAAAATGAAATGCCCTGAAGAGGCCCAGACACAGCAGATCACATGAGTAGAGATGCTTTTACACTTGTGAGTTACTAATTATCCAAACCCAAACAATATATTCGGTTAGTTTAGCAAGGCCAGAAATGTTCCATCACAGTAACACTGGGTATAAAATGGGTAAATAGCACCATGACCTCGGAGATGACAAAAATGTATCATATATTTTTTTCTGAAATTGATTGATCCCAAAAAGTATATCATCAAATTTCATCCTACAAGTTCTCAACTCTGCATGAAACTACATTTTTCCGTTGCTTTTGCTGCCACTGGATTGTCATATCAATTGTTCCTAGATGATTTTGACTATTAGAAATGAAAGACTCTTGATTGAAATTTGATTAACTGCATGTCACTGCCATCACCTAATTCTAATGTTTAGACAATGGCTGCGGTTACACTTTTCTTTTTTTTTGTTATATGATTATTCAAATTAAACAATCTCATTTCTTTTGGATCATGGTCACTCTGATTAGTCACGTCTCATTATGCCACTTACAAATTATCTTAAAGGATCAGAAATATGATAATAATTAGATTTTGGTGTGCATGTCAGCCAAGCCATTATTGCAGTAAGATTTTCGTTGCATTTGACCCATCCCTCACTTTTGTGGGAGGATCCAGGAGAAAGTCTAGACACAAGGATAATATGCAAAACAAAAATGCATTAAACCCGGGATCAAGATTGCTAACCACATTTCTAACATTCTTGCAATATGTTCCAATTTGGGATCAATAAACCTGATCTAACCTTTTATTATGTGTAATAATCTATTTTATACGACTGCAGAGCCATCACATTATTATATCATTAACTATTCACTCCATGTTCCAATTTAGTCGGAATAAACTTCAATCTATTTCTTTTCAAATTAGAGTTTATATCAGATTAGAAATATTGACTATGTGGATCAATGGGGACATTTAAAAGTGCTATGTAACGCTCGGAGACAGTGACTAATTACAGGCTGAAAGGTTCATTGCAAATGGTGTATAGAGAGACTATTACTTGTGTGAGATAAGGATTTTTTAACGTCCTCACCATTTTTTACACCTGAGTTAATGATTCTTCTGTGTTCTTTGAATTACCTTCTGCTGCCTTAAGAAAAGGAAACAAAAACGTACCCATCAAGGTGAAGTGTGAAATTTGGAGAGTGCTTACGAGTGCAACAGGGGACTTCTTCTAATGATCAGTCTGTCCCGCCGCCATTGTTCATGACTGAGAATATAACAGCCCTAAATTAGATTAACATGTTCTATAGTGGACAGAAGTAGTTTTATTCTACACCATAGGTTCCCATCCAATTGTGTTCTTTTATAGCTGCTATACATGAGTATTCTATTGTACCTGCATCCTTGCTCAAAACCAAGGCTCCCATCATAACCCCAAGTCCTTCTCCTTCAACTGACAGTCACGTTTACTATTACTTTTTCCCTTTTTTGCACTAAACTGTCCTGGAGCTACTGTGACTGTTGAATGTCTCCACTGCAAGATCAATAAAGTCCTATTTTATCTTATCTTGTCTTATCTTATCTCAACAATGTTTTTGTTTAGTTTTTCTTAACAACCTACTCTAAACATGAGCTGATCTCTATTGTAGTGACACCAGAGAGATCAATATTACAAAATGTAAAATGCATTCATCATGACTCGAGGCTCGCTCCGACTGTGGTGGAACATTTTAAAGTTGAATCATTTCAAATGTTTTGTGTGACACTCTTGACAACTCCCGTCAACAATGTGGATAAAGTTTTGAAGACTGTATAATATAAAACATATATATAAAAGGATATAGCAGTGTGACCTTAGACCCCACATTCCCCACACTCACTGCGGCTAATGGTAAAGATTAGCAGCCTCGTCTCAGTCGATCTGCTCCAGGGCATCAACTTTTTTTTTCTTTTTTTTTTACTGATCACCATCAAAGCAAGTTTACTAGTACATGCTTCAGGATCTTGTATGGACATGTTTTCACTAATGTCAGACAAAATCACAGTTTCAATAAACCAAAGTTCGCCGCACGGTCATTGCACTTTATGTAGAAACACCCTGGTGCACTGGTTGTTATGGGCAGCTCCCACTGTACATGTGTGTGTGGCACCACAGGAGAGGAGGAACTCATTTTCCGCTCCACTTGTTCACCGGCTTCCTTCAATTAAGCCAGAGGTCGCTGCGAGGGCTCTTCTCCGACATCAATTCTTCCTTATCTGGTTGTTTGTGTACCTGTGTGTCATTGTACGTAAGTGTGTGCGACTGTGAGGAGACAAAACTGATTAGACAATCGTTAATAACTTTTTTTATCCTGAAGATAGGAGTAAAGTTTGCAAGAGGTATGACTAATCAAAGAGAAAGAAAGAAAACTTGTTGTGAAATCTAGAAAACGTTAAAACATCAAAATGAGAGATGTGCTAACATGCTGTTCATTTTTACCACAGTATTTGAAAGTAAAAGCATTGAAAGACTTAAAATATGAGATGTTCTTGCTTAGGAATATAAAAGAGACATAGATGAGTTACAGCATAAAAAAAAAATACATTGAAAAGAAAATCACCTTGGGATAAGTATTTCACATTTTCTAATTTAAAATAATGTCTCCATTAAAAGACAAAAATAGAGCTATGTCTTAATTGTGGACACAATTTGAGCACATAATGAGTCCAGTGATGGTTTATGGGCTTAAAACTGCTTATAGAAGAAGTCTGGAGTTTTATCTGTGACCCAACACTTTGAGAAAATGCAAATGGAGCATTTTGAGGTTCAGAGAAGGCGGCTTTGACATAATGGATGGATTAAACAAGCATGAATGAAACAAAATACAAGTCCAGGTATGTTTTTGACAAAGTGACAAAATATAACCGGCTTAAGTTCATTTTTGGATAATTTAGCCTTATTATTAGCCTATTTAATATTGTAAAACTATGAATTAGAATAACAGCAAATAGCAACTAGAGTAAAAGGACTAAACTGTACAGAAGATTATTAGTAATATTACTGTTAATACATAAAATAAAGTTAAACGGTCATTTAGGTACATTCAATAAAATAATCTCGCCCTCATTTGGGTCTTACCAAGGTCCTGGCATATGGGGATTACAAAGTACTTCAGAGATAGAGCTGCAAATTGAAAGATGGAAGTGGAAACAAAGTGAGCAAATTAAAATCCACTCTTCGCTGTTCAATTTCCCTCAGCATTTGACAACACACCAAACACGTTTCACACTGTGCGCATGTAAAATTAAATAGCCTATAGTTAGTGTGGCCCATGCAGTTCAGTTGATTATTGAGCTGGCAGTTTGTGAAATAATCAGCCAGTCTTGTGATTTTCTATGGCCACAGGCTCCGACTCCCCACTTCTAAATATAGTCCTCTCCACCACTTTTAATCCTGTCACTCAAAATATCAGCATGCCCCACAAACCTCAATTGTGTTATTGTCAGAAGAGAGGCTTTGGGCTACTGTGAAAAGGATCAGTTTGAAAGCCATGGAAAATGGATGAGATGAAACGTAACTAGACACTGTTACCTACTTATTTATAGTGTTTCTCGCTTAAATTAAACTTTTACTTGGCAAAACACTGGGTGGTGTAGATCAGTGTTTCCAAACAGGAGGTTTGGGGCCTCTGGGGGTACACGAGCACTTGAACTTGGAATGATTTCAGATTTTGAAAGGTGAAATTGAACAGTGTTTGATTGTAAAACACAGTTAGGGCAGCTGTGGTTACAGTTAAGGATGCACCAATCCAGCTTTTTCAGTTCCAATACTGATTCTGATACTATAGCTTTAAATATCTGCCAATACCCGATATCAACCGAGAAAATAAGTTATTTCCTTAAAACAAAAACAAAAAAAAGGAAATAAGACAAAACCGATCCAAATGTGTGATGTAGCTGTTATTTATCTCTCAAGGAAGTACAGAAAAGCTTTGTGTAAATAAAAGTTTGAACACTGAGACTAATTAGGATTAAACAAAGATTAGACTGGTGTAAACCAGGATTAAACCAGGATTAGACCAAAACTAGGTCAGGACTGGACTAGGGCTAGACCCGGACTAAAAAGGACTAAACGAAGCCTAGACTAGGGCTAAACCAGGATTAGATTAGAGCTAAACAAATATTAGACTAGGATAAGACAGGACTAAAACCAAGACTAGACCAGGACTGGACCAGGATAAAACCCGGACTAGATTAGGGCTAACCAAAGATTAGACTAGGGGTAGACCAGGACTAAACCAGGACTAGACAAAACCAAGAAAAGATCAGGACTAGACTTGGGCTCATTGGAGAGATACTGAAAAATGATGAAAAAAAGAAGAAAAAATAACAACAATAATAAATATAAATGCTGTGAATAAAATGTTTCTAATTAAAAAACAAACAAACATTGAGACTTTGTGGTCTAACTATGACTATGAAGTATAAATGGTTTTCTTAGATCAATTTATTGCCCAACCAGGGTATCGGTTGAATCTATGAAGCAGAAATCCAATCCACCAATTCAATAGTATCTTATCAGTACCACGAGTGGAATGAACGAATAATGTAATGTAAAGTGAAGTGGGTGTCTGGAAAGGGCACGCATATTTAATGCATCATTATTAATATAATAATGATGCATTACTAAACTAGCAAATATAAATCATTCTTACTATTACATTATGTTAGAAGGTGCTCAGGAGTGTGAGACGAAGTAATGCCAGACACAGGGATGATTGTGGTTGCAGTAATAGATGTATTATTAAAATGTGTTAAGAGTGACAATACCAAAAAAGGAATATAAATCTTCGTATCGTATATCGTATTGGAATGCTTCACATTGCGCTATTCATTCACAATCAATATTCGGACCGAGAGAGGTGTTAGTCTGCGCCAAATGGCCTCTATCACTGCTCATTCACACACAACACTCATATAGAGAATGTTTTAAGAGAATGTAACTATAAAGAAAACCCAAAGTTGTCCATTACTACTGACAATAAAATAATGGAAAAAGTGTCAGACGTTTTTAGGAAAAGTAACTGATAAGTTATTAAGTTAGAAGTCCCATATCACTTAGTATAAAATGGTATAAAATGTCAAACGTCAAAAAAGCTAATGCTCTCTATATATTTTAGTCTGGTTTTCCCTTACTTAACATATGTAATAAAAGTATGGGGAATGATTACATGAGTTCATTACATGCCCTGACAATACTTCAAAAACATGCAATGAGAATTATTCATGAGGCTGATATTTGGGACCCCCTTAAAACACTATTTTCACACTCAAGAGCAGCACTTACCAGGGTGTTAGTACTTGGAATGATTTCAGATTTGGTGAAATTGAACCGTGTTTGATTAAAAAATGTACTTTGAATGTCATAGAGTAGCTGTGGTTACAATAACAGCTTACCCCTACGACGAGCGACGTGATTTAAGAAATTTAAGGGAGACTCACCAGAACACAAAGAGACAAAGCAGAACAGGAAAACCTAAAATCTGCCATATCAGACCACTGTAAAAGAAATAACCACATTATGGATTGGGACGGGGCTTGGGTCATTGGATCGGAGAACAACAAGTTCAAATGCTGGATCAGGAAGCCATTGAGATCAGGAAACGAGGCACTGACAGCATCAACCGTGACGACGGCGCGTTCCTCCTTTCACACACCTGGGACACCCTCCTCCAGAGACCTCCGGGAGATAGGAGGCGTGGTCAGTCTGGGCGACCTGCAGGTCCCATCAGGCTGACCACGCCTACCGGAAGTAACAACAGCTGATATATGACACGTCACCACCAACACCGGTGACAGTTCTGAAGATGGCTCGCAGCTAGCAGCCGAAACATGTCAACAAGGTAAAAATACACTTGGCTACATTGTCTTAGAAAGGAACCTAAGAAGTTAGTGATTTAAGAAATGTTCAACAGTTTACTTCAAGTTCAGCACTATTGGACTAAGCCATATGTCACACACATGGCTGTTATTGTAACTATGTGTATTATTAAGACATTTTTTCACAGCCTGCTACATGAAATATATATTTAAAAAAAGAAAATGAACATCTTTTTTCCATACTCTATAACCATTACAGACACAATATAACAACAATAAAAAAAAGCCTTAACCTTCTTAAATGAAAGGCACGAGTCAGACAAAATGAATATGTGTGCAAATGGTCGGCTATAGTGTTCACTTTTATTATTTAATGCAGACACATTTGCTAACCAAGGATTTGTTCATTTTTGTTTCTTATTTCGTAATATACATTTCTTTGAGAATAACAAGTCCTTTGACATTGGTTTTCATTTTGAAAACTAATTTACAAATGCATTTTTAAACAAATTCTGCTGGAATCTTTAATGCTGACAACATGGTGTTGAATCCCAAGTACTCTTGTGTTGGACAAACCACTCAGGTCTTCAGTTTAACAAACCCACTGACAGAGACAGCTTACTTTCACATGACCTTGTAAAACCACTGACTTTTGCAATGTCTGCATCAGTTTCCTCAGTCTTCACCTGCCCTCCAGCAGAGAGCAAACCCCACATGCTTTTCTACACCATTCTAGAGTTTCTTGGGGAAGGAGCATATGGACAAGTGGCCAAATGCTTCAACTCCATGACCAAAGAAGTGCTGGCAGTGAAAATGTTTCAGGATGTTTATGTGATGCAAGTGGAGCTGAACATTATCCAGCATCTGAGGAATATTGACCCAGAACAGATGAACATCATCAAGTACATTGGACACTTCACTTGTGAGAAGTGCCACTGCATCATGTATGAAATACTGGACTGCAGCCTCCATGAGCTCTCCACGGACCATCCTGGAACTTTCTCACTGAATGAGCTGAGGCCTGTCGCCCAGCAGCTCCTTGTAGTTTTTAAAGGACTGAAGGAAGCTCAAGTCCTTCATGGTGACCTGAAACCTGATAACATTAATATGGTCAACCACCAAGAGCAGCCATTTAAAGTCACGCTGATTGACTCTGGTTGTGGAGGTCACTTCTCATATCTGGGCATGCACATGATGTGTGACGCATACTGTGCTCCTGAGCTAACCTGGGTCCTCCCCTGTCTGAGGCCCTGGAGATGTGGGCCCTGGGCTGCTGCCTGGGAGAGGGCACTCTTAAAGAGCATTCAGACCGGAGTGTCAAGGAATCCAGTTCAGTCTATGTGTACGAGCATCTAGGGCACCATGTGTTTTTGCAGTGCATCTTCAGGCATCAGTCTTGAGCATTCAGGTGTTGACTCTCTGGACAAGCGTCCAGGGCATCGGCGTCAGAAGTTGAAAATGCTGAACTTCTGCTGTCGGACGTGCCACGTCAACCAATCAGGGACTACTATCCAGTGACGTAGTGACGTTATTATCCGAAAGAAGGTGAAGAAAGAGAACTGGGGTGGGGAGCCACAAACACCAGAACAAGAAACTCAATGCTGTGTCATTAGCGGAGTATAAATATACATGCCGCAACTGCCAAGCCGATCGCCAGAACCCAACCAGGACTAAACCAGTGTCATTTACGGAGTATAAATATATACACACGGCAGCCGCCAAGCCAATCACCTCGGCTGATGAGTTTTATGTAAAAAAAAAAAAACATTAAAGCCACTCTCTCAACCTGGTCCCCCATCGTTCCGGGAAAAGAGAGGGAAATGGCACTTGTCTCTATGGTAACAGACGCCCTGGATGCACGTCAAGTATTTTTCTCCAACTGGTCCATGGTGTCCAAGATGTGCATCAGGGGTGTCTAAACTCAAATGGAAAAGCGTCCAACTAGAGGCGTCCAGCACGTTTTTTGATGCACCGGTCTGAACAGACTCTCCTTGGACTACCCAGTGATGAGATGCTCCAGAGAACTATTTATGCTAATAAATACTTATACAAGCTTATACTTATACATACTCCAGACAAGCAGTCGGTAGAGATTCAAGAGCCCTATTGAATACCAGGCCACAAACTGGAAAAAATAGGAGGTCTCTAAGTGAATTGAGCCAGTTTTCAAATCTCAAGAAAGCCATAATGTTCCAGGCTGACGGCGAGGATGAAGATGCCATCTTGGACTTGGAAGTTTTTCTTGATTGTCTTAAAAATCTTCTCCAGGTTGACCCTGAGAAGAGCACCCAGGCACAGAGACACCTGTTTATAACAATGAAACATCTCATCAACAGTGACAGTGAATATGTCCAAGGTGCTCGTGATCTGATGGTAGTAACCCAGTCCTCTGGAGCTTCACTCAGGAGACCAGGGTCCTGACCTTTGGGGGTGTGAGCTCTCCGGATAAGGACCATCACATGCCCGCTAAACCTGAGGAACCTGACAGGACCTACAGCCCTTCGACTGAAACCAACCAAGACATAGGAAACAATGATGTTTCCTTCATTCAGCCTGTGGACGTGAATAACCTCTGCATGCATCTTGAACAAGAGTGACGAGAGCAGAAGAACAAGTAACAAGTATAATATAGTCATAACAAATATGGAAGTGCGTACATATGTTATTAAGTATTTGTAAGAATATTGATCATTATAATTATTGTAATTATATTTCATGGAAGCAACCACTTAAACTATGCACTGGGGTTGGGAATAAAGAAAATGTAATTCTTTCCACCTCCTTTCATTTTTGTATTTTTTTTAACAAATAAATGGTACAGAAAAGTTTTGTTATTTTAGTTTATTGTAATGTTGACTGCCATGACAGTTATGAAAGAAAACTGAACAGAATAGTTCAAAACAAATGACCGATAGATATTTTGCTCCATTTTACTCGCTCAAGGTTTGTTTCTCTTAAGTTATAATGCTGCAACAACTGCAGTCCATGTGACCTTCATGGAGAAGATTGGGCAGGAAGGGCATCTGGCTGAAACCCTCAGGAAAATCACAGTACCTTGGGAGGTAATAGATAACTTGACGTGGTAATATAGAAGAACTCAGATTAAATATGCAAGGTTTGTGTGTTAAACGTGAGGAGACGTTTGTGATGAGGAAACATAGATCAGATAGATAACATAGATCAGAAAATAGCATAAAATGGGCCCTTTAAGTTATACTTCCTACATTTAATATTCTCACCACCTCACTTATGGCCTAAAGCTTCTTACAAATAAAACAGAATAATTAGCTATTTGTTGCTTTTCCAGTAGCAAAACTTATTAGCACATTTGTCATCATTCGCCTCCTTCATGCATGACCAGCGATCTGATTACGCAAACGTTTGCATCTTCAAACAGGGATTAGGTCTGGTGGGGCTGGTCATATGTGATAATCAGAATGAATCAAACATCTGCAAACAGGAAGTGCACATGAGCCTGTACGCTCCACTGCTAATGCAATCACAACAACTTCTTCTGGCTACAAAAGTTGAGGTCAATGGAGCTACCGTTTGAATTAATTCCCTGTGTGGCAGACTGCGTAGAGCCCTGATTGACTAAGCACTCTCATTAAAGGCATAGACATAAAAAGGACCATAAGAGGCTCCCATAATGAGTGACACGGCACCTGCATTTTGAAAAGATGAATTTGTGAACTGAAAAAATGTGTACGCTCATAGAGTTGTAAACAGGGCAATTAAACAGACAAAAAATGGAGTAGACCTCAAGCCTCACTATCAGTCCCTAAAGGCAGAATTATACCTTATACTACTGGAAAAATGCCAAATCCTACAGTCCAAGTATATTTAAAGGGCAGAATAATATGGTTAATAAAGATGTATGGTAATACGCAGTTGTTTGCTCACATCCATTTTCAGTATATTTTGTTTTGACCCCTGGTAGAGCCATACCAAAAAAGAGGGAATTCTCATGATGGATAAGTAAAGTTTGGTAAAGTCTGTATTTCCTTGACATTTTGTTTTATTTTGGAAAAAAGGGGCATCCAATTATGTGTCCATTTACAATACAGAAAATCGTTTATTATTTAATTCGGCATCAAGAAGTTTTCTGGCTTTAAACTACGTGTCCATGTTGCCTGGCATATAACACATCCTCAAACATGGACATGCAACAGGTTTTTTTTTTTTTTTTTGTTCAGTGACACGTGTAAGAAAGGAGCTCATTAGTCAATGAACGCTTATTTTGAAAAAGATTACAATTCTTTGGCGTTAAATTTGTTTCATTCACCGATGTGTTTTTCAGTCCCTTGTGTGTGTTTTTTTTTCTTTCCTGTAAGTAGCCATATTTGTTTTGATACAGACAGACGATGTGTGTCCTTAAGTGGCTAATCCTCCTGTCAATCACGCTCCTCTGAACTCTGGGAGCTATAGCACTGCGTGTTGTATGAAAAGTTAACTTTACATAGCAACAAGTTTTTATTTTCCAACTTAAAACAACTTAAGGTGCACCTTGTCACCATGGAGATGTTATTGCTTTGCTGGAATGTTTCACTGTATGATTTTAAACATTTCAAATCTAGCATTAATCCATTGCGGGTGTTTCTATTATTTCTCTCTGTGAATACAGGCGACTCTCCACAGATCTAAATAGTAATGTAGCGTAGTGCTGTAACATATCTGGCTTTAATCGACCAGTATATTGTGGAATATTCAAGATAAAGAAATAAAATTTCTGAGGAAACAAGCAGGTGGTGGACCATTCATTAGAAATGTTTTCAGAGAGATTTTCTCGTTAAACACACACAACACAGCAGCACGTTCTCCCATAGCAACATTTACCAATGCTTCCCCGCATGTTAAGTCCAGGAGAAGGCCACGAGGGAGCATTACAGATAAAATACACCGTTTGATAATAGAACCAACATAAAAACACAGCTAAACGTGTCAGCCCCTCTGCTACTTATCACCGCATGCATAATGGGGACCACGGCTCACATTATGACCACACTGACAATTTTTATAACATCTTCACTGCTGGAAAGACACCGGCCCATTTAATAAGGTTTGTAATGATTTATGCCTTCCTACGGCTTTTCATCACTCTTTAAATTGGCACTAAAGGCTTTTCAGTTGACCTATTTATTCATTGTAGTTGTGATATGGTTAATACGGTGACTCCGGTATGGCACACGACTGCACGCCCACAGACGCACAGGGATTTGATGGACTATTATCCCAGATGTGAAAGAAGAGGCTGTTGGTCATGCAGTGAACTGAAGCATCAAAGCAACACAATTCAAAAGCAGGGAAAATAAATACACAAAACACTAAAGCAGATCGGGATGCTACCACGAGTCAAATCACACATCTGTTTTGCATGTTAATGAGTTTGGTGTTCAACTGTTTTCGTTTTTATATCTTAAAAAAGTGTAACTAAAATTATAAGAATGAGTTGGACAATGTTTTAGACAAATATGTTTGTATAACACAGTCATATTACGAAAACATTCATTCAGTTTCCAGTAGCAATGAGTTTTCTGTTTAAATTAGTTAAAAATTTCTGCTTGATGGATTTCTACATTGGACAAAAGAAGATCGAGTCTCTCTTGACACTGCATCAGCTGAGAAATAATACCGAAGGAAAATAGTTCATACTTTAAATTATATATCCTCATCGGAAACAAGCAAGTGACAGCACCAGGCAAAGTTTTTACATGCCTATTTGGACGTTGTCTTTCTTTTTTTTCTTTTATTCTTTTTCTTGTGTGCAGGAATACATGTACTTAAAAGTCCTGCAACTCACTGAATTGACTCTTGTGAGCTTCAAGTCATGTTATAATGTTTTGCCTCATCCAAAACATACCTGGAGTTATGTTCTGTTTCACTCAATCCTTTATTATAAATCTGTTTACGTCTCCAAAGCGCTAAATGCTCTCTTCCACCTTGTGATGTCATGTGATGTTTTAGTTCAATAGAAAATGACAGTTCCAGGGTTGAAATCATCCAGATGAATCTAGTGAAGGTGTATGGAGTTTAGAAACACAGTAGAGCACTTCCTGTATTACCACATGCCATCATAAGGTGGAACAGAGAGTTTTCTGTTTGAAAGAAGATCTCTACACAAATATGCAAGTCTGTGTGTTGAACATGTCTGTTTTTGATGACGAAACAACATTATAACATAGATGAGAAAATAGTAACTCTTTAAACTATCATTTCCTATATTTTCAAGGTATTTTTTGTGCAGTAATACATGAAGGAATGCAAAGGCGGCGGACCTTTCATGCTTAATTTCATCATTAAGCATCACAACTCCATATCTGACCAACAATGGAGCAGATTTGGAGTGACGGAAAAACTGTCTCAAAGGACTCAGAAAACCTTTTGTGGGAGAAAGGTGGTAGGTGTGTGTGGGGAGAGAGGTGGTGTGTGTGCGTAGACGTATGTGTGGAGAGACGCAGTAGGTGTGTGCGTGGAGACGGTGATGGTGGGGGGTGTCTCAGGGTCATACGGCCTGATGTACGGTCACGGTCGCTGGCTGTGGGTCTGCAGGTCTCACTGTTCAACTGATGAGAAGGATATTTCATCTGCTCCCTTCAGGCTTCTGTCGGTGTGTGAGAGAGAAGGAAAGAAAGAGAGGAACGGGAGGGAGGAATAGAGAGAAAGAGGGGGAGAGTGAGTGAGGGAAAGAAAAGAGAATAGAGAGGGAGAAAGAGTGAGAGAGGAAAGGAAAGGAGGAAGAGTTAAACAGAGACAGGTGTGTATGTGCTTTAGACAGAGGCAGGTGGTGAGATACTGTCCTAATCCAGAGCCTGGGCAGATGGCGGCCGGGCCACCTGCATCCCCCTTTGGACCTGAGGACACGGCTCACATCACCGCACTGACCAAAACACACACACACACACACACACACACACACACACACACACACACTGGATATGTCAAAAGCGACAGCTGGGGGAGATGAATACCCTTGTTTCAGAGCAGTGGTTCTCATACTGGGGTGCAGGTACAGCAGCAAATACTGATGACATTTTCTGGTGGTAATCAGAAGTTTTTGCATAGTTAGAGTTTGTGTTTCTGTTCTTTGCTGGTAAAGACAGACCACTGCTTTATCTGACACGATTTATTTTATACCCTGCTGTCTTGCTAGGACAACAGGAAACTCAGGCAAACAAAACAGTAGCTATTTCTCTAATGAAGTCCTGTGGTCATTTCCACAGCATTCTGTAATTCAACTATTGATGGACACTGTTTGTCCTTTATTTACACCCAAAAATAAGACCGGATTATTTATTTATTTTATTTTATTTAAATTTGTATTTAGTTTTTCTAATGTTTGTTCCATTTAGGAAACGTTCAAATATTGAGATGAATCAGCCAAATGGCAGTGGCCTAAATGTTTAAACACTGTAATTTAATAGACTCATATCCGTAGAGTGAACAAATGATGCTTTGGGAGACAGTAATTGAGTCTATTATAGTAAGCTCCTGCTTAAACTCATGTTGACCTTTGCTCCAAAGAGCAGGCACTTCCTCTGTAGCTCCAAATGAGACTTGTAAGTGAATCCAGTTTTAATATAAAAGTATTTTATTACAATTTTGTTCACATTTTACACTTTAGTGAACAGAATGTTCAAATACTTTACAAATACTTCTTTTAATGAGGTGCCCTCCATTCTCTGCCTGAATGTAAAAATACACAATATTTTACATTTCTATAAAACAATATCATTTAACAGGCCAATTTTGTAGCTCTATCCATAAGAAAAAAAACAACTGAATGAGTTGTTTATTGAATTACATTTGGTATGCAAGTGAAAGCATGGAGATCGTTGTCTTTAAATATTTAAATCTAATTTGAACTCAATTCCGCCGGTTTCCACTTCAATCTTTGGAATTTGGTCTTGATTGTTTAATGAAGTTTGCAGCAGACAAAGGCAGCACTCAGGTTTGCTGATTCCACTGTAGACTCAATATTGAGTGTAGTTGCATCAAAATACACAAATCACTTGCATATAAGATGAGGGTGCAAACAAAAACAAAAAACTTAATTCTGGCAAAATAGAATTATATTATTTAGAAAAAAGAAAGTTACAAGATAATTGGTGATTGTAGCATTTGTTTAAGGTATTTTGGAGGACAAAAAATACTATATCAGATTTATTATACGTAAATAAAGTAAAGCTAGAGCTGCTTCCTCCCTTCGTCTGCCCACATTTGCATAGCTGTCCCTGTTTATCACACAGTGTCTGAGAGGTGGTTGTTGCTCTGTGAAATGAGCTGACACCACGCTGTTTGTTTACATGTGCAATAATCCAGTTAAAAGCTTCCCCTCAGATCAGTCTGACCTTTTAAAGCACATGGCACCACACTTTCTTCTCATTTTGGAGGCATCTGTTCTCAAACAACAGTCATAAGGTGCAGTGTAATAAGAAAACTTCCGTCTTCAATTTCTCTGCATATTCTTTAATAAAGACGCATTCTGGGCCTCACACGACATTGATAAATCACAACTTGTGTTCCTGTTTGTGTTATGTACATCTGGATACTTATATAATCCATCATGGCCCATATAAGTGAATATTTTATCCTCATGGTTTATGCAAGAGGTATAAAGAATGGATTAGCACATTTAAAGACAAGAACCAACTTATGGTGATGAGGTGAGTGGATAAGGTCAGTTCTGTCCACAGTCACTACGTTTATATGCCAGGATAACTGTACAACAACTCACCAATCAATCATCTTATCATTGTTGCATGGTCTTTCTATGACCTCTTGTATAAAACTGAGATTGTATATTTTATTACTTATTTTTCTATTTTATTTTGACTTGTGCATTATGTTTCCCTCACTAGGGGAGAAAGGAAGGAACAACTAAAAACCGAGATGTTGATGGTTTAACCAAGAATAGTGCATTCTATTTTTACAGTGCAGATAAGAAACCAAAAACAAAAACAAAAAAATTAAAGAAGAGTGAAAATAAAGGGATTTAAACAAATAGGAAAAAAACAAAACAAATAAGAGCCCTAACTTAAGTACAACCCAAAACAAGGAACCTAACTAAAGTTGTACTAACAGGTATAAATAAATATCCAAATTAAAATAACAAAAGCATCACCTTGCTTAACAAAGCAAAAGAAGACAAAAGAAGACAAAGGAAGACATAACAGAATCAAACAGAACCAAAACAACAGAAAGAAGTGGCGAGCTGCAACAGGGTGGTTCAGCTGTGCCAAACAGGCAGAAGATGGTCGCAATTTTACTCCTCACCCCCACAGGTGGCCTCTGCGGATTGGTGGGGGCGGAAGGGCGCCCGGCCAATCCAGCGACAACAGCAGATGTCCAGCCTCCATCTGGCTTTCCTGCTCCTGCGCATCCGGGTCCGGGGCTCGCGGCCCAGATCTACCTAGCACTCACAAAACAAAAGAGGCAACGGGAGCACAAAAAAAATACCACAAGGGCCAAAAACCTTAACATACATTTATATAATTATGTCTTATTTGGCACCTGTCTCTTGCCATCTTTTTTGCTACTTATTTAGAATTTATTATTACCATCTATATTTTTTACTCTTTGTTATTACATTATACTGTGATGTGTGAGCTACTGTGTCCAAATAATTTCCCTTGTGGATCAATAAAGTTTGTCTAAGTCTAATTTACTCATTCTTCAAATTGCATTTAGGCCCAGGAACAGGTCCCAATAACACATGTGGAGAAGTCAATACGTCCTCATATACCTGCTGCATGTAACCACAGAGTCTGATTTACATTAGGCACAAACTAGCCAAGGCATTCACTGCACGAGGTAAAATACAGACAAGGAAAAAAATATACACGTGTTTGGATGTTAACTCACTTATTTTAGGTCAGAAGTAATGACAAATTACAGCCTCTTCACCAAGCACGTTCCTATGTTTTGATTCACTACATTAAAGAGCAAATAAAACTTACCAGAGCCGCAATGTAAATATGTGCTGCAGAGAGCAACTAACCTGTGCCAACGCAGATTCTAGCTTGGCTGTTAATAAAATGTTAAATATAAGGTTGTCGCTTATATATTTCTATTACTTTTTACTTTTTACTAGATGCCCTTAAATGTCTCGTAGCCCAGACTTCGCACCCATTTGGTTCTTTAACCTACATGTCGATTGGGACAAGTGTGGTTTGGTTTTGGGGCAAAGGGATTTGAATTTGGTTGTGCATGTAAACATAGTGAGTGGTGAATTAACAATAAGGAATGTTTGTGGAGCAGTTTTAGCCTGGGATACAGACTTGTTCTCCTACTGTTTTCTATTACAGAAAAAACACTGGTCACTATTTCCTCCACTGCTGGTCAAACTCACACAATATTCAAACTCATTGGTCATGACATTTAGAACTAAATCAAACTCTCTGACCTTAGACGAACAGTTTTATTGCTTTCATTCATTGCGTTTGAAGCCTGCAGTGGTCTTCATGCTCTGTTATTTTTCCTTTTTTTATTATTATATTATATTTTTTTGTAAGCAGACCATGTGTTTCTCTGATTGGCTATTTTGTCTGTCTATCATGCCAATCGTGCAAACTCTGGGTGATACAATCGGGGCCTAGACTATACGTTCAGTTCTTTGTTGTTGTTTTTTTAGATTAGGAAAACATGTAGTCTTGCCTTTGGCCAACTAGCTCTATAAAATTGCTCAAATGCTGTGAGATCTGAATGCGAGTGCTTCTGATGGGCGGATCGTTTCCAGAAATATTGATCTTTCAGTTTTGGCAACGTATATTCATCATGTACAATAAACTGATAGTTTCAAATGTTTGAATCAATATGTTTGTTTCTTTTCCATTGTGTGTTAAGATTAGAATTTAGAATAATAAGTATTTCCTACATTTTTTGCAACCGTTAAGGAGCATCGGAAAGCAAAATTACTTCATCACACTTTTATAAAACATGATAATGTATCTCGATATTACTTGGTCTCAGTTCAAATAGTCTATGCATTTTCAACATATTCCACGCCATTTTGCATGTACAAGATGGGGACTGTCATAATATCATAGCGAATGATACAGAAACGGGGTTTTTTGTTGCATTCTCCTTTGCCCTGCCAATTGCCCCTTATAGTCCTGAACACACAATCAATAGAAAATTGCTGTTCTATTCAACCCCTCTTTACCATGACAAGTTACATAGATCCACTGACAAAGAGAAGAAATTACAAAGTACATGACATTATTTGCCATAATCTTATATTCACTCCAACCAGTCGCCACTGCCTCCTTCCGCTATTCAAACACCATTTCCCCTATCTTCAACCAGGCAAGTGGAATACTAAAGCCATTCATTTCTCTGTGGTACAACTGGCCTCGCAAAACCACTTACGCTCAGCTCATTTCACCCCACAGCCATGCAAGTCTCATTGAAAAGAATAGAGGACGGCCAGGGAGAACCAGAGCTATTTCAAGCCTGAACGGTGCAGAGCCGGAGATATGATTGTACGCATCAGTGTAAGGCTGTGTACGCACAAACTGAGAGGGGTGATAGGAGGCATCGCATTCAATATAATGTATCATTTCTGCTGAGCCTGAGTCTTTGTATAGTGATCCAAATTATCGTGGAAATTAATTAGTTGCCATTGCTTTTTGCGTTTAGTATGATTTTTTTTCTTACAATCTGATACCAATTTAAACTATGGCAAGCAACTTGATATCCACAAATATTAATGAGTTTAAAATAAAAGAATTTCACCATATAGAGGGTGGTAACAGTATTATAATGTGTCAGTATTTCCACTTCACCCTAGTTGAATTTATCTAAAAGTTAAATACATGTGCAGATGTAAATACATGTGCAGATGCAGATGAACAAACTGTATTTTAAGAATTGATTAAAAACTGATTTTTGCTTATTTTAAGTATTGATATTTTTACAGAATAAAAATCATTCTTGATGTCAGTCAGTCTCAATATATCAGTAGTTTTGCATTGATCCCCTGACCACTACCATGTGACTTCTGCACTCTCCCTGTAGTAACATGATATTATACTGCGTGTTAGTACTTGAAGCTGGAGTTGAGGCAGAGCACACTGTTTTTGAACACAAAGTTGTAAATTTAACTAGTTTGCAATAAAACTGGCAACAAGGGGACCCGGTATAGTACACAATTCTGTTAAAACACCATATTAACAATTTTCAAAAACTTGAATCCAGTATGGAGAAATAAACAGATACTAGGGAGAACTCATTGAGATGCATAGAATACATTTACTAGCATATTGAGTATGATTTGTATAGTGCAGTAATACATTCTCCAAATGACTCAAAACAAAGCTTAAATGTAAACTGTCAACTGAGTTTGGAGAAAATGTTGAAAAATTAAAACGGACTGTAGAAAAGTAATTAAATTTGCAGACGTTGTTTTCATGACGAACTGCAGTGCGTGCCAAACTCAACTGATTAATGATGATAATGTCTTGGCAAAGCACTGTCCAGACTGGATCCATGTTAAATACCACAGTCTATGAATATGCTAAATAAAAGTTTGTGTTGAACATTTTCCATCTCATTTAGGAAAGTCGCCGCAATTAGGTAAAACTGTGTGAAATGTGCATCCATTACAGGCTATCTATAGACACACAGCACCATCAGCAGTCACTTCAAATGTGCTTTTAGGCATATAGATCTCCTAGTGTTACACTGAGGAAATGGTTAAAATATTAGTCATTCTGTGAATCTTACAACCTTTGAATTTCTTGCATTTAGATCTTCAAGATTCAAGATTTTATTGTCATTGTCATAGACAACAATCGAATTATGTTTAGAGCATGATATAAAGTACAATAGAAATGTGCAAGAACCCATCCAATAACACCAGAAATAACCCCAATCTAAACATTAGCACAATAATGACATTCAGTATAGCACATATGTGACAAACAAAGTAATATTCTTAGAAGCAGCATACAAGGGCATTTCAGCATTCAAGTGCATCAGGGACATACAGTCAAATTTGTAGTTTTAATGTCATTTTGCAACATGTCCAGTTCAATGTTATTGTATTGGTGGATGGTTATTGTGGTGATTACTGTCCATGGGAAGGGGGCAAAGAGGGGAAGGGGCACTGTTCAGCAGCCTCACAGCCTGAGGATACAGACTGTGGTCTGGTTGGTCTGGTTGTTCTGGCTTGAACCTACGCCATACCAGAGGGCAGGAGGTGGAAAAGGTGATGAGCATAGTGGTGCCGCTCACACAGGATGTTGTTGCACTTTCCTCAGATGGTGAGCTGGTGCTGATCTCTGGAGTTGTCTCCCCTCTGTTTTCACCACCTGTTGGGGTGCACACTTGTCGGCCTTAGTGCAGTTGGAGAAACGCACTAGAAAACCCTGTGTCAGAACAGTACTAATGGCACAGTGCAAGTTGTACAAGTTCACCATCAGTGGTCTATGGATGTTGGCCCCCAGTTTCTTCAGATAGTAGAGATGTTGTTGGGCCTTCCCCAAACTTGAGGCACCCCCAGGAATTTAGTTGGTCACCCTCTCCACCACCTCAGTACCAATAGATTGATTTTTTGTTTTTGTTTTTTTGTTTTTTGTTGTTGCTGTTTTCAGTTTTTGCGGAAGTCCACTGTAGTTTAGTCTTTCTGATCGTCAGGACCAGGTTATTTTTGTGACACCACTGTGCCACGTTGCACCTCATTCCTGCAGTCTGTCTCATTGTCACTGGTGATGAGCCCAGGCACTGTGGTGCTATCGGCAAATTTGACAATGAGATTGGAAGAGGAAGAAGCAAAGCAGTCATGTGTGAACAGAGCAGGGGGCACAGCACACACCCTTGGGGGACCTGTTGATAAAAAGGTCCACAATCCAATTGACAGTGTGGTGTTTAGTCCTAGACAGTGAGGTTTGTACCAGAGTTTGTACAGCCGGATGGTGTTGAAAGCTGAACTGTGAGAAGATAACACAATGAGAAGCCACACATAGGTGTGTGGTGCACAATGGCCATGGTGTCCTCAGTTGATCTGTTCTCTTTGTATGCAAATTGGTATGGATAAAGTGATAGTGGTATTGCAACCCTGGTATCTCCAAGCATTTGACAAGGATGAAGGTGAGTGGCACAGGTCTGTAGCTGTTTAGCCATGACATTTGACTGCTTGGGTGGGGACTCTGGAGATGCTTTGAAGCAGGGTGGGACCCAGCAGTAGATGAAGATGAAGACATCCATCCATTTCACCTTATGTGTGCTCAGAACCAGGGCAGAGTAAGTAGAGGGGAGGCATGGGGAGGAGATTCTCAGCTAAGGTGAGACAGTGAGCTGAGGGAGGGGTAATTTCCTCTTATAGTCCTTGATGGCCCTGACGCCTCCCCCTGACCTACCTTGTGTTTATGGCAGTGTCAGAAAACAAGTAGTAGAGGTTTAGCTTGAATGAAAGTTAGTTTGGTCCTCATTAGGGACTGGAATAGTATGATTTTATCTATGTTTACAGATGTGTAAATTGTGCTTGGAATGTACACATCTTTTTCATATCTTTTTCATTTGATATGGTTTAGTTTAACATGTATTATTCAACAGAAAAAGTAATATATTGATGTTGCAACATTTGTTCCATATGGGTAGTAGTATACTGTGCCCTGTCTTTGTGATAAAATGCACAGTGACCAATTAGGGAAGCAGCAGGACCACGGCCCTTACAGAAAACATTATGTTCTGATGCAGCCATAGTAGTTTTATAATGAACTGGCCAATGAGAGCATGGAGACTTCCCCATGCAGTGCACCAGCTAATTATCCTGGTCCTTTGTTTTCATACAAATGTAACATGTCCCCAGTAGAGAAGCGTAGTATACTTTAAATCCAATTCTTTGAAGGGGGACAAAATCAAGAGTTCACATCCTGTTGAAATTACACATTTACCTCTCCCTGGGTGTTCATTTTAAACACCGCAATGTACTTTTAAAACCTATGTTTGCAGATTAATTTTAATGACTGAGATTCTCCTTCACATGGGGGCTAATCATTAAAATCACGCCTCTCTCTGGTTAGGTCGCCGCGGGGCCCCGAGGACCCACAGGTGCCATGCGACTGACTCCAGCTGAGCCTCATTTGCATATGTAATGTAATCAGGAAGCTAATAGAGCCGGGTTCAGTCTCAGAAACACTCAGACGCCAATCAAAATCTGGGATCTGTCAGTGAGGGAGGTGGTGTGATCTTTAAACATGGCTTGAGTTCTTCCTATTTTAAAGGAGCAGTATCGGCGGTAGCACATGGGATTGTATGATTAGAAGTGTGGATGTAGTGACAACGTGAACTAACAAGTGAAGCCACTCAGATATTCTCTCTACTGTGTTTGGTCCCCCTGTGATTACATTTATGCAAATACGAGCCTTTTTATATAAATCCTGACTGTAATGTATGGAGATTTGGCACCTCGGCGTTTGAAAGCACTTTGAAAGCGGCACTCCCCACGGGCGGAGACAACCTCAGTGTGTGTTAATGTGTGTTTGTTTCGCTCTCATTTCCCGCATGTGTGTGTCCTGTGTTTGGAGCACACCGAGCCCTGGGACATCAGCAATGCCACCACTGTCCCACTTTCTCACATCCCTCTTAAAAATATGTTGATTCAGACAAACCTCCCCTCTTTCTCTCACTCTGCTCTCTGATTTCTTACTTTCTCTCTCCCTGTTTCTCTATTTCACCCGTTTCCTCGCTCTCTCTGGCTCTCTTTCTATATCTATCGCTTTGTATCTTTCATCTCTCTTTCTCTCTCCCGCTTTCTCTCTCTTCCTTTCTCTCCGCCACCCTCTCACCCCTTCTTTCCATCTCTCCTCCTTTCTTCTCTCTCTCCTCCCCTCTTTCTGTCTCCCTGCTCTCTCCTTCACTGTCTCTCCTTTCCTCCACTCTCTTGTCCCCTCTATCCGTCGCTCCCTCTCTCTTTCGCTCATCACCCTCTCCTCATCCCCTCTCTCCCTCTTCTTTCGTTCTCTCCCTCCCTCTTCTCTTGGGATGGACTGTCATTCACCACACACGCTCATCACCACAGCCAGCATGTTTGATTTTCCACTTCACTCTGTTTTACTATTCCAAATCATCTCGTCCCCCAGTGGACTGCTACTAGAAACATGTCAATAAGCAGCAGCAAGAACATGCCTGCTTCTTGTGGGTTTCTTCAGCCACACTCGACTTGCACAAGTAGAGTCTCAGGAGAGATTTTGTTGGTATCTACACACAGTTAAATCCAAAGGAAACGTTCCCCTGTAGTTTCTAACAGCCACTCACAGCTCAGTGGAAGCTAGTCACTGCCATAGGTTCTTTTCAGCTCCTCCGCTATAGTCGCGGTACAGCTTGGGCCCATGGGGAGAGTGGTATGAAGTGTTGCTAATGAAGTTATGCTATATTGTTTTGGACTATTGTATTGTCTTCTATAAATTTTGTGGCACAACATGCAAAAACAAAGGTCTGTGTCCTCAGATTGCCCTTATCTAAGATGCTAGCGCTGTACAGGGGCAACAATGATGGATTCTTCAAGTACTTTCATTGATTAATGTTGTGCAGAGCTGAATATTATGCTCTCACCTCACCTCACAAACTGTGAGTGTTTTATGGTTGCACAAGAATAGAAGTTCAATTACTAATCTGTAAAATTAATACTAAAATTCAGATGAAAATGACTCTTCATAACTGATAAAATATTGAAATTCACATCGGGATGCTATATTTGGAAATAGTGTACCAATGTCACAATAGCTGTATCATTATATTGCCATTCATATTTTGGAGGACGGAGTAGTTTACTAAACTAAGTTGGAATACTAATTTGTCCCTTTTACTAATAAGTATGCAAGTAATATTATATGGAATGGGATTATATCAATTACCACATCATATATGATATGATCATCTATTATTGGTATTGTGAATTGTGTATTGTATCAAACTGAATCATGTGGGCCCCTAGTATTGATATTGTACAGCCTACACACTATTATTTTTGATGAAATGTTTTGTAATTTTGTAAAGTTTGTATCCAAATTTCAACTGCAGTCTACTGCATCAAACATAGACGCACATTGTCTTCCTGCATTCATTCAGCAGACACAAGTCCTCAGCATATTGCTTCAGATGCATTTCAGATGGCCTCATAACATTCTATAGGCCAATAATATTTAAAACTGATGGCAGCATCAAAAGCAAAGCAGTAAAATAAGTATTGTTAAAATGCTAATTGTTCTTGTAGTGAGTTTTAGGGTCTAGTCCCTGAAAGATCAAGTTCAGCATCTCTGCATTTACAGAAAGTATGGAAAGTACAATGCTGTGCATTGTATGTGTGTTACTGTATTTCTATATTTTATTTTTATTTGTATATGTATATACAAGTGTATAATTATGCCTTATGTATGATTATACCGCCAGTCCCAAATTTCTCCTGTGGAACAAAAATGTTTGTCTAAGTCTAAATTACCAGTAGGGGAAACTGAAAACTTGCATCTGCCTCACTTTCTGGAATCTAAAATCCACCAATAATGGGATCTCAGGGGACAGATTTTTTAAACAGTTTAACAAAATAGATTAGATTAGATATATTTAATTAATTATTTTTCAGCAAATTATTTTGTTGCAGTGGACAATTTACAATAGAAGCCAAAACGACATTTATTCACACATAATAAAAATGCAAAAAAAAAACAAACAAAAACAAAAAAACAGGCATTTTATCGCAGCAGGAGCAAAAGTGTTTCATCATACTCCCTACACAGAGCTACCAGCAACCTGCAGCCCACAGGAAATCTCTGCTGTGTCAAGAATAGTAGGGTTTGAGTAATTTGTGGTTTTAGAAAGAACGTGCAGCTAGTCTTAATGCATTTAAACTGACAAATCATAACTTTTCTTTTTTCTAAATGTCGACCTCTCTCTTCTAAGTATTTCTTTTTTGCTTTTTTCCATCCATTGTCTATGTCATTCCCTCTTATCCCTTAATTGAGGAAGTTTGTGTTCTGGCTGCTTGCTGTGATAGCGCTTGACTAACCAATTTTGTCAGACAGCAGGTAGAGAAACCTTTTAAATCCTGGAATATAGTCGAGGGAACAAGATTTTAGGAGATAAAACCAAACTGTGTCAGAATCTTCCATCAGCTCCACTGTATATCGATCCACTGTGCGGATGTGTGGGCTAAATCACATCTCAAGTGAAAGTCTGAGAAGTGGGTTACCCCGAGCCATAGCTGCAGTGCTGCTCTGAGGTATAGGAAAGGAAACAGACAGACAGTTAAATGTGCGTGCGGTCTGGTCCTCTGTCTGGATGGATGGGGGCAGATTGCTGAGTTGGCAAATGTGTCCGTCAGACTACAGGCCTCTGTTCCACACTGATCAAAGCAATACAAGAGACATTATGTGGGGTGAGGGGAGGAATTAGGTGTTGGCTCCATACAGGAATGTTTGATATATTTAAATAGGTATTACTGATGTGAATAGCATCTGAGTTAAAGGCTCTCTACCTGATTTTTCAAGGTATTTGAGAAAAAAATGTCTTGCCCCAGAACAGATGTATTATACAAGGACAAAATAAGTCCACTATGTACTGTCTGTATCTAATTATAAAGCTTTATCTGTGTCATAGAGTCAGAAAGTGCAGATTTGCATGCTAGTTGTTGTTAGCATTACCATGACAGCAAAACTCTTCTGGTCTCTGGAAATTGTGGAAAGTGGTAATAACCTTGATAATTAGGATGCTTGGTATATAAAAGGTAAGTCAGGAATAACCTTGGACCACTGCAAACCATTGAACTAGTTGTTTTTCACATTTTAAGGCAAACATCAAGCTCAGTGCCTTTGACTGGAAATCAGTAAGATTGAGAATTATTAGTAACCAAATGTACAGAGTCACGTGTGACCAAACTAATAGGCATTTACATCTCAACAAAACAGTAGAAAATCCATCCTGCACTAAAAGTGGACAAAGTAATTACACATTTTAAAAACAATACATTGCATATTACAGGTGGCTAATATGAATCACTATTTTACTTTGCACGTTCATTATCTCAACAGGCTTCCCAGGGTTCTTTAACTGAAAATAGGGTGATAATAATATGAGTGTTCCACACTGAGCCAGAAGACCACAGACGGCACATCTCTGAGTGATTATTACATTAAGGAGATCGCTCGTGCACACCTGCTGTCCCCATTGTATGTGCATTGATTTTTGTGATGGATTGTTTCTGTACTCATGGCACATGGACACAGGTGAACAAATGCATACAAATGGCTTTAGGGAAGTAAATGATTAGCTTTAACTGTGCACGGTGTAACTTGTCTTGTGGAGGTTTGCCTCACCTGCCTGTCTCCATTAGAGCTGTTTTAATCACTTTAAATACAATGAAAAACACATCCTTACAGTTGGCCCATGGAGAGCCATCTCCCCATAGCACTTGTTTAATGCCATTCACTGCAACATTCTGGGCAAAGCAATAACATCTCCATGGAGACAAGCAGGTTGACCATCCACAAGAAAAGTTACATAATGCACCTTTAATGTAGGGTATATAGAGATGGATACAACTGTGATGTTTCTCAATATTTATTGACGGTCTAACTGACTACAGTGGAACCATAACAATGCTAGTATTTGAATAAATATAACATAAAAATAATAATGACATGGAGGCAGTGGCCAGCACTCTCGCCTCACAAGAAAGTTCAAGGTTCAACTCTGGGGCCAACTCTGTGAGGAGTTTATTTTATTTTATTTTTCCTTTATTTTACCAGGTAGGTCGGTTGAGAACCAATTCTCATTTTCAACGACGACCTGGGTGTGGCACCTGGAATTCCCAGTGTCTCCCATCCAAGTACTAACCAGGGTCGGCCCTGCTGAGCTTCTGAGATCTGACCATACCGGCTTTGACGAGCCGGTATGGCCTGTTCACATGCAGGCAACCCAAACATGCACAATATGTAAGACAGTCCTGACTAAGCCAAGCTCAGCAGATGTTCAAGAGCCCACTGGTCCTGACAGGTGCCTCAGCAGCACTGAAGACTGGGTCGAACGCAGAGGGCAATTGTCCTTATGAGGCAATAAAAAGTACCATAACCCTGACTTTAAAAACTGACTCAAAAGAAAACTAATTAAGTTCACAGCACTTTGTGAACCTTTGCCCTATACACTTTTATTGCCAAATATGTATGTTACAAAACTTTTTCTCCCCATGGCTTTATAACAGTGTAACCTATAGGTTGTTGTGAATGTGTCCTTACCTATAAGACAGGTGTGGTGACGTGCCATTTAAAGCTAAAGGTTATTACTTTGTCATAGGGGCTGGTGAGTTATTTCTGTTTCAGTGTGTCATTGCTGAACATTTACAAATTTCACCAGAATAAATCGTTGGCATGCATCACACAAATTGCCAGGTGAATTTGTGCAACTATTTGTTTTAAATGAGAAATGTGGTATCTTGAGGCACATTGTTTTGCGGCTGGCAAAGAAACAATTTTGGATCGTAGGTGTGAGAATTGGGTGCTTGGCTCAATTTTCTCCACTGAAACAGCTTGGATATTATTCAAAATGGGAATAACCTTGCAAGATAGAAAGTCGTATCTCTGTGCTGCTCCGTGTGGACTGAAAAAATAAAAAGTAATGTCTGTTTCCTAACATTCTGATTTCTCAACTTTAACTTCAAAGCCTGAATGGAAAATGAATGGGAAAATTGAGAAAAGTTTTATGCAAACATGCACCAGAATTCTTAATGTGAGTTTACAGCGAGTTTGTGTTGTAGGAAAGAAGCCACAGAGGAGCATGTGCAGATAGAGAGAGATAAAATGAAAATAAAAAGTGTAGCCAGCGCGAGACGTGAGAGAAGGTCGAGTGGGTGGAGGAAGAGAGGATTGTGGGTAATTGTGTTGTTCATTTCTTATTATACCCTTTAAAATAGGTACAATTGCTAGATGTTGTGAAATATAATGGTATCTGTAAAAATAAGTGAAGGTATTAAAGAGCATGTCTCAGCTGCATTCATTCACTATACTAATATTCACTCACTTTAAAATGGCCTATTGTGTCTCCAGTACACACATGCACAGACATTTGCTCACTAATGGTAAAAAATAAATAAATAAATAAATAAAATTCAGTTAAACAAACATGTGAACAATAGGTTGGTCTTTCTGTGCCAGCTATGAACAGCAAAAAGAATTTTTATTTTTTTAGCTGTGGAAAAGTTAAGACTAGAAAACCTTTATTTGTATCACAAAGGGGAAATTCCAGTTTTGCAATGCAAAGTTAAGCGCCAAGAGAATAGAAATAGACAATCAAAATCAAGTCCAGTACCAGTCAAATATTTAGACACGCTTTCTCGTTTATTTATATATTCTTCTTTATTTCCATGATTGTTTACGTTGTAGATTCTCACTGAAGGCATCAAATCTATCAATGGCACATATGGAATGTAGTAAACAAAACTCAAAAGAACTTCAAATTTGTTTTAGATTATAAAATATTTAAAAATAGCCTCCCTTTGCTTTGATCACTGCTTTACACATTTAGCATTTCTTGACTCTGATGCGGCACAGTTGTGAAAACCATTTCAGGAAACATCATGAAGCTCATTGAGGGAAGACCAAGAGTGGCTCCTTTGAGGATTTGAGTTAAAATATGAAAAAAAAAAAAAAAAAGTTTTACTTTTGTTTCTTCACTACAGAATACCATATATCTTGCTTCATATATCTGATGTATTCTGTGTATATCCTGTAACATGTAGAAATTTTGACTGGTAGTGTAAATAACTATTAAAACAGACATTACACACTAACATAATGCAACTAAAGAAAGTATAAGGCTTCAAAACTTATGTTCACTAAATGGCTATGACAATGTTTATGCAGTACCGCATATGGACTTCATAAACAGCAGGTACCATGACAAAAAGAGGAGAACAGCAGATAGGGAGACAGATAAAATGAAGATAAAAAGTATCGCCATCTCAGACATGAGGGAAGGTGGAGTGGGCGAGAGAAGAGAGGCCCAGACAGCAGCCCTGAGAGGGAAATATTGAACAGCAGCAAGAGGCGGGTACGTATCACTTAGAGCTCTTCACAAATTGGACAGACATGGACTCGGCAACTGTCTTTGGCGAGTGAGGGGAGGAATAGAGAAAGAAGGAGAGAGAAGGAGAGGAGGACAGAGGGCGTTGGCTGTGTGCGTGCTGGAGTGGAAAGCTATCTGTCGCTTGGAGCACTGCTACAGACAGTAACACACAGAATGAAGACTCTCATTAAAAAGCTAGAAGCGAAGACAGGGGAGCGAAAAATAATGGACCATGTGCAAGAGAATCAAGTCTGAGCTAAGATTTAAATGAAGTGTTGGTGTATTCATCACATAACTTTCTATCTGCTCACCTGTCTCAGAGCTCAGAGAAATGCCTGTCCTTTTCTGTGCTGTTTTAATAGAGCCAGGGGTCATGAAGTACAGAGTTGACTCATAAAATAACGCTATGGTTTCTACAGTGCGGTACAGTCATAAATGTAGAATGTGTTCAAGAGTCATGTCACCACTGAAGCTCATGTTGTACTACTGTAAAACAGGCCATTTAGCGCACCTCAGTATGGAATTTGAACATCTTTCTTTTTTACACAATATTAGACATTGCTGAATATAGAGTACTAGGACTGAGAATCACAGGGTCCCTCATGACTCGATATGATACACGGCTCATGATATGATATTTTCATGATATGATAATACAATATATTCCACATGATATACAATAGTTTTTTACAGACCAAATGCATTTTAGCCACTATATTTCTTTGTTAAACCACTACTTGTGCAAAGTTACTATGAAATACATCTATTTTAACAATCAAAACAATGAATAAATGTATTGCATACACATGTTTCCTTCAACTAACTAAGCAACAAAATCTGTACACCAGCCCATGATAACAATAGTGTGACCAAATTCTGTATCATACCCAATACACGTCCTGTACCCAATATACCCTATACACACATGCATGTGCGCTGCGTGCTGTCTGTATCTAATTATGAAGCATTTTATTGTCCAATAAACAAGAAGTGTGTGTTAGCATGCTAGTTGTCAGTAGTATTACAGTGATGGTCAAACTCCCCTCTGCTCACTGAAAAATGTTCAAATTACAGTGGCTATTCAGGTTGCTCAGAAAAAAGGTAAATGAGTATTAATTTGCAAACCAGACCATTGCAAAGTGTTGAACTGAACTACTTTGCTTTTTCACATTTTAAGACAGTTGAAATCAGGTAAAGTGCCTTGAAATGAACCATGGCCAAAAACAGGAGCATCTCTAGCTTTGTGAGTTTTGCGATCCAAAAAGCATTTTATAGTTGTTTTTGAACCAAGTATTGTCTTTAAGCTTCAATTTAAACATAGCCTCTCTGCAATAATACATCACGCCAACAGCCACAAAACTTCAGTGCTATTATTGTTTGTAAGGTTTGTATCACCTTCGGCATTTATCTAGATGCAAAACTGTTTTATCAGTTCACTGGTTGCTTTTAAAATCACTGGCGTTTAGCTCAGCTACGGTTTTATATTTTAGACTATATTTTATGCAATGATTTTATTGATGTTGTCTTCACTCTGTGCAGCACTTTAGAAAATGTGCTGATAAAGTTTTATGCATGTATGCCATAGTATTAGGATTAAAGCTCCATCCGTCGTCTCACCCCTCTTAGATGTGTCTGAAAAGGCATCTGAAGTTATTTAACCAGATACATTTTCAATCAATGCCTTTTAATGTGAAATAAAATGGCGCAGAATATGTCCATTGTGCAGTATTCATTTCAGCAGATGTTGTGGTGTAAAACAGCTCACTTAGCATGTTGCGAATACTCCATAGGAAATGAATGGGCAATTTGCACCATTTACTAAATTCATCTTGGGACTTCTTATTGTCTACTAACGATGTCGACTCAGCATGTTCTTTGCTAAACACGTCTGTGAGCTGTAAACGTGTTTGGATATGTGAAAATATTTGAGCTTTCGGTCACCATTATTTTAACCCCCAATGTCCCCTCACTGTCATGCATGGAACTGCACGTGCACATGACAGCTCCTCTGAGGTCGCCCGGGCACATTTACACTGAGCTACTACTGAATCAGCAAAACCCCTCGTTCAAACATTCCCACTGAGATTTAACTGTTCTATTTACTGTTTTATTATGCCGAAATGAACACACCCATGCAAGAATACACCATGGTTTTATTGTGATTTTCCCTTTTTTCTCGTAACCTATAATGGTTATTTTCCTGTTGTGGCTTGCCATCTGAACCACTCAATCTAAAATCACTGCAAAAAAAGGTCACTTTGAGGGCGAGCCAACTCAATGTCCTTAGAGAGCATAGGCTAAAAATGAAATGTCAATAGTCTCAGCTCCGAATTGACGTTCTGCCTGACCACATATGACACATGCATATTCTTATTCGAACAAGGCTGCAATTGTGTGTTTATTTTAGTTAGGATAAACACTGAGCTTTTCCTAGTCTATTTTAGTAAAGGGGATAAACTCGCTAAAGCTATAATCATCTTTAAAGGAGAGCTCCACATGGGTTCTTTGTAGTGGTTTACAAGCAAATGATGCCTGATTGATATAAAATGAATTGTTTGATCTACGCTTTGAAATGTTGTCAACAATATTAAAAGTTGATTTATTTTTAAAAACATATTTCTTACAGTTAAAAAAAAGTCTTACAATCACATCTGCAGATGCTTTGTGTTCATGTTCATTGAGGATTTCAATGTTTGTAGACGGAGGGAAGGAGCCAAAACAGCCCTTAAAAATCCCTTCAGCTTTATTGGACTGACTTCAGTTCTTATAAGCAGAAGTAGTGTGTTATCTGTTAGTTTATATAACTGCTTTTGTTATCACCATATCCACACTGTGTACAGTTTCCCTCTGGAGATTCGACAAAGCAAAACAGCTTAAACAATGCAGGTATTTTATAACATTTTTTGTTACAAGGGGTTATAGTGTTAATGAATTATTACACTCCCAAATGCGTTTTGGCACAGTTTGATGAAAGCTACTTTTTATTTGGCTTTATTATTAAAAAGTTTTCTTGTTTTCGCAAAGTGAAGTATATGAATAATAAAAGTGTGACACATTCATAACCTTCATTATGGAAAGTGTAATTTGAATTCATAGAGAATAACATAAAAATTATAGTTAAAAAAAGAGATGCCTATTGTTATTGATTAGTTTTTTATTTTTTTTATTTTTATGAAACAATCTATTTTTGTTGTTTCATGGTTAAATCAACCAAATGCATTGATTGAACACAAGTTGCTCTGAGTAACGGGGTCCACTCCCTGTTTAATGGAATGTCCCACAGTACATTTACAATCCACAAAATACATAGAAAATCATGAGCTCTTATGTGAGCAGGGTCACCTCCCCACACCTGCCCAGGCGTGTATCACCTGCTCAGTTTTACTGTGGAACATTTACTGTAAAACCTATGACTTCTGCATGGAGACAAGCAGGTGACAGGCCCTCCTCTAGAAAAGTTACATATTGTGTCTTTAAATGACTATCTCAACACAGCCATCATATTAAAGGCCCACTGTGTAACTTTTCTTGTGGCTGGGCCGTCACTTGCTTGTCTCCATGGAGATGTTATTGCTTTTTTCTGGTATGGTATTAAATGTATCCATCTTGTATTTATTCAATGACATGAGTTTTTATTGAACTAAAAACTTACTGTGAGTGTGCTCAAACTAATTTGACATCTAACTTGGCCTGGTGGCGTCACCCGCTGTCTCTGTAGACATAAATAAGTGTAATGCCATACTGTGGAACATTCTAGGCAACATCTCCTCCACCAGAAAAGTTACACACTGCACCTTAAAAGAAATAGCACAAAATAAAGACAGCTGCTTATCACGCTTCTATACACAGCAGAATTACAAATACTTTTCACGTGCTTATCTCATGGTCCACATTATAATGTTTTTGTCAATAAGAATCACAGTGTTTGTATAATTTCTCACTTCTCTGCCAGTGAAAGACGCCTGTACTCGCTGTTCTCAAACTGGAGCGTTATCCCTGCTTTGGTTTCTATTCCCAGCCTTTTTTCTCATCTTTCATTTAATCTGCTAATTATTTGCTGCTGAGCCCTTAGGAAGTGCTAAGCAAGGTGAGAGAGGGGCTGTTTGTAAATGGAGCGCTTAAGAGCGGCATGTACTGTTAGACGGCTTCATCTACCAAAGAGCAATGTATTTCAGAAAGAAGAAAAATGAGTGCTGTTGCCATAGTGATAAACTATTTAAAGGGCTCATATTACGGTATTTTCGGATCTATGTTATCATATTGTTTCCTCATCTAAAACATACCTGGAGTTTTGTTTCATTCACAGATGTTTAAACACACAAACCGTGCATATGTACATTTTTCTCACAAACAGAAAACTCTCTGTTCAACCTTGTGATGTCATATGGTAATGCAGGAAGTGCTCCACCGTGTTTCTAAAACTCCATACACCTTTACTAGAATCATTTGGATAATTTCAGCCCAGAATTACCCATCTCTACTGAACCAGAGGAAAAAGGTAGCTGTTAACTTAAAAATTACAGCTTCATGACATGACGACAGAGCATTTTGAGCTTTGCAGATGTAGACAGAATAATATAGGATTACTCAAACCTGTGAATGAAACAAAACACAACTGCAGGTATGTTTTTGAACAGATAACAGGATTATAACTTTTTTTAAGCTTAAAGATTCAATTTTGAGAAATATAGGACCTTTAAAACACTATATCATATCTTTTTAAATGGGAAATAGTCCTCAAAGTGTTACATATAAAAGAAAGCTGAAGCCCATGAATAATACGATTGTCTCATTCCTGGTTGGAGGAAGTTGCAGCAGATGTGATGTTCTGGAATCGGCTCAGAGATGTTCTTAGTGAATTCTTACACATTAATACTACATACACTAATACATAGATGAGCATGCAGTCGTGAGCACCTTGTCTCTTGGCTAATTCCACTCTCCTCCTCCTGCTCCCCTCCCTCAGCCTCCCTTTGTAGGCTGCCAGGCTAAGCCCTGAGCAGTTAAATAATCAGAAAGGCTTCCAGCTGGCAGAATAGATGCTGTTTTTCTGAGAGCGGGCAGTGAGGAGAGGCGGAATGGCAGGACACAGCAGCTCCATGCCAATATGTATTGATATTGTGCTGACAAAATACATTTGTGTATGTTTGTGGGGATTGCCGAGTGGTGGGATTGTTAACTTGACATACTTTATTTGAAGAGGCCTGTTCTGTTGGCAGGGGATTTTCATGAAGTTCTCAAGGCAGCGTTGGAATGGGAACGAGGCCTCCAGAAATCTGACACTGCGGATGTGAATTTGGGCAAAAAACAACAAATATACAAAACAGTCTGAGCCGGGTTTAGGTTTCCTGTTTATAGCTGTTTGTGTCTTCAAGCGCCAAAAGAAAGGAAAATAAAAACCCTGAACTTGAACTCCAAGAGAAGTCATTTTACACGTGATGTAACATGTTGCAACGGTTAAGAATACAGCTTATCTCCATCAGGCCACATGCCGCTGTGTGAGAGCTCGAGTACTTGTGATCCACAGATGTGATCATCAAAAGAGTGTGACTACTTCTAATAGAGATTTATAAAAGTAATTTTCTCTCAAATTTCGTTGGTAGATAATTTCAAGTACAGCACGCATAGCAAATATCTGACCTGAGAGGAAAACCATGATTCCGAATGGAAGAGAATTTGTTTCATCATTTCAATGTCACATTCATACTCCATAACTAAAATGGTCCTGCCTTTTGTCTGGTCTGTTGAAAGAAAGAGCACTGATACAACTTCATAGCTGTAAGAGACAAGAGAGTTCAACAAAACGGATCTGTATGCTATACCATTACAAAAAACTAGTGGTTTAGTTGAGGACATTAAACTTACTTTAACATTTTATGTGTGAACAATGGACCATTTTGAGGCAATATTACCAACCAAATAAAATTGCTTTCTTTTCCAAAATCTGAACTCTGATTTAAACAGCATGCTGGCCCAGGATCAATTACAGACTTCTTGATTAAATAGGCCCAAGTTTATAACTGACTATTAAAAATGATTAAAATGTGATCTTTGATAAATTGCACAGTCCTTGTCCTCTGTATTCATGTCTGGCTGCCTGTTGGGGGTTGGCTTGCACCCACCTGCTGCTCTGTCCTTAAAATACTTCATTCATCATGCCTCTGATACCTGTGAATGTTGTATGAATTTGTCTTTTAGTGAGAATGAGTGAAGAATCCTTTATATATGCTGTAATGAAGTCCCCATAGAAGTTAAAAGACATTTGACATTATCCATAAGCGTTGAATACATTTTAAAGTGGAACTAAACACTAAATCAATAAATTGTGGGATCTATATCTACTATTCCTAGTCATTTTTTGCCCATTTTAGTACAAACTAGGTAAATCTGCAGCTTTCTGGTCAAAAATGTCTAAACTCTGTGCTGCCTTCAATGGGCTCTGCAATTTCCAGTAGTTGGTGACATCACTCAGAACTGCATGGATAACAGCCAGCTGTTTGTGGTCACAAACACAGATGTTTATATGAGCTATCTAAAAAGGCTCTTGAGTGTATTCATGTATTCGTGTTGACCTTCATCAATTCAGCTTTCAAGTGTTCGCAATTAAAACTAAGAATGTTTTTTTAAATGACGAAAACCCACAAAAACATTATGCTGGCTATAGAAAGTCATTTTATCTTACACAATTCTTCTTTCAATATGTCAAGTGAAGTTAAAATTATACACATTTTCATCTTTCATATGTTGTTATCTAAGTTGCAGAAAGGCATGCCTGGGAACATTTTGATTCCCCTGTTATTTGAAGAAAATAAAATTGAGCTTCTGAAAAGAAAAAAAAAATCTTTTCAAAAACACTGCATTTTCAAGTTCACTGTTCAAAGATACCCAGGGACACTGGGCCTGCAGGCATTTTCACATCACACACCTCTACATCCCCAGACAATAGCGTCCAGAGAAAGTAACACAGAACAGCTTAGAATTTCATGGGTGCAGGATTTAGACACAAGCATTGCACATCGGCTCCTTATGCAGCACAGGTACAATGTAGACGTGCAACTGAAACACATACAAATAAGTGTTCACCATTGCTAGGCACATCAGTATTGGGCACTGGTCTTTCAACCTTGCACTCAGCCCATTCACCCACTCAACTCTTGACTCCAAGTCATGCATTTTTTATGTTGGCCCGTCTCCCTGAGTTCTAGGTTATGTGTTCTTGCATGGAAAAGAAATATTACCCAAAGGGGCCTAGCAGAGGTTTAAAATTTTAAAATTAGAAGGGTCCAGCTGGAGTGATGGTAGTGACTTGATTGTAGACAGAGTCAAAGCATGAACATGATCGGCTGTTTCTATGTGGTGTTAGTCAATCTATGTCACTCACTTCTCTTACCTAGCCAGCCAGAACCACATGCTTAGACAAAACTTGATAAAGAAGAGTGGGTCTGGAACCTGATCCTGCCTCTCCAATTACAGAGAGTGTGATTGACAGGGGGATTAACCAATCAGAGAGATGTGCTCCATTAGGATAAAAAAGATGACGGTTTACATTTTAAAAAAAAAGGGGGAAAACTGTGACTGAGAAAGAGCACAGATTTCTGCTGAATCAATAATCAAAGCCATCCATCTTTTTCCACTTTATCCGGCTGGGTCACGGGGCCAGCAGTTCACCGCCCAGTCCTCTGGGCACAGTAGCATAACAGTAACGCTCGTAGTAGCATAATAGTAACGCTCCCTCAAATGAAGTAATTTCTCACACACATTTTATTTTCCAGAAGTGTGTAGGTTGTATTGAAGTACATGTCTTGTATTTGTTTGAATGGCCCCGACACAATGGTGCTTGATCACATGATGGTGCCTCCAGCTGCTTTAGCAAGGGAGAGACAAGGACTTTCAAAATAAGTTGCATTCACATAAACAACTTGTGTCGCATCCAGGACCTCGGGAATGACTTGTGATGGACTTGATAGGACAACAAAAGAAAATGCACATATCATACAAAGAGTGAAATTTAAATGGTAATGGTAATTAAATGGTAATAATAATTTATGGAAGCACCACATCCATGACTTGGTATTGTCATGCAACGTATTGTCAACTTCTGTACAGGTTTAAAATGTATTCATCCAATCAACAATGAAAGTGTAAGCAATATAAAACTGCTGAGTGTTTAAATGTGAGAATATGCTGAGGTTAGCACTGTAGGACCAGCTTTGTCGTCTCTAGTGTAAATTGACGCTTTTAAATCTACGTTGCTGCAGCTCCAGGTGTAAATTCCAGGTAACACCCAGCTACAGTCACTCCTGATGACCCCCTTATTATGTCTTTAATTGTACTCACAGTTAACACATATTCATGCAGTCACGCGCGTACATCCACTACACACATTTTCACACTTCCTTTTCACTTCCTAGATCATGGTTATGACAGTATGTGACTTTGCTAATGAGCAATGCTACTGTCCATTTTGTCAGAGCAAAAATGTAACCACCAACCCTAAACTCAGTGGCTGGAACCAGAAACACCAAACCATAGGTATCAGAAAAGTTTTTTAGCAGTAAAAATGCAAAGGCCTGCGCGCCTGGGGTGATGTATGCCAGTCACTTAGCACAGACAGGAAGAGGTGAGTAAATCAGTCATACAATCAGTCAAGCGTTTAGCAGTGTCAGTCAATCTCCTCCTGTCACATTTTTACCTCTCACTCTGGGCCTCCACGCACATGCACTCGCACATACACATATATTCAAACACACATGCTCGCACACAAAACCAGCAGTGGGGATTTTTGATGGGAGCTATTTTTAGCGGGTTGTATCTCGGCGGGTTTGGTAATTTTCTCTCCTCGGTAACAGTTTCCATGCAGAGACCGTTGTTATGAGGAACGGTCCACGGTGGCCAATCATGGGCCTTTGTGCGTGATAGATGGGTAGATGGGCACAGATGAAGCGACTGTTTGGCGTGAGATGGACAAAATGTAGGGCGCCGCGCGATGATTGAAGTAAGTGACACCAGAAGAGAAGGCCCGTTTTTGCTTGCCCATTAACAACACCTGTATCCATTATGTGCGCAGATGTCCGGAGAAAAATGCATTGTACAAATTACAATCTAACTCGTTTATAAACACATAATAGGCATGTAAGGGAGCATTTGCACGATGGCATAAATTATATCATTTCAGATTACACGGTATCAAAACAGGCTAATGACAAAAACAGCTTGCATTTCCGTGTATCTATCATCATATTGATTATAGCCGGAAAAATAAAATTACTTTTATGCACTGCAGGATAATAGTTAATAGAAAAAAATATATATATGCAAAATGAAAAAGGAACAAAACAAAACAGTCAGCTATAATCCGAGCAATAGCTGCACCGCTGACTACATTAATGTGTAAAGCTGACTCGGGCAATTTCTGTAACAGTATTGGACTGCCAGGAAACAAATGAGAGTTATTAATAAAAGAACAAAACAAAAGGCAGGGGGGAAATGGAGGCACATTTGGAATAATAAAAAAAAAAAAAGTATAGCTGTGTGTATTATGAACTTTTTGCTATTCACTAATCCAAGACAGAGACCAAATGAAACCTAAACCATAACTGAACTCGGGAGGGAGCATGTTAAGATTTTAAGGTCCTTTATTACGCAAAAATAACTCTTGTGACCTTAAGCCATGTTAGAATGTTGGTACCTCCTCAAAAACATACCTGGAGTTGTGGTTTGTTACATTCACACTTGTTTGAGTAATCCTTTATTATTAGTCTTTCTTTATTCAAAGTTCAAAATGCTCTGTTCCAGCTTGTAATGTCATGTGGTGGTAGTTTTCAAGTTAACCGCTACCTTTTACCTTTAGTTCAGTGGAGATAGTCAATTCCAGGGCTGAAATTGTCCAAATTATTCTAATGGAGGTGTATGGGGTTTGAAAACACAGTGGAGCACTTCCTGTATTACATGACATCGCAAGGTGGAACAGAATGTTTACAGTTTATGGGACCTTTAACCAGTGATTATCCCAGATTGATCAAGAATTAGACAAAGAAGATTATTCATGTACTACTATGTTTAACACATTGCTTGAGAACTAAACTCTTCTTTCAAATTTGTTCCTAAACAGAGTTCTTAAAGATTTTCATGATATCAAAACATTAATGAATCTAATAATAAAAATCATCTCAATACAGAGATGTTAGTTTTTCCAAATGCTTACCACAGTTTGAGAACCTCCACTTTGCTGTAGTTTTCCTTGTTTACTTTGTTAGACACCTCCATGTCCTTGTACAATATTTAACTGTCCAGGGACACTTAAATGGATTTGCAGAGTTGGATAAGGTAAACTTTTGTCAGGAAGATGGAGTGACAGGAAGTTGAGAATACAAACTGAATGAAAAGCTTGAAAAGGGTGCAGTGCAAAGGCAGCAATTTCAAAAAAGAGGATGGGGAAAGATGAAGGTTGTTGTGCTTCTGTGGTTGAGACTTGTGGGCTTGTGCTGCATGGGTGACACTAGCAGAGACAGGTGAAAGGCAGGATTAAGGCTTGTGGAAGGAAGGGAAGAACAAATAATGAGCCCAAAACAGGGGGGCGGCCATTATGAAAGCCCAACTGTTCACTGTAAACAGCAGCTAGTGTAACACAGGCTTCAAGCACCAGGCATTCTCTTTAAGACGTCAAGGTGCCCCAGTAGGAGGCGTTTCATCTCCAACTCTGTTCATTTATTTATTCTGTCAGTTTCCTTTATCCACACGGCCAGGGAAGAAGGCAGAGGAGGAGTCTATATAGTTAACTACACAATGACTTCAAGACAAACCACTGTGGCCCATAGTGTTCACACGGTTTCCATGGTGCCTGTATTATGTTATATGTGCGTGGTGGAAGAGAAACTGATTCACAATAAACTTATCATAGTAATAATAGTCGTAGATTCTACTGCTTTGCCTGAAAAAAGTACTGAGTGGGAATGCCTCATCACATATTTGACCCGTAACTTGGCCTTGCGGTGTCAATTGCTTGTCTCCATGGAAATACATTTAATGCCAGATTACAGGCAAAACAATAATGTCACTGCCTCCAGCTGGAGGAAGTGTCCGGGGTGGAGGAAGTCTGGGAGTCCCTGCTGGATGGATGGACAATAATGTCAATAGCTAAGACGTTACATATACAGCAGTATCAGCCCTTCTGTCTCTCGTATGGCATCGTTAAATATTTACATTTGAATTGAACCATAGTATTAAAGGTGCACTGTGTAACTTTCTGGGTGGAATTGCCTGGAAGTTATCTATTTACATTGAGACAAGCACCATGCCAATGTACAGGTCAGATTTGTGGAGAGGTTGGCTCGCTTACAGTAGAATGCATATTTTTCAAGGTATTGTTTTATTGTAAAAAAACATATAATTAAGTAATGGGCAAGATTAATGCCATACTGTGGTACATTCAAGGGAAAGAAATCTCCCTAGCACATCTCCATGGACACAACCGGATGCTGGACTTATACCAGAAAAGTTACATAGTGCACATAGACGTATATATGAGTGGACATGGCTAACCCTGCCAAACAGGAAGTGCTCCAGGAGGCTCTTCCGGCTCCATCTCTCCCTTTTTCCCATTGACTTACATTGAGATCTTATCGTCACTCTCTCTGTAACTCCTGCACTGAGCCTCGTCATTTTGGTCTTAAAATGTTCATATGAAGCCGCTCTACATGATCCTGATTTTTTTCCCCACTCATAACATAGAGCCTGGCACTAGATTCGCTCCTGTAGCCGTGGCATCGCGAGCCTCATTTGAGTGGCGCTAAATGCTGTGGGTGACGTCACACTCACTTAGTCCACTCATATATACAGTCTATGATAGTGCACCTTTAACAAAGTTTTAGAGTGAAGAAGTTTTGGGACTCATCTGAGCAGCTTCCTCAGTTCAGTTCTTAATGTTTGTATTTTTTATCCAGTAGACAGATTTTTTTTTTCTTTTACCATATTAGCTTATATACAAAGGCATGACCTATAATTTACATAAATTTTTCAATAACAACAAAAAATCCAATACAATCCAAGTTTACGTTGTTACCTTCAATAATTGAATAGCGCACTTGAGAAGAACAACTGTGGTATTGAAGCCCAATGCATTTGTGCTCAAAGAGCGCTTGGTGTGCTTCAGGCATCCACGAATGAGCTATTGAACTATGTATTCTTTTCATAAATGTTTTTATAGAAAAATCCACTGAACAAAGACTCCTATTATATCATTATAGACCTTATATAATGGCAATGTTATAAAACCACATTAAAGCACAGAAGGAAATTGGGTGAAAATAAGTACCTTAGACACAGCACAAATGACATTGCCACACAATAATACAATGCAATGTTTTTACAATAGCTGTCAGTCAAGCAGCCAATCTCAGGTCAATTACAACGTGCATCCGAGCAACATACTGTAACTGGAAGGCTGCACTACAATAGAGATAAAGCCACGCAGAAATAATTGGGAAGCCTTGAGAATGTCACTGGAATATTTGAAGAAAATCCCAGTTGGGGCAGCATAATGGAAAACTCATTGAGCAGTAATAGCAAAAGATTACCGTGCATGAATCTAAGTTATGGTTAGTGCACATGTCGCAAACTGTAATTTTGAATGACAGATTTTACTTGAGTGGATTGTAATTATTCCTGGGTGGAAGTTGATGGTAACATGTGTCAACTGGAGTGTGTATCCCAAATAGGATTGTAGGTAATTTGGGGTACCTGCAAATGAACTCACTCGTGGTACATGGTTTGTGTCTAATTTGTTTTCTTGCAATAAAATACAAGTACAAGAAGGCTAAAACCAGACGGAGGCAACTAGTGAATATCACCTATGGCGTTTGATTCCTGATAATTAGGTGAATGGATGTCGGGCTATACAACAGGATGCTAAACAGATTATTTTATCAAATGAGAGACTGTGAAAATTGATGTTATAATCTTGTTATCTCATCAAAAACATACCTGGAGTTGTGTTTTGTTTCATTCACATATGTTTGAGTAAACGTCTCTTATCAGTCTACATCTCCACAGCTCAAAATGCTCTGTTGATGTCATGAAGCGGTAGTTTTCAAATTAGTGTCTGCCTTTTACCTTTCGTTCTGTAGACACTGATTCTAGTGAAGGTGTATGGAGTTTAAAAACACAGTGGAGCACTTCCTGTACCAGATGACATCACAAGGTGGAACAGATTGTTTTCTGTTTAAGAGAAAACTCTGCCTAAAAATGCAGGATTTGTGGATTAAACATGTATGAATGGAACAAAACACAACTGCAAGTATGTTTTTATTAAGGAAACATTATAAAAAATAGCGTAATATCAGAATTGTAAATGGACAGTGCCTCTTATCCATTGGACAGTGATATTTGGATATGTACAGAACTCTTAAGACGAGTCAACAGTAAGAGATGCTGGATGTGGGCACTGCTTCTTATCTTTATTTATTTCTGAGCATACTCATTACAATTGCAATTTAGCATTTGCTGTTGAGAAACTAACAACAATAAAGTGATCTTATATCTTACCTGTAATTAAATTTATCTGTTGTTCTACCATAGTTATAATAATACTACACTGATACTTTGAGGGCTTTAAGGTTGCATCATTATTCACACCCCAAGCTAATGGCAGTCTGCCGTTCTGCGCCAACAGCCTTTCCTATTACCAATTATTTAATCACGCACCATGTACTACCCAATGTTTTGGTTTTAAGATGGCCACAGAGCCACCCGAATCATAGTCTCTCAAGTCCTGCAATAATTAGCTGCTGTTCAAAGTATATCTGCGTAAGACCTGAGACTCATGCCAAAAATCCACAAAAAGTAATAAACAATGCGATGTAGATGAGCACGCTGGTTTATCTTAAGTTGAAGCAAATGTGGGTTTTTTTTTTTCCCACTGCATATCTTATCTGTGTTTATTTTAGCCTTTTCTTTCAATCAGTAGAAACCATAAACTGTGAATCGCCGCTGATTGCTTCAAATGTCAGGAAGGAAAATACAATATGTAAAACAGTCCTCTACTGATGTGTAGATGTATATAAGGTATCAGCATGTCTTTCAATTAGAAGACACCCATGTCCAAAGTCACCTGAATAAATGAATAAGCTGCCAACATTATCTTTATTTTTGAAGTCAAAATATCAAGGAACAAAGCAAAGACTTGCTGGAAATCCTTTGATAAGCAGAGTGAAGTTAACTCTCCGTGAGTCAGCGAAGTCTTTAAAGATACAACTTTTAGTGCTCAGGAAAAAAAACACCCACTTTGAGCTCTCAACAACACAAATAGTTCTGTCCTTTTAATCTTTGGAAACAAGATGAGGCAAGGCTCAGTCCAGGCTGGAGTACGCATAAACATTTTGTTCAAACTGGGTTGAAAGCACAAGGGGAACTGCATTGTATTGAGTCTCGAGCCACAGGCAGATGTTATCCTCACAGTGACAACAAATGCTGGTTTTTAGAAGTGTTCTTAAGAGACAGTGCTTTTACTTTCATAAATACATTTGTTCGCCTGTGAAAACTGTATATATGGCAAACGCATAGACTGTATAAAGAAGTAGACTAAGGGAAAGTGACATCACCCATAGCATTCACCGAGGTTAACAGTTAGGGGGTGAATTTGGAGCAGAGTTCCATATTACGAATAGGAATTTATTTAGGGACAAAATAGCGAAATAAAAACACCACAATCATGTAGAGCAGGTTAATATGAACAATTTAAGACCAAACTGAGAAGCCTGACAGCAGCAGTTATTGAGAGTGGGGCAACGTTTTTTTCAATACAAAAGTATAAGTGAAATAGAGCCAGAGCTGTAAGCGGCTCATGCTCATTTCCTATTTGGAATGTGGTGGCTACCAGGTTTGCCATGTCCATTTATATGTGTAGTATCTCTTGTACTAATGTATCATGCTGCTTACTACTTCATACTACATATTACTTTAACCCTGTAAAGCCCACACCATTAAATAATTGGCAAAAAATTCCAATTCTTTGAACTTGGAGCCTTTATTGGTCCCTCAAAACAAACAAACAAAAAAATTCAAATATAATTTTCCATATATTATTATTTATGGCAATCTTGTATTGTCACTGGAGCACCCTCTAATCAGTGAATTACACCCACTGTTGGATTATTTGTGCACTGCATGTATCTGATTGTATACATCAGGTTTTTCAGGGAAAAAAATGTCACACTGCTCATGTGGAGGGCTGAAAAACTCATGTATCAAATATGATACGTTTGGCGTTATAGGGTTAAGGGTCTAATATTTGATTTTTGACACAGTGCCTTTAAGGTTTCAATACTATGTGTCTGTGAGGCCAGAGTCCGGGGAGTAAGAGGCCTCTCCAACAGCATCTGGTGGAAAGGATATGAGCACGTTTTCTCCCTGTATCCATATGTGTTGGGAGCTAAATATTCTTCATGTGTTTCGACGTATAGAAATGGTCTTATATGTCATTTTCTGATCAGGGATTGGGACGTCCTTATAGAAACCTATAAACAGAGGACAAATCTTTTATTTTGTGTCTGACTCTCGATTTGGCTCCACTCACACAGACAGAAATTGTCTTAACTGGCTGACTCTATTATATGTAAATAAATCATATTACATTTATTAGAGTTTGTCTTTAAATCATTTTTCAAGCACCTGCACATCTGTGTGGTGTTTTTGGGGAAAAAATCATCAACTACTGGAAAAAGGTAAGCTCCTGGAATCAGGATCTATACCATGTACAGCATGGACACAGCACAGTAGCTAGCTCACCTCACAGCAAGAAGGTTACAGGTTTGAGTCCCGAGCCACATCTGTGCAGAGCTTTATGTCTCTCTCTGTATCTAGGTGGTTTCCGCCATTAACCCCAAACATGCACCTTAGGTAAAATCATCCAGCTAAGGTAGTGCTGACCAAGATAAGCATAATAAGGTATACTAAACAAATAAATCTAATAAATATAACTCTAAATATAAATTAGATCATAGAGTTATGTGTGCTGAATATGAACAGAGTCAGGATTTTCTCCCCATCTAAAGCAGTCACTTGTTCACCACCATTTTGTCAGTGAAACATATCAAGGAGTATTTTGAATCTTGCACTGAAATAAATATTAAAAATAGATTCATATTTCCATTCTATGTTCTACCTTTCAGACGCTTCTCCTACACATTAACAAGAGGCATACACATTGTTCATTCTTCCCCCCTGCCTCTCCTGACATTAAGTGCACACTTTAAAATAGGTGGCAACTCCTTTACAACATAATAGCACAGATCTGTCACCCACTCATCCCCTCTGGCAGGAAGTGGGCCTATTTGCATAAGAGAGCGCATGCAACACGGTACCTGAGGATAGCAGCCTTCACCCGCGAGAATGGACACGTTAGCTTGAATCAGAGTCGCCCTGGGGCACGCTGTACACATCCTTATACAAGCTGGTAATGATGCAACGTCTTCACAGGGTCGAGATGCAGCGGCTGTCCATCATCTTTACAGCTCCAAACCCTCTCTCAGAAGGCCGTTTCAGCAGGTTACCTCCTATTTGTATCGCCCTGAATAATGCATGGGGGGTGTTGTCATTTATGGCCTTTGTTGCTCACAGCTAAGCTTTTGGACCAAAGCAAATGTTCCAGGTTTGGATTGCTGCATTGGTAATAGGGATGTAACGATACTCAAATCCATGTTATTAGGTTCTTTTTTTAGACCAACATTGTGATGTGTCTGGTTAGCTGATTTATACAGATTTTGGTGCTGTCTTTCAATTTGAGATGTTCCTGTTCTGATTTATGTTTTGTTGCTCGTGTGCACGCCTTCGCTGTTTCCTTCCTTATTTCTTCCTTTTCCTTCCTGCCTAATGCAAATACCCAAAATGGGCAATAAACAAAGGAAAACAACAGGCCAGAAAGAAAGAAAACCATAAAAATAAAAATAAAAAAAGAGCACACGCATGATAACATTACCATACATCAAGGGCATATCAGAAAAAGTGCAAAGGGCAATGAGAAAACACAATATCAACACACTAGTGAAACTGTACAGAAAACTCAGGCAATTACCTATCCACCCAAAAGATAAAATAGAGCCGGCGCATTAATGTAATGTCATATAGGAAATACCATGCATGTCCTGCAATAAAACATACATCAGAGAAACAGGAAGGAAACAGCAAAGGCGTGCACACAAGCAACAAAACACGACTGGGACGGAGAAAACATCAGTGGGACAGAAGACAACAAACACCATCGCTGGATTAAAGAGGCAACTGAAATACAGGAATGTGCCCACTGGTCTAAAAAATCTGTATAAATCAGCGGACATGTTAAAGAAACATCACGTGACCACTCTGAGGGAGACCACTAGTCAGCAGTCAAAACTGTCAGGTATAAAAACAAACTCTTGGTCTGAAAAAAGAACTTAATAATATAAATATAATCGGAAGGTCAAATGAACCTGCTTGTCAAAGCCTGATCCCATCAGATCGCAGAAACTAAGCAGGTCCGGGCCTGGTTAGTACTTGGATGGGAGACGACTGAGAACTCCAGGTGGCGCAGTGGGGCACCTGTTGCAGAAACTGTCATTGTGTCATTAGGCAAGGCTCTTCACCCACATTGCCTAGTATGAAAGTGGTGTGTGTGAGTGTCGGTGGTGGCTGGGGGGACCCAATGGTGCAGATTGGCAGCCTCACTTCCGTCAGTCTGCCCCAGGGCAGCGGCTACAATAGTAGCTTATTACCACCACCGGGTCTGGAGTGAATGAATAATGAACTGTAAAGCGTTTTGGGTATCTTGAGAGGTGCTATATCAATGCAAAGATTAACACCATAACAATTAATTTAAGCAAAGAGACTCATTGTGATGGCCCACGGAAAACTGATTCCCAAATCAGTTTTTCCCTTCTTTTGTAAACTTTTGTAAACTTTTGCTATAGCACTATAGCAAGTGTTTACTTTAATTTAATTTACCAAGCATCAGCACATCATTATGATTTAGCAAACCACACTTGCACACAATTAAAACAATATTGACTATTCTTACCCTGAAATAAAAAATAAATTGACTTTTTTATGCAAAATTTGTTGTCAGTTGGGAGTTATATTCAAGTAGTCTAAGCCTCTTGAATATTTGCTTATAAATGTATTACATTGAATAGCTTTATTTAATTCTGGCCAAAACAATATTTGGGGCCAGGTTTGGAAAATGTGTATGTTTTTTTTTTTCTTTTCTTTTCTCTCAATCGCTTAGTGCAAGGAAACATGTTAATTAGGCCTTCACATCAGGAACCAGGGTTCATCAGCAATGCAGCTGGTTAAAATAAGGTCACTGCTGAGGTTAAATTGTTTATGCAGTATTTTTAATCCTATGCTAATGCTTTTAATGCAAATTATGAACCTCTGTCTTACTCTGATTATTCCTCAGGCTAGTTTACATGACATATGTGCTGTATGCACCCACCACTAACCCGTTTCTCAACCACTGGTCGACCACATGCAACTGGGATGAATACTGGACTTCACACAACACAACAGACCTCAAGTGCTAATGATGTGATTTTTCCAAGAATTTCATAAAAAACTATAGTTTAGCATAATGAGAAAGTAGTCACCAATTTACACTGAAGTGCATTTTACAAAAATGAACTGAATACTAAAGTTGTAACCAAATGATCATCAGCTAATTCTTAAAGGTCATATTCACGCAAAATTAACTCTTGTGAGCTTTTAGTTGTATTAGAATGTTGTTACCTCATCAAAAACATACCAGGATTTGTTTCATTCACACATGTTTGAGTAAAACCTTATCATGAATGTGTCGACATCTGCAAAGCTACAAATGCTCTGTTTCACTTTGTGATGTCATGAAGCTGTAGTTTTCAAGTAAACAGGTATTTGTTCAGTAGAGACTCGCAATTCCGGGACTGAAATCATCCAAATGATCTTAGTGACGGTATATTACCACATGGCATCACAAGGTGGAACGGAGTGTTTTATGTTTGACAGAAGAACCTAAATATGCAAGGGTTGTCTTCAAAATGAATAAAACAAAACATAACTCAAGGCAGTTTTTGATGAGGAAACAATAACATATTAGTAGATAAAAAAGCATAATATGGCCCCTTTAAAAGTTCAAGGTCAGTCTACAACAGGGGTCTCCAACCTTTTTTTCTCCAGTGAGCTACATTTAAGAAAGAAAAATGTCAGAGAGCGAACAATTTCAGCAGCCACAAAGAAACTCAGTAAGTATAAGGGCCAGGGCAAACCTTAGATGAGGCACAGTTAGATGCTTATAAACCATAAATCATTATCCACTTATAGGTGCACCAAAATGATACATTTACAATGGTAATTAATAAAATTGTACTTATTATCCACAATGCATAGAATTCAGAAATCCCTTGGTAATCTTCTTGGAAGGGGGTGGAGAGCTACTGGTAGCTACCGAGCTACAGGTTGGAGACCCCTGGTCTACAAGAAACAAACTTAACAGTCAAACCAAACATGGAATAAAAAATGTCCTACTTTGAGTTATTATAAAAGACAAATAAAATAATATCAAATTGAGAACAATTGCTTGATAATTGATCATTCAAAAAGAGGAGGCTAACTGTGCTTTTGAATAGTAAAAGGAAGCTTGCAACTGTGCATACTCATAATACATTTATGACTTGTTTATCTGACATTTGGTGTATTTTGCCAACAGTAAATATACAGACAGTGAATCCCCAGCTGACATAGCACATATGATGCATCACCATGGCTATTTTGGTGGAGCTGTTATCGGAGCGGACACACATTCGTCTCAAGTGAGTCGGTCTGTGGCCAATGCACTTGCACTTCCCTCTCAGGAGTCCAGGTATAACAACATATTTCCAAAAGTGACATTTAATCCAAGTAAACAAATCACCATGGAGATCCCCCATCCATCCACTATAACCAAAACGTATTTACAGACACACAAGCAGACACACTCACACACACACACACACGGGCACACACACCCGCACACACACACACACACACACACACACACTCACACATACTGTAGAACTCCTCCCCAGTGCCACACAAACAAATCATATTGCGGCAGCATCTCTGGCTGAGCCCATCCAGACTGTCTGGGGAATATGCTTATTTGTGATTTTATTGGGAAAAACGCTGTCCTCTATTTCCATTATTGGCACCATCTCTGGGCCCCCTGGGGATGCAGGCATAGACTATACCTGTATAAACATGCATGCAGCGAGATATCGCCTACATTTCAGGATAAAAACAGACAATATGTTGACTGTATGAAGACAGATTGGTCTAACAAATTGGTTATGGCTAAATACAGAAACACAGATGATATGGTGCAACAAGTGGCCACATGGGGTTGCAATACTATAAATGATATGTGACATACAGGGTTTTCCAAAAAAATTTGACATCATTTCGCAGGCCAGTCTGTGACGGAGTAGACCTATCGGCTGCGTGGGGAGGCCAGGGTTCTGAGAGTCATGCACTTGCACACACTCACACACTGTTTCACCTACACAGCTGCTGAACGCTATGCCCGATTTTTCTATACCTCTTCATCGCAACAGTCAGGGGTGCACATTTGCTTGCTGCAAAACCATTCTGTTCTCTATAGCCCTGCTGCTCCATGTCCGCCACTCCTCCGTGTGTGTGTCCATCGGCCAAACCCGAGCATCTTTGTCTTCTGCGTTAAGTGGCATCAGATCACTTGTCCATTTTTGTTCGGAATCTTTTTTTTTTCCTGTCTGTGTTTAAACTTCATTATTGGGGTATTTTTGTTTCTGGTAATGTTTATGATTTTTTAGTATTAAAAGGGGAATTTATTTATTTATTTTGTTCACCGCAGGCACCAGCTCAGGAGTTATTTAAGACTAGTAAGACTTGTAAATATATCTTTTTTTTTTCATTTTTGCTCACTTCTTTTTTGTTAAAAAGAACTCCACAACACAATCATATTGGCAATTCCTGTTGAAATAACAACTTTTCACAGGATGCATTGAAACAGATCGAGATTTTATATTTAATGTTTTATTTTTGTTTTCAGGTTGAGCTATGCTGTTCCCTCCCAGAGAGAAGTCATTTTGCATCTAGGAATATTCTCGCACACAGTCATGCTCACACAGTCACCCAAGACTGTGCAGCGTGCAAAATTTACCAACTGGCAAACAAATTTGGACTTGGTATCAAAAATTTAAAGAGGAAGGCTGCTCTGCTTATGTAAGGCTAAAGGATCTGGTAGACAACAGAAGAGAAGTGAAGTTTTCTCAACCTGAAAACAGAACAAAAATAAAACATGAAACACTTGATCTTGTTTAAGTCTTGTTAAACTTGTTTCTATACATTCTGTGAAAATTCAAACAAGAACTGCCAAAATTATTGCCCTGCAAAATTATGTCAATTTTTTTAGGCCACCCTGTATATAAAGAATAAACGTTATTATGTACAGTACAGTAAAAGGCACTAGAGCTTGAGGTTTAAACAGAACACACATTTTTTCTTCTTTTTTTAAAGTAGTGTTTCTGGTAAAGGGTTTACCACTTACTTGTCTCTATGGAGATAATATTGCATCCTACATTTAATCCAATTACAGGTGTTTTATTGCTAATAAGTTCAGTGAAAAACTTCAAATTCATACTATAAACAGGGTAATATCTCCACAGATCTGACCTGTAACTTGGCCTGGTGGTGTTACTTGCCTGTTACCATGGAAATAGATGTGCTTAATGCCATACTGTGGACCATACCAGGCAAAACAACAATAATATCTCCATGGAGACAAGCTGGTGGTGAACTCTCTACCACAAATGTTGCACAGGGCACCGTCACGTTCCCAAAGTAGGAAATGTTATAGCATGTGGCATCTCTTACCGTTTCTGCATAAAACATTGTAGCATTGTGACCACCAGTGATAAGCAGATGGTTTTTGACTCTGCTTAAATTCACTGTTTTCTTGATGTATATTTAACAAATCGTTCAAATGGTCACATTCGAACACATCATTGCTATTAAAAAGGTAAATTAGGCTACTATAAAACCAGTTGGCTGTAAAATGCCTATAGCTGCAAGATCTACCATTTTATTACAATGCAGTGTTATTGTCGGGTGATGAGCAGAAAGGCACATAAACCACATACACATGACAAGGAAGTTTTCTGCCCAGATACTCCGACTTCAAATTCTTAACCAGGAGCCATATTGAATAAAGATGATTGGTTTATCTGGGCTGGGGGCTGTGTGGGGAAAAGGTTACACCAGGGACAAGTACCAGGAGCAATTCTAAACAAACTGCAGTACTGGAGGCATTGTACCATAAGATATACAGGTACATTTGTTTACTGGGCATTAGAGCAAGAATGATGCTTCGTTTAGACAGGAAACGGTGAAGGACATGGCGTGGACTTTCAGTGGCTATGCGTACATGTATTAGTATTTACCAGAATTAATTAAAACGCTTTTCATGTGCCTCTTTATAGTATTGTTTTTGGTAATTACTGACATGCAAAGAAGGAAAGAGTCCAATTTATAATAAGGAAAACAAGGTCAACGCTCAAAACCCTACATATATTGGTACACTATGTGCACACCTTAATTGGTAATAAAGATTTAATTCATAATCAGCAAATAGTTGATTAAGAATGAGTCAAGCTTAACGACTTAAAGGACCCATATTACACAAAATGAACTCCTGTTACCTCATCAAAGACATCTCCTGAGCTGTGTTCTGTTTCACACATGTTTGATCTTGTATTATTGCAGTAGTGGTAGTTTTCAAGTTAAGAGCGACCTTTTACCTTTTGTTCCTTAGAAACTGGAAATTTCAGGGCTGAAATCATCAAACTGAGTGGAGTTTAAAAACACAAAAAACACAAAACACAACTCCAGGTATGTTTTTGATAAGGAAACATAAGAAATCATAAAATTGTATAATATGAGGCCTTTAAACTCATTGTGAATTTAGTGTTATCAAAGTAATTTCATTTATATTTTGCATTTCCAGATCAAATAACTGCATGTATATTGGGAAATTTGGAGGCTGTTGTCGCATTGAAAAGTGAAGTAGTTTGTGTGAAGCTAAACTGCACTATGGTGGGCAGAGGTGAGTAGCACCCAGTCAAATTTACCCCGTTACATTTACTTGAGTAACATTTTTTAAGAAATTGTACTTTACAGAGTTTGCTGAAGTAACACTACTCTTACTCTTTTACTTGAGTAAAAGTTGTGGTTACTCTTCCCACCGTCAATAAGTGACAGAAGCTGCATGTTGACAATATGAAATGATTTGGACATTTGTGCTTCTTGCTTTGTTTGATGTTAGATTTTGTGCATTATTTAAGGTTTTGTCCTTCAAAATTACTTTAAATTATAAATCTTTTCCCAAAACCTGTTTACTCTTGATTAAATGATTGGACCACGACTTTGTACTTCTACAGAGTCATATTTTTAAGTAATGTTACTCTCACTTGAGTAAAATTTTTGGCTCCTCTGCCTACCTCTGATTGTAGGCAATATGGTTGTTCAGTTTATGTGTTTAAAATTACAAAATAAAAAAAAATGCACAGCTAAGCCTGTCACTATAATACATTTTGAAGTATGACATAATGCTGAAGTAGATATAGATGATTTATGTCACTGGCACAATAACCCAAGAACACATTTAAATAACAAAAACTTAAAATATTCTAAATCTACAATATTGTTAAAAAATCATGAGGTGAAATAGATAAAAAGCAGAGTGAAACACTTAGCACTTAGTTTGCATGTGTAAAGAGTCAAAGAAGTTATTCATTCAACCTTTTTTGGCTCAAATCTTATGATATAGCCACAAAATAAACACAAATTTCCCTAAGAAACTGTATTGACCCCTTTCATATAGTGAACTATAAGTCGATATTGTAATTATCGTGACAGGCCAGTGCGCAGCTTAATTTGAGATTTACAGCAAGTTTAGCATTTCCTGTAATTGGTCAGTCCCGTGGTTGCATTTGCCGTGGGAGCTTGTCTGAAACGGTGGCAGAGTGGATGTGGGGTGTGGGTAAGGCTGCAGTGACACTAATGGCTTGTGACCTCCACTGGACAACAGGCACATTTCCAATTGTGTCTGTCCCTCTGCTCCGTCTCCTCGCTCCTCTCTTTGTCTCGCGGGGATTGCCTCATGCCATTATTTGGGTGGAATTAGCTTTTACCACCCTTTTCTTTGACTCCGACTGCAGCCTCACCTCTTCTCTTATCTCCTATCCATTCTACTCTGTTTTGTTGTGTAACTATTTCTCTCATTTCACTTTATCTCACCGGATTTCTTGCTTATCGTTTCTGCTCACCTCTCTCTTTTCTTCTACTTTCCCACTTAAGATGTGACTTTGCTGAAAATAAATATGGCTGTATACATTATGTTCTACAAAGCTGGATTTGGGGTGACGGAGGTGAATGTGCAGTTAACTGTGGGTTTACAGTGTCACCAAGCTGCTTTACTTTTCTTAACTACTTGATGAACTGTTAGACCCACTGCGGACAAGTGAATAAAGGATTGGAAAGAACATTCAAGGTAATGATAACAGCATGGTGGCATAGAGGTTAGCTCTGCGTCACAGCAAGATGGTCTTGGGTTTGATTCTGATTGCATTTTTCTTAGACCATGTTTGTCCTACAGTTTTCTTTGTTGTGATTTTTTTCCTGTGAAAGTTTGTCAATTGTCAACTTATTGTATGACGTATGTAACATGTTGGTTTTCTAATTTTCGGTTGGTTAAATCGACACTTTTGTGAGGTGACTGTTGTGATTTTCGGCTCTACAAAAATAAATTGACTTGAAATTGTGTGGCAGTGTTTCTTAAGCTGGGCATGCATGACACTGATCACACCTTCTGGACGTCTTTGGGTGCTTCACAGGTTTGTCCATATTTACTCTTTGTATTGAAGCATGGGTCCAACGCAGACCTAATATATAATTAATCTTGAACAAGTTGGTTCAAATATGAAAGAAAATGTTCCATATTGTAATGTAATTTCCGTCCTACATGTTCACATAAGACAAATGAAACACTCCAAATACTTGAGTATATCTTTTTTTTTTGTAATCTTGTTTGTAGAACTTGTTCTTGGTGGTTTTCTATTGTCATGTGATTGTTTTTTTTTTTCTTTTTCCTTGAGATGCCTGTCCAATCTATAAAAGCTTACATGGCCTGGCTCCTCCACCAATAAAAGCCTGAGGTCCCTGTGAGGAAAAAAAAATACTTTTGCTCAAAATGTTCTGTTTCACAAGGGCTGTGTACAACAGTTTGCTGACTTCTGTAAGAGAGGCCCCCAGTTTTAAAGGGGTGATACAGATCAACACAAACCTGTGAGAACAACTCAATTCAGCACTTTAGGGTACATGCAGTACAGCTTACTCAGCTTACTTTTAGGTAAATGCATTATAGTACTTTAAACATACTTATAGAGAAAAACCAAGATAAAATGTAACAACTCCACACCTCAGTTTCCAGTCCTGAAATGCTCCTGCCAGTCCCTGCCCTTCTGCCCTGTACTGTGTTCAGTCTGCTGCTGCTTGTTCATGTGTGTGATCCTAATGTGAAGTTCTTGTTGTCTCGTGGTCCCAGTGTTTGATGTTTTTGTGTTAAAAGTGATTTTAATGATCCCATCAAACTGCCAAATGGAAATTAGTCTGTGGCTTTAATCTGACATTTACATCTTATACAAACTGTACCTTTTCCAAATCAATATATAAATAAAAACAAACATTTCACAATTAATCTGTATTCTGCTTTCTTGCCTTTCACCATTTTCCTTGTTTATTCCTTCATGAACTCCTCTCATGTCGCTGGCATTTACCAGCTCAGTCTTTGAACGCTTTGGGAGACAGAAGGCCACAACTCTGTCCATCTCTGTCTTCTTCCTTTCCCTCACTCTGTCTCTCTGTAGACACAACCCCACCAGTCCCTCCTCCTCTCCCTCTCCCCCTCATCTCTAAAGGGGTGTCAGCCTCCAGTGGTTGCTCCCGTCTGTCTGTCTGACCACCAGGCCATGTGGCGGCATGGACACTGATCGGATGTGACAGTTCTCTCATTATTTAAAGTCAGAGGAGCTCCCTGCATGCTTGCTTGTGTGTGTGTTTGTGTGGGCCAATGAGTTGAGAAGAGGAGAGGGCTAATGAAGGAGCGTGTGATTGGAAGCCAGAGAAGCATATCAGTGCAAGGGAGACACTGATGGCCTTGTTTAGCCACAAAAGCTGCTCTTCATTGGAGCCGACTAAACTGAAGGAATAATGTTTTATTCCTTGCTGGATTGGACATAATAACAAAAAGAGTTTGGCGACAAACTTACAAGGTTTCCAGTACTTGGCTGGAGAGATCATTAATGATTTCCACACATATATGTTGAGCACATATTAAATATTTTATCACTACTCTGTCCCAAGATGCAATTGGCTCACTGGGGCATGAAGAGAAAGTGTGAAAAGAATTAATGCTCAAAGACCAAAGAGATATAAATTTGGGCTGTGACAGGAACATCCACCATCACCATAAACATGGTGTCAGGAATTATGTTTAGAAAATTAATTTTGTCTTCTTTTTACAAATAACTTTCAGTTTTCTTCTAATAAGACAAACAGTGTATAAAAAACAACATCTGGTTTCATGAAAAGGTGTCAGCTGACTGGTGTGACGTGTCTCTGGTATGTAGGCAGGATGGCCTTGCTCAAGGACACAATGGGGATTGAACCTCTGACCATATGGTAGCTGAGCAAACGGTCTAACCAATGCACCACTGCCAACTTTTGTGACCCTTTATCTGTGTGTGACTGTGCGGCCCATGACAGCTGCATTACTTCCTTTACTTCCATCTAGCAACAGCCATTTTGTCTGAGGAGGTTGATCAGTGCTTTCCATGTGGTCACTCTAATTGTCTCTTTGAATCTTCATCTCCAGATTATAATCAAATTTTGCAGCTCAAGTCTCCCTTAAAATATATCATTATCTTGCCAGTGGATGAGATGGTGATAATTTGGGTCTTTTTCACAGAAAAATGTTATGAAATAAAGTATGGTCATTAATGGATTAAACACTAAACCTTATGATGATAACTTGGCATTAGAGATGATTTACAATTCCAATCCAAATATAATACAAAAGAATCTGTTATACTGCTTTCAAATCTTTTATTTTTCTATAAACTGACTGGACATGGGAGCTCTTATTTCTGTTACTTTTACTCGTTTTATTCAGCAGTGCTTAAGTCAATCATGTCTACACTTCTCGCGCTGCATTGTTTCCAGGTGAGGAGTGAATTATGGGTTGCCAAATGGCTTAATGGCCCACAGGAGGCGCCGCTCATCGACTCCCGCCTCAGACGAGTAACCTAGCAACACCAATTGTTCATTGGAGGGAAATGTTCACCAACTGTTGCAAATTTAAAAGTGCATTTTAACAGTGGTTAGTGGTGGTCTATAACAGGACAGCAGGCTAGTGCGCATGTTAAAGGCTTAGACGTATGGAATGATGGCATTAAGAAGTCAAGCGAGCAGGTAAGTCCATTAACTTACTAACAAGTTGTAAAATGTTATAAAAATAAACACTGTCAAAAATGTACTTTTCTTATTCTGATTATGTCAGTGAAAATGGTGGATTTTAAAGGTATGGTATCAACATAATCATCATTTTAAAACATGGAAAATAAATAACTTCAGATGCTTGAATGACAGTATATTTTCATGGGGTTGTGAAATTAATACTATAGAGCTCTACCAGCAGCTGTGCAAAATGTCCATAGAGAAAAACTGCTGGTATCACAGTACGGTGTCAGAATACCTTTGAATAAAAGCTCCGTTCTGTATTTAACATCTTACATCTGCAGGGTTCCCACTGAAAATTCAAATGATGTAACACAATCACATTATCTGGAGCTCTCTGCACAGTGCAGTATTATCACCTTGGGGAAATGTGTCTTGGTCAGTTTTTAATTGTAAGGCATTACTGCATGAGTCCAATACAACAGATACACACATCATTACAAGTCACACTCACAATAAACAGCATTAATGGCCATCTTTTAATAAATCAATGAACAAATAAAAGTTTGGTGAACTCTATCAAGTAGGCATGGAGCAATATATTTGATAGAACAAAGTTGCAAACATCTGCATTTTTTTCCAATCAGTACAAAAACAACAGTAGGAGAGAGCCAAAACTTGCACTGAAAAAGTTACGGAAGTACAGATAGGCAGAAGGATCCGACACACACTGACCAGGTACATAAAATTCCTTAATTGTAAAACGGGGCGCCTACAAAAAACAAAACTATAGTTCATTATCATAAAATGTGTCTGTGTATCTTGTGTGTATCTCCTGTGTTGATCACACAGAGGCAGAGGAGGGGCTTGAATCCACTGGGCAAATGGACACTTCTCTGCAGCAGTGTCAGTCTGAGCTTAGGTCAGCCTCTTTATCCCACACACAATGGCTCTCTGTTGTTTTTCCAGCTTCATATATTCTTCCTCACAACTCAAACAGCCATCATTTGACTTCTGACTTCTTTCCAGCCGCTGACCACACAGTCCAATAACGGCTAATAAACACGGTCCACGCACACACCTGCGACTGCACACCACTCTGAGGGGAGGTTCCATTTACCGGACCACTGTAGCTCCCATCTGCCCGGGGCCAAAGAGCTAAATTGCAGTGACCCTGAGTGAGCCTAAGCAAACCCATGGAAAAAGGGATGAGAGGAAGAAGGGAGAGGAGAGGAGGAAATGAAAGATGGGATCAAACAGCCGAGACCAACACGAGCTGTGTCAACAAGGTGGTGCCAGTGCCTCTCTTGCAGTTTCAGAAGAGCGTGTCAATAAATGTGACTTTACTTGTGGCACAACAGCACTTTTGAAACTTCTATGCACAGCATGGTTGGATAATTGTTGATTTTAGGAAGGACTGCCTCTGCACAGATCTGACTGACAACTTGGCCTAATGGTGTATTTTTCAAAGTATTTCTTTGCCTATGGTAAAAGCTGAATAATATCAAGAGAGACATGTATAATGCCATATTGTGGGACATTTCTGGCCAAGCAATAACATATCCATGGATGTAAGCAGATGGCAAACAATCCACCAGAAAATGTACCAAGTGCACCTGTAATTAGAGAAACGGGAAAAAAGGAATCTGCATGAAAAAGGGGAGTGTGAAACCAATGCCAAATCAATATTTGAATCACAGCTTAAAGGATCTAATGTGGTGACTGGAAGGGATGCCAATTTTACACCAACTTAAAAATAGCAGCAAGACTGAAATCAATTTGGTTTGTTTCAACAAGGAATAGGCTATCTGGAAAATACTTTGATACAGATGCATTAAAAATGACAAAAAAATCAATCAAAGCATTTGCACATCCATATCTGGGCATAATCAATAACCCTGCCTTGCCATTTTGTTGTATGTAAGAGCCATCCATCCACACACTGCAGGAGGTCGCTGGCTCCATCACTGTTACCTAAATACGTAATGTGGTGTCTGTTGCTGGGGAAGCGTTTCTTAAAAAGGGTTAGGGTGTTAATGTGTCCTTATAGTTAAAGCATGTTGACTGCCCACACTGACAAAGCTGCATTTCAAAAACATTTTATTTGGCTTTAAATAGAAGTATAACAGGACAATGATGACCCCTGAAGGCAATAGCCAAAAGCCTTTTGAATAAAGGCAGGTATTGCTCCAGGTTGTTTGTTGGTTGGTTATTGTTTGTTTGGTTGATGGTTGGTTGTTGTTGTTGCTGCATAACTTCTAAATGTGATTTTTGTTGAAAACTTTCAAAATCTGAATGAGCTACACAGCACCCAGTCTTAGACAGCTAAAAAGCAACAAACCAAAAAATAAATAAAAATAATAGAATTGTAATGTTTTCATGTTAAAATGATACATGTTTTGTGTATATGTGTTTAATTAGGCCGTGCAAATGTATTTGTCTCTTCATATTATGACATCAATTAAACAATGTGGTCCACAGTCACATGACTTCCTGTCAGTTTTCTAACTCAGCTCCAAACCCGTTTAGTTAAAAAGAAATGTCTGAGTTTCTGTCTCAGGAGAGATGACCCCTGAGTTCACTTATGAACCCAGGGTATATTGAACCTTCTTTATGAAACAGGCCCATTGTCTTTGTTGGTTGTGAATTGTTGTGGTGGTGGTTGTTGTTGGTTGATTGTCATGTGTTGCAGGTTTTTTTTTTCTTCTAGAGGCTGTACCCATTCCTTTGCCACCTATATACTGTTCTCTGCTGTGTTATAGTGGCAGAGTGTGTAGCCCCAAACCCTCCCTGCAGATTCTTTGGGAGCAGGGCCTTGCGCCTGTTTCCATTCATAACTGTGGACCACCTGAGGGCTGCTTCTCCCTGAGACATATTACACAGAGATATCCGCCAGAATCAAAATCTATATGAGGAAACACAACAGGAGCTAGGGCTTTATTGTCTGAAGGTGCAGTTCAGTCAAAAGAAAAAGAAAAATAATAAGTCAGAATCGTGTGTGAAACAAAATTACATGAAGAAAAAATCATAGCCTGACAGGTATAGCCTAAAGATGTGTTTAAGAAACAAGACACTTTAATATTGCATAGCATGCAGCAGGAAGTTCCAATTTTGTTTTAATGATTCAATTAAGATCACTCACACTAAAAAGGTACAATTCATTGCACACCAATTACTTACAAGTGCAAACATAATCTGTTGTTTGCCATGCGCTAGTTTTTGGCAACTAATTCCTCTTTAACTACAAGTGCCGATAATGTCTATTATTCCACGGTTAATGAGAATTATAAGGCTGAATGCTGTGCGTTATTTCTGTATAACCGCACAGGCAGTCCGAAAACAGTGGATCTCTGTTACATATCACGACTCTGTAGTGCATTAGCCTCACCAAAGCAACAGGTAAACAAATGAACTAGTTAGAAGGGACAAGCTTCAACTAAAACAGAGATAACTAATACTTTGAACATCCATGAATAGCCAGAGGTTGTCAGATTTAAAAGTGAACTATTTTTAATTGGTGGGACCTTGGTATAAGCAGATGTTGTTTAAACTTGTGTGTTAAAACAATGTAACACACATCTCCTTGTTGTTTAATCCTTACATACTCTCAAATGCAGAATTTTAAGATTTATTTTGGAAAAACAGTCACAGTTTAATTGTTCATTCATAGTTGTACTGTGTAACTTTTGTGGTGCAGGTGGAGGTGGTACCACCTGGCTGTTCATGGAAAAACTTTTGCAGTAGATGTATACATTTCTCCATCTCCATTGATAAACAAGCACTAGGCCAAGTTTAAGGTCAGATTTGTGTGTGTGCTATAATTATGCTAATATGAGTCATTCATGTCACTTTGGTATTAAATAAATATAAAAAAGCTAATTGTTGATCAAAACAATAATGTAAAATAAATATTAAGATGCCAGGTGTTTGATTTTACAATATAGGACTAAACCCCATTTAATTTAACACAAAATCAAATAATTGTTAAAACATGTACCCAGAATGGCAGCATGCTACATCAACATTTATACTTGTATCGACATCCATGGTGTCTAAGTGATTCATTATATTCAAACATGTAAAACCTAAAAAACAGTCAACCATAAAAGTTGCCAACTGTTGCTGTTTTCTGCATAAATGATTGGTCAATACAAGAGATGATTGCCTTTCTAGTTTATATTGATATACAGCAGTGAGAGCCTGGAGGAGCCCATTAAAGTTTATGGGATGTACAGATAAGGCTATGAATCCTGGGCAACATGAACAATGCATACATGGGATTATGATTTTACAAATGCCTTGCACATCAAAGAAATAAACAAATAAAAGAGATATAGAAAAACAAATGTATGCAGAGAGAAGAGATACTTTATTACTGGCCACACAACAAAAATGGTGGCCTTTGGTACAGCAATAAAGCTCATATAACCCGTATCACCACAAACAAACAAACATTAAAGATTATACAACAACATTGCATTTTTCAGTCTAGAGATTGATTGATAACAGTTGAAGGAGGGGAAACCTGAAATTAGCCATATCCAACCACTGCAAGAGGCGAACTCACATGTGCTGAAAGATACAAATACCACTGCTGGAACAGAGAGGCCATCAAGATCCACAAACGAGGTCCAGGGAGCAGAAATTTAGATGAGTAGGGGATGTAAGCTTCCATTATTGTCAGGCAAAACCACATGAACAACCTACAAGTCACTACACTGTCACCTGAAACTTCTGAAGAATACAGGAAGTGGCTGAAATATTGATATTCTACAATTGATACGGTTTAAAACTATCTATCTATCTATCTATCTATCTATCTATCTATATACATACTTTTTCAATAGAATACACTGAAATGATTCAAATAGGTAAACCTTTGACCTTTGCATTACATCCAGAGCTAACATTCTACAAGAAGAAAAGAAAAATCGTGAGTAATTTCTTTCATAGAAAATATGAGAGAGGTCAACTGGCTACAACATCATAGGGTTAATTGATTCTCCAATACCTACCTGGCTTGAGCAAAGGTCTCCATAACTGTGCAGATATACTCATCTTACCCTTGACTGGGATTTTGCTTTGTTTGGTCTTCAGGTCATCTAGCCGGATAGCTTCTGCAGTATTTATCTATGACTATTGATTGGTATTCCATCAGTATACTTCTGAGTGGATCGGGATTCCTTCATTGTATTTGTACCATTTCTTAGGAAAGCAAGACAGTCTTTAAGATGAAAACAACAGACATAAATTAAGTCTGAATCTTAATTTAAGAAGATTAATTATTCACACACAGTGCAGTGCTTTTGTTGATTTCAGGTGTGAATTATGGCTCCCTTTAACCTTTTGTTTTTGTCACATTTGTTCTTTTGCTTTTAATTAGTTTCTCAGGTTAGAAGTGATAGGGTGCATCCACATTACCAGAACAGACTGAACCTACTAAATCCCAGAAGTCAGAACTTCACACTTCCCCTACCCCAAGAGATTGGGAATTCTCAAGGCGCTATGGGAATTATAAATTGCAAACCCCACTGACATTGCACCCCTTATACTTAAACCCTTATACTATATGATATTACTGCACTACCGCTATTACTAACACTACTACTAGCACCTGCACTTATGTGTATATGTGGCCCTTGCATCAGTGATTGTGAAATCCAGTGTAATCTGACCAGAATGTTAAGACTAAAGCCTGTGCAGTGTAGCACTAATGAAAACCTACAGCTCAATTTAAAGTAAAGAGTTTAATTTCACCAGCTGCAAGTATTTGTCACCATTTTTAACCAGGCTATAGAAATGCACTCAATGTGACAGGGTCTGAATCAGTAACCTAAACTGTATGTATACAAAACACTGTCGAAAATAAACTGGCCACTTAAAATGACTTGTCAGCATTGAGCACTCACCTTTTCCTGTAGAGAAAGTGGGGGAGTAAACATGTTTTTTGAGCAAGCATTCTGTTGCTTTGCATATTTGTCAAAGTGGGTATGATTCCACAGATATGACATACTCCTATTAAAGGACCCTTATTATGGCATTTTCTTATCTATGATATAAAGTTGTTTCATCATCAAAAACATAACCAGAATTGTGTTTTGTTTCATTCACACATGTTTAACATACAAACCCTGCATATTTAGGCTGAGTTCCTCTCTTAAACAGAAAACACTTACCGGTAGCTTCACCTTGTGATGTCATGTGGTATTACAGGAAGTGCTCAACTGTGGTTTTTAAGCTCCATACACCTTCACTGGAATCATTTGGATAATTTCATCTTTGGAATTGCCAATCTGACTAAGGCAAAAGGTATCTGTTAACTTAAAAACTACAGGTGCGATCTTCCCCCCTCTTAGCTCTAGCGCAAGTCTGGGGGGGTGGAGCTCTAAACAAGAGGTGTGCCGTGCCTGAATATGAGGTGGAGTGGAGCAGACTGAGTGCAATGGCTGGCACACACTTTGTGTTATGTGTGTGCAGAGCAACGGCACTGCTTGTATCTCAGGTGAGTCCGTGGTAGCAGATTGCTCGACAGTCAGTGGGTCTGCTGTGGGATGGGGAGTGCATGAGATAGACACTGGTCTGCTGCGTAATGGGAGGCAAATGAAATGAGGAACTCAGAGAAAACAAAAAAAGTTGACGTGTGTGCGTGCACGAGCTTACAGGGGTGGGTGTGAGTGGGAGGAGAGCACATGTGCACGAAGTGTTTGGAACACAAACTAAGCCAGTTCTGTCATGGCCCATCCAAAATTCTATATTCCTGGCTCCTACACTGGTGCGTACTTGCATCGTGGGGCTCTGGAGTTGTTTTATTGTACCCATAACTCTTCCCCACAGCCCTCTTTGCTGCCTGTAATGAGGCAAAGACATTACCCACATGGCCAGTGTATTTAAATGCCACAGTGATCACAGATTGGTTCAGATGCCATCAACATATATGTACTTGCACCGTCCCACTCCAGCGTCCAGCAGTGAAGTACAGCCCGACCTGGACACGCCCCCTCCTTAATGCTAGCACTGGTGCTAAGATCGAGCCCTACAGCTTCATGACATCACAAAGTGGAACAGAGCATTTTGAGCTTTGGAGATGTAAACTAATAATAAAGGATAAATCAAACATGTATGAATGAAGCACTACACAACTCCAGGTATGTTTCTGAGGAGGTAACAACATTCTAACCGGTCTTAAAGCTCAAAAGAGTAAATTTTGTGTAACATCTTATGATCTTTTTTAGTGTACTGATGCTAAGATGACTTTGCTACAACAATAATATATAAATGTTGTATGTGCCTTCCACTTTCTTTTCTCTTAGATTAACTTTTACTCCAGTATATTTTTCTTGCCACAGCTGTGGTGATCAACTGTGAGGCTCTGAAAATTACTGGTATGATCCATCCCCAGACTTACCAGCCAGCACTCAGATCAATAATAATTTATTGGTAACTTTCTTTTTTCTCTCTCTCTCCTTCTCCTCCTCCTGGCGTGAGAGACAAGATGCCAGATGTGTGTGTACGTGTGTGTGTGTGTGTGTGAGTATGTGTGTGTCTATGTGTCTATATGTGTGTGGGGCCTTGGAAGTTGATTAAAAACAGGTGCAGTGACAATGGCAGCGCAGTGATGGAAGCGCTGTGCTTGTGTGTGTGTGTGTGTGTGTGCTGAGGTGTGTGTGTGTGTGTGTGTGTGGTGGGGGTTGTCAATGTGTGCTATTGATTGTTGATCATAATTCTCGCTGTAGAGTCCAGGGCTCTCCATCACAACAATTCGCTGGAGTCCACATTGACTTATGACTAGCAAACTTGTGTCTGCGCTAACATGCTCTAAATAACAAAATAGAGGTTGCTGATGGATGGATATCGGGAGAGATGGAGCAGGAAAAAGAAATCCATTCTATAGCAGACCAACTGAGAATCCCAGAGCAATACTTTGTCATGGAGATAGAGAAGCCAAAATCTGTATTCAAGAACATCTACCAGGAAGGGGTTTTGAATTCAGCATGGCTCAAGCACTGGTAAAAGAACTACAATGATGTTTTGTGCTGCGAAGTGTTGTGTCATGGATTGAACACAAATTTGACTACTACAAAAACAGTTATTACAGTTCAGTGATTTTAGGTGAGTACATTTATTGGAAATATGTTACTTTAAAGTACAAAGAGTCTCAGTAGCTACAGTAGTTTTGGACCACTGTGATAAAACAGCTACAGTAGAAGCAGCAGTAGTAGTAGTAGTAGTAGTAGTAGTAGCAGTAGTAGCAGTAGTAGCAGTCACAGAGGAAGGAAGTAGAAGCAGGGCAGTGATTTTGACTGCTGAATGCTTGGAATTCCATTTACTTATTAATACTAATAATCAATAGTATTAGTATTATTGAGTTTGAGTATTTCTTTAACTTCACTTATCAAAGTATCTAAATAACGCACTCAAAGGGAAGCTAAACTCCCTTCAGTCCATGGTTTTGTTCAGACAAATGCTTGTTACTATCTTTACCTTGCATTCTAGCGCCCTCCGTTGCCGTTTTTGGGAACTGCACGGATGAAACAGCAGAATTTATAGCTTCCCTACTGACAGCGCCTTATCCCCTCTCTCTCTCCCTTCCACAAATCCACCAAATATGTATCGGGACGGGTGGAGAGAGGAGGGGGCGCGTCTCCATGGCATTGCTAAGGAAACGCAAGTGGTTTTATTATTACACACACTATCTGCCCCAAGGCACTTCCCAGACATTATGGCAGTTTGTTATAAGGGAAACAGGAAGAAGAGGAAAGACAGAGGCGTGTGTCATGAGTGTATGAGTGACAACTACAAATGAAGAATTGAGACAGCAAAGACAAACAGTTAACACAGATTGACACCCGAGGGGGCTAAGCAGGGAGACAGGCAGGGAGGGGGAGACACGTGTGCGAATATGGAGAAGAGAATCAGGTGGGAGGAAGAGCCTTCCTTAGACAGAGAATAATGGGGGAGATTGGCAACAAGAAAGGCCTGATGCAAAGTCCGATACAGGAAGCTTCTGTGGCAGATACAGTATGTATATATACTGTGTGAAAAGGAAGGATAAGTGGACACAGGATAGAGATAGAGAGACACAATCATTGCAATATTCAGTTTGTTTGTGAAAATAATGTACTGATATGTAACAATCCAGTCACAGAAATCATGCAGATAATGTAGGCAATTTCCAACCAGGACGTAAAATGACCATATTGGAAAAACAGATGTGGATGTGTTTGCAAAAATCTTAAATATAATTATCTCAAGCATGTCTTGGTAATATGAGTAGTCTAACCTGACATAGGCACTTTAATCGGCTAATTCGTTGTTATGTTTTATGTTTTAATTTTTTTATTTCATTGAAATCAAGTGTTACCATTATCACAATTCCACACTAAGAATTAGAGGTAATGAAACTTTACTAATGGCTGCTTTTTCTTAAGTTCACACTTCACTATGATTGGGTGAAAGACTCACACAGATGGGGGTAAAGAGTCAGTTTTCTCTGTTGATAACATTGTACTTTTCCATGAAATATCCAAAAGGTAAATGGCCAAATGTTAAACCTGATCATTTCTAACACTTATTAGAGTCATGAACTTTCCATTTAAAAAGCAGCAATATAAAAATATTAATTTTAGCTGCCTCCATATGTATTAAATATTATGGGCCTACAGAGTGTTGTGATGTCACCTGAAACTCCACAATAGGGAGAGAAAAGTGAGTATCTTCACAATAGTGTGTCACTATAATGTTTTTATTGTCATATTGCCCAGCCCTTACAGTGCGCAGTACAATTTTTCTTTAAGTCTGTATAAGTGGATGTGTTGAAATAGGATTTCTTTAACAACCATAGAAGTTAGTTTTCTTATTGATACTTTGCAGCTGATGTCATTAACATTTCCTGGGGTTGTGAAGATTGAACTAAAAGCACTACTCTGGCAAACGTTATGTTACTCAAATTAGACTTTATTCTCAGCTTTAACACAATCCGACCAGAAAAAGCTGACTTGGAGCTACAACATGCAAGCTTTTTTGTGCTGTTAAACAAGTCTTTCACACAAAAAAATATAGTCAGTCTCACCTTCTTGTTGAAAATCAAACATGAACATCTGTATTGATCACAGGCTTCTGACAATGTGCTGCTTAAATCCATTTTGTTTTGTTTTTTTGTTTATTTTATTTTACTTTTCAGAGCATCTAAAAACTTATTTTCCGTGTTAATTAATGTGTGCACTGTGTCACCATGGTAACTTCTGTACATTCTGCCCTAGAGATACATGTAAAACACCCCCAGTGTAATGTCACTGCAAAGTATTGATAGCTTTTTGTCATACAAGCCAATCAAAACATCGGGCCAAACAGCAGTAACAATGACTGCAACAGTTTATAATGCATTTATAATATGTATCAACCATAGACTGTCTAAAGAAGTGGACTAAGGGAGTGTGGTGTCACCCATAGCGTTCAACTTCAGTCAAATGAAGCTCAAGAGGTCAGCAGTTATAGGGGTGAATTCAGAGCTGAGTTCCATAGTAGGAATAGGAATTTATTTACAGACAAAATAGTGAAATACAAACACTGAGATCATAAAGAGCAGGTTAATATGAAGATTTTAAGGCAAAATGATGAGGCTCACTGAAGCAGTTATAGAAAGAGGGAGTAACAATTTTTCAATGTTAAATCAATTGGAGCCAGAGTCAGTGGAGCCGGAAGCGCCCTCATGCTCAGGGTTAGCTATGTCCGTTTATATACACAGTCTACCAACCAAATCTAAAAGGATCGGATTTGCCATTGCTTCTGTCTGATAGTAGAAATACAAAAAAACAAAACAAAACAAAGAAAACAAAAAAACCCTATTTGTTCATGTTGAATATACAACTTTGAGCAAGTCCCATTTTCGGCAGCAGTTGGCCTTCCCCTGCCTTACACCAAACATCCAGGCTGACAAATGGAAAGACTAAGACGACAAAACGAATCCAAGCCTGTAAGCATTCCTCTATGGTCAACATACATGTAATCCAAAGCCACCTGCTGGGATCCCACTATGTACTGTGGCTGTTACAAGTGCACACTGCATCATATCCTCTGCTCACCACACCAGGCTTTACACGGGATCTTCAAGGCTACAGTACACAGGCAAACATGCTATAGAGTTGAAGCCAGACTGTACTAGTGCGCTCAGGAGGGACGGTCAGCTATGATTGGTCATCTGAAGTGGTGAGGTTTAACAGGGTGATAAAGAAACAGTCTATACCTGATTTGGTGTTGAGCACTGGTGGAAGTCATATTACATCTTGTCACTTAACGGTGCACTGTGTAACTTGTCTTCTGGAGGATCCATCATATGCTTGTATCCATGGAGACATGCCCAGAACAACATAGTATGGCCATAAACTTGGAGACATGAAAGCCAAATTGCAGATTCTGTTTGTGGACTCCACTCACAGTAAGAATCTATGTTTTTTTGAGCAATAAATAGCACCTGTAGTTGACTAAATGCGAGACAGATTTGTTTAATATCATTCTCTAGACAATTTAAACCAAAGCATTAACATCTTCAAACAGACAAACAGGTTGCAGATCCCCTCCAGAAAGGTTACACAGTGCACCTTTAAGTAAATGTGCAGATATTGGAGCGATACTCAAGTTAAAGTATAATATGAAAAATCTCCTTAAGAAATAGTATTAAGCTACAGTTTAAAAATGGCCTTAGAGCAAAAAGTTAAAGTATTTTTCTCAGATTTTGAGGTCTAATAAAGCTTCAAATGTAGTGATCTTAATAAAGAAACAGCCGAATCGATTGTTTGCTCACACTATGAATGTGATAAAAATAAACTCCTCACCCTTTTCAACAGGTCTCAGACAATAATACAAAAAAATACTTCTACTTTTCAGTCCAAGTTCAAAATCAGTTAAAAATGTAGTGGAGTAGAAAGTGCAGCTGTCTTCTCTCAAATGTAGTAAAAAGTATCCACTTTAAAACATACTTAAGTACATCCACCTAAACTGTATATTTAAGAACAGTACTTTACTTTTACTTCATTACATTCCACCCCTGATGTTGAACTCTAGTTTTACTCCAGTGCATTTAATCTCTAAAAGTAGAAATGAGATGGCACATTTGGCATGCTAATGTTGGCATTACTGTGAAGGATAACGGTGTTACATCAAGTTTAGTGTTGTTCAGTTGTAAATGGGAGATTTTGGGAACCAGTGCTCTACTTCATACTGTCATTGTGTCCTTGGGCATGACACTTCACCCTCCTTACCCATTATTATTATACTATTTGTTCTCAAATAAACCTTGTTGATGCATATTTACTTATCAAGACAAGAGGTTTGTGTGAATCCAGAGTTTTCTGTAGTTTTTACAAGGATTCCACTGTTTCAGAGGTCCTGTAGGTCACTGTTATCATCTCTCAAGCACTGATCTTATTCCATCTCTAAACCTCACTAGATTCACAAACAAGTAATCTCCACTTGTATTCTTTTATAAAATGTTGTTTCCTTAATGGCGGCATGCTGAAATGGGTGTGAGTGCACTTCGTGTATGTGCAAAAGGCCCAAAACAATTCCAAAGGCTTTCACACTTGGGTGGCTGCACTGATGCATGATTCATTGGACATCTATTGCTTTGCTGTGTGTTTGCTCCAACAGCGAGGCGATCGATTAACATGCTCCACATGTAAACCCAGGGATGGATGGAGATGGAGAGAAAGGGCACAAAGAGGTGTAGAGCAAGGTTTAATACAGAAACACCTCATGAATACCTGTATGCTTATTTGACTCCTTTGAATTCATATTTGAAAGTAAATTGCGATTAAGTATACATAAAAAGTGAAATATTGTCATCCTTGTATATCCAATCTTACGTGATTTGTCCAGCTTTAATTCTGTTCTTCCAATGTTGTTTTGTGGTCTTTTTTTCTAACAAAAATAGTTTTGTCTAATAATAAAATGTCCAGTTAATTCTTGTTTTGGCCAGTGGAACAAATGATTAACATTTACAGTATAATGACCAATTTCAGTTTCAGGATTATTCAAGACATTCAAGGACAAATGCACACATTTCTTTCAGAATTTCAAGTGTAATTTTCTGGCTTTCACATTCAATAAAACATTTTATATTTCTATTGCAACCCCAGAGCAAAAGAATGCCATGCTATATTAATGTGTATTTTTTTATATGTATGTTCTTCCTTCAATGTCAACTATGCACATGGCTTTTCAATCTTTTCTTGTCTATAATGTTTAGTTAAATTCTCCAGTTACTTTCTCCTCTACCATGCCTGTGTGTATCTTTGCTGTTTTTGAACCCTTCCTCCTACACTCCTCCTTGCACCCTAAGTGTCCCATGCTCTTAAGCCCTTATCCCCTTAACCACTTCAGTCCTTCTTTCTTGTCTTCTCTTTACATCTGCCTTGCCTCTGCTCCATCCATTCCTATGTCAAAGTGCATCATGGTTAATTAGTCAGTGGTGGATTTGGACACTCATTAGCATCTCAGCAAGCCCGATGGGTGCCTTAGTTCTTATTCCAGTAATGTACTCTGATCTCCCCTCTCTTCTCTAGGCAGGATAAGCTAGTCTTTTATTGGTCCAACTGAACTTTAACTCTTTCATTTGCTTTGATGAGAAGTTTGGCGTTTTCCGGACGAGGAAGAGGGGATGTGTGCCGGTTTGCATCTGTGCTTGATAAAGAGCCAGAAAACAGTTACAAAAAGGGAATGAATAATGTCACTTTGAAGTCAGGGACCCAAATTGTGATCCTCTGCTTTGTGCATTACCATATTGTGGCACATACAAAATGTTTGCAACATTTATTGCGTCCCTCATAAAAGCTAAGAAAATGAGATGTTAGTCCCACTGCAACGTAATGGGGCAACAGTGAGCTTTGAAAAGTCACTTCAAATTGTGCATTTTAAAGGTTATTTCTTTGTTTTGTTTTCATACAGTGAAGTAATAAAATGTTGAAAGCCATGCTACATTTTTGTTTGGGTCTGTAATATTAAACTATAACATACTGTACGTAGATCATCATCATTTTATTGTAAATGACAATATTGATCTACAAAAGCTTAATAATAGAAGCAGGTCCATTGAAATTCTGTTAAAAACTGCACAAATTATACTATGACAACCTTACACATATGATCCAAGTCTCAAGGGAGGCAGAGATGGAGGGTTGGTGATGGAAACAGAACTGTCCCAAGCACTCAAGCCTCAAATGTAGGACAATAAATCATCCTCTAAATAATCTTTGAATACGCTAATAATGAGGGAGTATCATGATAACATGGTTAAATGCTTGTAAGTTCCCTTTAAACACATATGATTTATCAGTTTAGTAAATTCATGGTGCCTGATGGAAGGTGTAAGATCATAAACAGTAAAACATATTTGAACTCATGCAATACAGACAGCAATATTGTGCAACGCAACCTTTGAAAATATAAATCAACCATGAATGTTCAAAGCCAAAATAGTGTTATTTTCTTGAGTGAAAAATAGTTACATAAAAGCAAAACTCCTCAAGACATATACTTGTGTCAGGTGTCCCTGCATATTTATGTGTCAGGGTCAGGCTGTGTGAGGCGCGGGTTCTTCAGATGGAGAATGGCCCTGTGCTTTCTGCTCTGGTCTGTTGTGCTATTGTTGTCGTGGGTATAGTGGGTATGTGCACCTTTTCGCACCATTTTGTCTCTGGATTGTGTTTTTGGGCTGCTGAGCTTGTAAATGGCCTCTCCCTGTGAAGCTGCAGCTGCATTAGTCAGCCTGATAATTGTGATTAATTATAGTAACAAACACTCACCAAGTCTGGGTACAAAAACACACACTTTACTCACACCAGGTTAAAACAGAGCTCCGTCTTAAATATATGAGCACACGTTCCATAGAGAGAAACATCATGGGTTCTTAAAGGGTTAACATTCATCAACTAATTCTAATAAAAAATGTAACTCCAAATCCAAAATATTTTGCATCTATAGTTTCAAACAGTCATTGGGGCGACAGCAGCTCAGTTGACAGAGCGTTTGTCCAAAGTTAGCCATTCAAATCCCTCTCTCGACATAAACGTCATTGGTTGAGCGGTCAGATCCACTGACCCACAGGTTGGCAGTATGATTCCAGCTTCCACAGTTAAATGCTGCTGTTGTGTCCTTGGGCAAGACACTTAACCCACGTCGCCCCCAGTGTCTATGTACAGTAGGTGTGTGTGTGAATGGGTGAGTGTTTCCTTGATGTACAGCGCTTTGAATGCCTTGAAGGTGGAAAAGCGCTATATAAAACTGTGACCATTGTGCTAAACCCCAGCCTGGATAAACTGAGATGATCAAATGTAGTCAGAGGAAAACAAAAAAGATAAAACAGCATTTTTTTTGTTGAGTCTGAAATCCGACATATACGGCTATATTTTGTGGCAAACCTCTTCACAGCCCACAGAATTACTGGATTACTATTTTTAAGTTTAAATAAATCTAGTTTGTCTTCCAATAAATTATTTTGTGGACTCAAAACACAGTCAGGGACATTGCTGTCGCCTGCATTTTAAGGTTTGAACTCATTCTATTTTGTATTATTACCCACGTCCCTTTCCCTCCAAGGACTATTGTATCTTACACTTTGCATTGTTTAACTTTCCTGCAGCTCAGCGTTCTTTACAGTCTCTCTGACATAATGTTACAAATGGCCATATATATAACGGGTCGTTCGGCAGCGGAGAAATGTATGCAAGACTCTGACAGGTGCGTTTGAATTATAAGATCGATACAAGAATCTACAGACTGCAGGTGGCTGCCTTGTCACCACTGAATGAGGGAGAACAAATAGAAAATGGCAGCCACTCCTCATGATGTAGTGAGCATTAAATTGCACATTTGGGGTTTGATTTTCTGAAACAGGAAACACAATCTTCATTTTGAGGGTTTTAGTGGTGTATTCTAGGTTTGCTTTATTGCATTTGCACCACCTCTGATTATATCCATTGTGTTTAGAGGCTTGCAAGCAGGAGCCACAAAACTGTAATTGTGTTTTGGCAGGTTGATAAGAGAGAAGATTTTATTTTCATAGTATCAAATGTAAAACCGTAAATTAAATGTAGATGAAAATGCAGAATTTTGTATGTGATAGATTTTCTTCTTCAAAATGTGCCATAGTTTTAACTTTTATCTCTTTGGATGCCTATTTTCATCGTGTGGGCACAAGTTTACGATGACTTCATCTGACATTTACAAATATGACATTTAGTGTTTAGTACTGTTTACACGCTCAAATGAAAGCACGTCCCATTAACACCCAATTCTACATTGACGTTGTAAATTGATTTCAAAGCCCTGTGTTTTCTACCATGTGTTATGTGTATTAATGCATTTGTCTTGCCCCCAGAACAGATATATTATATAAGCAGCTCTTGACATCAAAATAAATCTATTGTGTACTGTCTGGATCTAATTACAAAGTGCTTTATTTTCCGCAAAGCAGGAAGTGCACTGTTAGAATGCTATTTGTTTTTAGCTTTACAGTGATAAGCCATGTTCCCACCCTGTTATCTATCAGCTTTTAACAAAAGCAGGATACAAAACAATGCAGTACAACTTTACAAACTCGAGATCTGCAGGAAGCAGGAAGTGCACTGTTAGCATGCCATTTGTTGTTAGCTTGTCTGTGATGGTAAGCTCTGCTCTTGTCTCTGAAAGTTGTGAAACATGCTTTGCGCTAAACGTTTAGTATAAAGAGAAGGCATTAGGAAAGTGAGGAATAATTTTGGACCATTACAAATCATTTATAATGAACTTGTTCTGTTCTTCAAGTTTCAAATATATTAAAGGGGTTTAATGGATTCGTAGCTTGGAGACTCAGGATACTCATTCCAGTGCCATGTCCGCTGGTTCTCCCTTGTTGAGCTGTGACTCACTAGAGAAGTGCTGACTGCAGTAGTTATAATGTAAATGTGCCATTAACCACAGGTCAACTCCATCTGACCCCTGTTTAACCCTCAGCCCATTAAATGCTTTATTTACATCAACGTGGGCCCTTTTTAATGTAGACTGGGAAAAAGTGCTTTGAATGGGCAGGCAAGTAACCACAGAACCACAGCTTGTAAATTCATTATCAACTTAAACCTAGACTTAGATTGGAAAATGAAAGGTACACTGTGTAACTTATCCCGAATCTATGTCCATGCAAACAAACAGGTGACAGCCACTGGGAAAATGATGTCGTGCATGCTCCATTCATTTTCTTAACTATAAGTCATCACTCATACTGATAGAAAATACAGAAATACTTGTTCTTCTGTCTTAAGAGGAACACTGTTACTCAAGCTTCCAAAACGTGGTTCTTGAAAAGTTGAAATTAGGTGACAAATCCAGTACTCTATCAGGAGTCAAATGCATGGATCAAATGCAGCAGACAAATTTCCTTATGGAGACAATAAAGTGTTCCTGCCATAGCTTTTAGATTCCAGGCCAATCCATATGTGCCAATGCTCAATAATCAAACTGGCAGCTGCTTTGTAACAGTTCCCATGTCTGCACAAACACATCATTCAGAACCGAAAGAATCAGACTTTAACACAAATACTGTTCTGTACCGTGACCCAGACAGGCCCTTGAAATTACTCGAGAATTTCTTTTAAACTGGTCTCATTATAGTTAAACACAAAGTCCAACAGAGCATTTTATTATTCTTGATAAAATATAAGTTGTGGCCACTTTGGAATGATCAGTTAAATAAACTCGCCTCATAACTTCATTGTATTGCATCTGGTTACATGCTCAATACTACTACATCATCATAGTAAATACTTGAGGTTTTCAATCCCCTGAGAACTGAACCCATGACCTCATGAACAAAAGTCTGAAGCACCAGCCATGTTATATAATCAATAATCAACCTTTGTATCTTCTGGTATTGCAAAAAAATGGGATTCAATATGAACAGAATTATAACAAGAGAATTTATTTTAAAAACAGAATTACTGTGTTTTGTTCATCTGCAGCTTCTCTTTAGCCTGCGAGAAGATTAGTTTGAAGGCTAAACAAAGCAATATATACTTAATGTAGTTTTTGTTTTGGAGTTAGTGTTTTAAATGTGTTTTTTTATTTACAGAAACTGGGTAAGGAGAAAAATAGAGCTTTTTAATCAAGTTTAAAATTCAGTTATATTATAGAAGTTGTAGTTGGAGAAAACATTAAAGGGGTATTATAATGTTGTTCCCTCATCAAAAACACGTCTGGAGTGGTTTAACGTGTCATTCATGCATGTTTGTGTAATTTTGCAGTCTCTCCCTCCTTGCGGTTAGTAGTACGAGCCCACGACTCTTGTACAAGCCTCAGCTAGATATAAAACAGCACAATTTTGCAAACTTGTTGTGATATGCAGTAGTTTCATTAGTGGAATGCATACGGATTGTGTCGTGATAGAGCTCTGAAGGGGGAGCATGATGTTTTTGGCAAATTTCAAATAAGGTGACATGGCGAGTTTACAGTTTGATCACTTAACTCTTATCTTTTGTCACACTATAGATATGCTTCATCATCAAATATAAAAACTAAAAACGTGGGCTGGGGACAAGGATATGCGTGACTGTCTGGCTTAATGGATTGAGGAGGGAGGAGATGCAGTGAGGAGGGACTGGGCCGGACGCCAGGTGAGCTCCCTCATGTGCGACTCTCGTTTGTGTTCATTTTAGCCCTCAGCAGGACCCCACACCTACCTCCTGTGTGTGTGTGAGTGAGTGCCATTGTGTGTATGTGTGTGTCACTGTCTTTAACTGTGACGTCCAGTGTGTGCTTCACAGGGGGAATCTCATTTTTGCCGTTTGGGAGCTGATCAGTCTCAGTGTCGCCCTCTTCAGCTCAGTGGGGTCCTTGTGTTCTGGTCATAAACGTTTATGTGGACTTACCCAAGTGTGACCGAAACTTTTAGTACTGTAGGCGTTTGTGAGGGAAGTCAGGGCATTTCAGAGGTAAGATTAGTTAAAGTAAAGTCAATAAAGTCATTTAGGCACTTAAGGAAATAGCAAACACAACACATTAGAAAATGAACAACAAATTAACAAAATTTAACATTTAGATCAACTGGACAGACTAAAGAAACTGAGATATATTCTAAAACAGGTGTCAACCTAAGACCACTGTATGCTGACTGCAAATGTGTTATATTGTCCAAGGATTAGGAAGTGCACTGTTAGCATGCTAGATGTTTCTATCTTAAGAGTGACAGCAAAACTTTGCTCTGGACTCTATTGTCGTGAAATGCACCTAAAAACTCATTGCAAATAATAATTGATGATAGAAATGTGTTAGGAAAGTCAGGAATAACTTTGGGCTCCTGCAAATCGTTTAAAATGAACTAAAATTAAGTTCTGTTTTTGTCACATTTTTAAGATATAGGCACGTATATTACTACTACTAAGGATAATAATAACAGAATAAAGAATAATCTCTCCTCCAGACTCCCTTCAAGAAATAAATAATAAAAAAAGTTTTCAAATAACTTCTGAAATCCTTTATGGAGTAAACAACTTGATTAAGTGCTTTATGGAGTAAACAACTTGATTTAAGTTGTTTAAAGCTAGACTTTTCCTCTTGTTCAGTATATATTCAGTCAAATATCAGCAGTTGCATTAAAAAATGTAATTAAAATAAAAAAGCTTTCTGCATGGAAACCAAAACATCTTCAACCTTGGTCACTTATGTATTGCAGTGCAGAAGTTTTAGATGAGTAAAATATGGTCTTACAGCTCAGATATTTCCTTGAATAAAAGTGTCTATATCTTTAACAGTAGCACACTTGAGAGGCCACAGAATGAGGCGGTGAACTGCACTCTGAATCCCACAAGCATTGAACTACAACTAGAAAATTAAATCCAGTCTGCTGTGTAGACCTATATGCACAAGGGGGGAAATTTCTTCCACCGCTAGCACTGGTTAGCAAAGTCATCTTCACTTTTCCCATTTGATCATCTGCATTCTTACTCTATTCCTCTACATTTTTACATTTGTTTTCCTCTTCCATATCATTGCTTCCTTATAGAGCTCTGGATCATTATAGCCCTCGTACACAAGCATCCCGCATTGTTAAAGCCACCTCAGACTCTCAAGGCGATTAGACTGATCCTGGGTCCCTTTGCCAGGCTTAGCTCACCGAATTTGTGTGTGTGTGTGTGTGTGTGTGTGTTTGTGTGTGTGGAGAAGGCTGTGAGGTCCAAAGCTAGTGGACCAGAGTTGGTGGTGGTCTATGTACTGCGTGTTTACAGTGGGCTTTGGGGGATTTTAGCCTTAGTACTGAACATGGCACTCCTCAGGCTATGCTATAAAAGACCAAGTTATGAGTACAAGAAAATAACTCACTTTTTGTGTTATTTCTGTTCATTTTAGAAAAGACATTTGTCTGGGCCGTGGAGCTACCCTGGTTTTCTTTGGAAATAAAACGCTCCAAACTGATGATCATGTGTGTCAATATTTATTCTCGTTCAACTTCGACTTCATCAAGTGAACTAAAATAAAGCCAGGCAGAAAAGAATGGCTCAGCTTTACATGAAATACCTTTTAAATAAATACAGAATACAAAACAATATATTTACCGTGTTCGCCTATACATCACCAGCGGTAGTTAGGTAGCATTTCTTTAAGTTTGACATCTTTTCTTTGTGCTTTTTCTGTGTTTTTATCATCTTTTTCTCTTTTTCACAGCTACTATTTCTCTCTGTGTACTTCCAGGGCAAAGTAAAAGGTCACATGAGTCATAAAAGTAAGTATTTTTACTAATAAAATATATGAAAAATTGATAACAGCGGTGTTCTGACACATCTTAATATTTGAACAACAGAGTAATAACAATTTTCTGATTTATTGCCATGAAACAAATATAGTGACATTATCGTCAGCTACAGTTGGTAATTATTGAAGCAAATTACACAAACAGGGGAGCCTGCCAAATAATAAATTTAGAATTGGAAGATAAATGGACTGAAATTTGGAAAATGCTTTACAGACAGCGCTTTACCAAGTATGAAAGATGGTAGTTAGTCATTTTAGTATGAAGCAAATTTCCAGGTAACTATTTGAAGCAATCTAACATCAAATGAATGACCAATTACAAAATGATTTAGAACAGAAAAAAATAAAAATTAAACGTGCTCAATCTTAATGGCAGAACATCTTAGACAAAGTAAGAAAAAAAAAGCAAAGTAATTGCTCCCCAATGTGGGTATTTCAAGATAAATGAATAACCATGGTCATTTTTATTCATCATTTCAAATTTATTTCAGTAAGATAAATGTGAATAAACTTCTGTATTTATTTACATGTTTTTCTTGTCTGCAACATCTTCATTATCTTATTGACAAGTTATTATATGCACCAGAGTCGATCTGAAGCCATTCCGTGTCTCCCTGATTTCAGAAGACGTGATTGACATTGACATTGCTGGATTACTCAGAATCAACAATCAAAGCACCAAACTATTACTTATCTCAGAAAGAAGTTATATATTTTGTTCTGAAAAGTTATTCATTTTCAAGAGGCAATGTCTTCCCCATTTGAGAGGCACATGATACAAATGAGGCATGAAACCTGGATTTTGTTTGTACATGTTAATTTATGTATTTTCTATATATTTATTTTACTGTATGTAAATTATGTATTTCCTCATGATGAATTGTGGGATTTGGCTAAGAGTATAGTTTATAGCATCAGGTAATTTGAGATAGGGAGAGAGCAGGGACACTCCATTAAACTTAATAATAATTTAACTCACTTCTCTGCCAATGTCCATCCACAATCACAGGCATTACCCAACTGCAACATATAAAAACGCCTTTCTTTATATGCCATTCCTTTTATGGTAACACATGTACACATTAAACCTCATAATGCACAGGGACATTGTATGACACCCCTGCTTGTGTGTAAAACCCAGGGAAGCCCATTGAGCGGTGAGTGCTACGTGGGATGCTAGCTCACCTTTTCTTTTGGATGACTTTCAAAAGATAGTGCCAGTTGATAGGAGTTTGGCTCGCAGTCTTTTTGGCAAGAGTGCAGAAAAATACCACAAGTCATAGAGAAGAGATTGCTTGGCTCAGCTATTTTGTGTTTCTTACACTGGGGAAAGAAAACCATAGTACTTTAGTATCATCAGTAAAATATAGCATGCACGCATATCTGAATATTAAGTAAAGCTCTTGGCCAGTGGAAGATAACTGCATTTGCATGATGTGACATTCATGAATGAGGTGGCTTTTTTGAATGGTTTCTTAATGTGAACACTGGAACCGGATCTTTTTTAAAAGAACCAAATCTTTTTCTTTCCAATTTTTATGCATTTTTTCACAAATTAACACTAACAGAAGAATTAGCACAGAAGCAGAGCAGGCAACACAAGTAAGAGCTTTTTCACGGAATAACATATTTTGCGTCGTAATAACAGTTAAGCTTTTTAATTGCTTTTATTTTAGAGTTTCTTTTTTATTATTTTCATAATTACAGTGGGTAAACACACTCCCACACTTTGAACAACTTTAAACAAATCCTAGCCTTGGTCATGCCTCTGTGGTAGTTGTTGTTAAAATGAGTTATTACATTGGTTTATGTCATGTAAAGATATAAGAAAAGAGAGATTCAAAAGATTTGGATCCCATAAAAGAACCATAAGTCCCATCACTAGTATTAGGTTGATTGGGGAAACGTGCGAACACCACAGAAAAGGTTTCACAGTGTGCCTTTATTTTGTATTTTGTTTATATATATATTTTTCAAACTATTGGTGCACCTTCTTTCTTTGAACTCAAATATAGCTTTTCTAGAAAACCTGCTCAAACTGTAGCAAAACATTGTTCCTCTTTTCACTCTTGATCCTGCAATATCTGAACATTGCTACCACCTCATAAAATATTACTTCCTCCCACCTGCTACTCCAAGATGTAGTCGTAACTCGCTGACGTTTCAAATAAGCCAGAGAGACTACGAAAGGCATACTAAACAGGATGAACTTCAACTGACTCCCTGCTGCCACTGTAAGGGCAAAAAAAGAAAGAAAAAAGACTGATATTAATCTGGTGGGCAGATCGATGAGGGAATAGCACTGCGGTTCTCTTAGAAAATCATAGTTTCGTTTACAATAGAGAGAGGAAGGAAAGAGGGAAGGAGAGGAGGGAGGAGACAGGCCAAGGAAGAGTCATTTGGCGTGAGCCCAAAGATGTTTATGCTAATTGTGGAGTAGCCCTCTGCAGTAAAAGGTGGCCACTGTCCCCATACCCATAATGAAATGGCATCAAATGAAAGCTTTCAAAATGGGCTTTTAGTGGAAGGATTTTCAAAGAGCTGTAAAAGTGTGGCTCTCTGTGCACACTGAAAAACCCAAAAGGAGCGTGGCATTGCATACAAATGTAGAGTGCCATGCAAATTCAAATGACAATACCTTTCATATTTAGTAAAACCCTGTTAGAAAGTGTTGTGGCTCTTTCAAGTATTGATTCAACTTCCAATATTTATTGTATTAATGCATACATAAAGGTGCACTTTTACTCTTTAACTTTCTAGTGCAAGGTCTGCTACCTGCTTGTCACCATGGAGATGGTATTGGTTTGCCTAGAGCATGGCTGTCCAAACTTTTTTCATCAAGGGCCACATATTAAAACACAGACCAGCGTAAGGGAAAAGAAACGAAAGAGCATCTTGGACTCACGGTCAAAACAGTGACTAATTCAAATGTGCTTTTATAACAGGTTTGAATGAACCTCCAGACCTTTGTTCATGCTTGGACCCTCAAAAGGACACACTAAATTTGCTTGATCAAAGGTAGATTTCAAAAACATGCAGTAAAGAGTACTACTTGCGGTAGTATGGGCCAATTCATCTGGAAGCCTGAGGGCCAAAATCATTGGTCTGAGGGCCACATTTGGCCCCCGGGCCATAAGTTGGACATGCCTGGCCTAGAGCATGGCTGTCCAAACTATGACCTGGGGGCAAAATGTGGTCCTCGGAGCAATTTTTGTTGGCCCCCAAATGATCATAGGTAGAACTTTTTTACTAAAAAACTGATGCCATTTTTAGTAATTCTACCACTTTAAAATCAAGGACATCATAATGTACTGATACAGATACAAACCTCAATGTTTCAAGCCTGAATACAGGTCCAGCGGTTAATTGCACCAATCTGAACAGCTCACCGTACTGACCAACAGTCTGTGGCCTTGTGTTTTGAATATGCTTAAATATGTGGCTGTCAAAAGTTTGGACAATTAAACTCATCCAATTAAACTCATCCATCACCAAAGAGACAAAGAGGTGACACCACCAGGTCAAATTACAGGTCAGATCTGTGGAGAGTTAGCATCCAGTCACAATGTTTTTCAAGGTATTGAGGGCAATAAAAACACCTGTAACTGAACAAATGAGATATATAGTTAAATACTGCACAACATTGCAGTTAAACCAGTAATATTTCCATGCTTTAATTCATTCCAAATATAAAGTCGCACGGACACAATAAAACACTATTGTTTTCAGTCAAGGCTTTACCAGCTACGACCTTAAATCCTTTAGCATTTCAGCAGTTTATATTCTATATAAACACTTCTTGCAATAAGAACAGACCTAATGTGTATCAAACGATAGAACTGCCTTTTTACCTGAGTCAGTGCATGCTCTCCATCATCACTAATGTGAAGACCAAGCACCTGGACAGTTTTTAATGCTCTGGACATTCTTCTAGCTTTTGATTTCAATCTTTCGTCATCGCCTCGCTGTCTTAAACTCTTGTCTAAGACTTGCACAGTAACGTATAGATCTAGTGCCTTCAGAAGCCTGACGTGTGGCTGAGAAGCATTTTATGTCAGCAAAACCCATTTAAACCTATGATTTTCCAAAACATCAAAAAACCCGTCTTGAAGCTACTCTACAAGGCTTGGCAGATCTCCTAGGGTCTTACTTTAATCTTTATCTCACGTCCTTTTTCATACCAAAGGCAAAATCTCAACTACATTTTTTCTTCTCCATTGTGATAGACCTGAGGCTGATTTTCAGTATATTTGGACCAATCTTTTAAAAATTACATTATTTTCCCAGTGTAATAAAAGAAATTACCGTGCTTGTATCAAAAGCATTCACACACACAGAATGGACTCTACACTCCTTGAACCACGGGATGGCTGTAAAAAAAACAAGTATTGATCGCAGTAGAAATCTTTGAAATGGGGAGTCTGATAATGGGATCTCTTGAAGTTCCACTCCAGTAGAATGGCTTCCAGCAGCTTTCCAGCCAACACTTTTACACTTCTTTATTTGGCTTTTGTCTCTCTAAAATGATGTGCCAGGCCTGCAGGAAAACTTCAAGCTCACTGCCCCTTTCACTGACAATTGTCCATTGTTGGGGCTAAGAGTGTGTAAAGGTCTGAATTGTAGAATCGAAGACACATACGGTACATGGTCCAGAGGGTTCAAATGGGTGAAGTGCAATTTCCACTTCCCCAAATACATATCTTCGGGCAAAACACCTCACCTACCTTGCCTCCTCAGCTTTTGTTAACCTGTATGTGAGTGGTAATTACCAATAGAATTGGTTGATAATATTATTCAGTACTGGAAATAAAAAAAATAAAAAAATACACAACTTTTTTCCCCTTCAAATATAGAGTAGAGAATATGGGTTTAAAATAATCTGTATCTTTGCTACCCAATAAACTGTGGTGGGTGGATCAGCATGTCAGTTGTTGTTAGCGTCTCGCCACACTCCACACTGGTTGTGAAAAGCACTCATGAATTAATCACAGTGAATAATTTGGATGCTAGGAATGCATAATGTAAGTGAGCAATAACTTTGGACCACCGCAAATTGTTTAAACAGTTTCATATTTGAAGAAAACTCAGGTACTGTGCCTTTAAGATGCATATGGTACATGATTAAGCGAAGTATTGTTTATTCAACGAATCAAAAAGACTGCAAAGCGTGAAAGAAAAGTGTGAAAGTAAAATGAAGTAATGTACAAACAGGATATAATCATACTTGCAAATGCCTGTTACAGCATTCAGCAATAGAATTAGCCTAAAGTTTACCTGAGTTTACAAGGAATGAAAAACCTCTTTTTAAACCTCTGTGCATGGTGAACTGTTTTAATTAGGTGTGCAATGTATCTATAATTTAGCAACTAATTTTCACACAATAAAATAATAATAATAATAATCCCTTACACTTGTAATGTGCTTTACAGGTTTCCAAAGCCTCTCAAAGCACTAGAGTGCAGTCATTTCTTCACCATACTCCGAGAAGGTAAGTCACTATTGTGACCACGGCTGCCCTGGGGCAGACTGATGGGAGCGAGACTGACAATCTGCACCACTGACCCCTCCAACCACTAGCAATCACTAATGTACACTTTCACTAATGCACATTTTCATACTAGGCAATGTGGGTGAAGTGTCCTGCCAGTCTGAGTGGAAATCAATCCTCTAACCTTTAGGTTGAGGGGCCACTGCTCTCACTACTAAGTCACTGTCGCCCTCAGCATAATTGAGCATGTACATATTAAGATGTTTAAAGTAAAACCTAGATACCCAAACTAGTATATTGGTTGTTTTCTGAATATGATTCAGATGACTGGATCTATATAAGAACTAGTATAAGACCATAGAGGAGTTTTAACGTACTGAGTATATAATATAGAGATTTTAGTACAGTAACAAAACTAGCACATTTATGAAGCACAAACCTTCTCAGTACACAGACCTATTATTACTGCACCAGCAATCATCTGCATCAAGCACACTTAGCTCCTCTTCTCTCCAATCAGCATTATCAAGTAATGAGCAAAGGCAGAGGCAGTGACCCCTACTCATCTACAAATCACACATCAAGCTTATGTAGTCCAAGTCTTCTGCCTAGGGACCACCACAGAGTGCTCTAGCTTTCTCCATCTCACTCCATATTATTACACACTATTTACCAAACAGCGCGTGGAGACAGATCCACTGTGATGTGTTTATTCAGTCAAAAGATTTCCCTGGAAACTGCCCAGCTCTATTTAATTGAATCCAGGCCTAATCCAAGCGTTCACGGTTTTCCCGCCTCATTCCCACAGTTACCAAACAGGTCTGGGCTGGCCCTGCAGGTTAAAGTGATGTTAAATATTTATATCGTGGATATATTAATGATTTAACTGGAAATGTTCAGTAGTGGAGTCAGGTTCAAATATTCATGGGTTTCGGAATGATGAGAAATTAGGATAGTCATCATAGTGATTAAAAATGTAAAACAAAAAATTCTGTTTACTGAATGGGAAAAAGTCCTCAAAGTATTGCAAGTATCAGGAAGCTAAGTATTGCAGATGTAATCTGGGTTTTGCGTTAGTTCAAGAGTGAGGTGAGTAAAACTGTGTGACAGCATATAGGTTAATCTGTCACCCACAGCACATTAAGAAAGCAAAATAATAATTAAAAAATCCAGTATTGGTCGCAAGATTTATAATACATTTTCTAGGGAGTATAGGCTTCATTGTCATGCTACTTTCTACACTTCTGCCCCATGGCCTATTCTCAACTTCCTAACCTCTGTCTAACCTTCATTCATTCATTAACCTGCTAGCCTCTATGTTCAGAAAGTGAGCATGGGCTCTGGTTCCAATTGACTTCTACAGAAAAGTTGTGACCCCTTTCTCTGCAACTGCTCCTATCAGACTTGTCATTCTGACATTAAAATGTAGTAACCAGCTGTACACAACCCTGGAGTGTTTATGTCTCTTTTCCGACTGTAAATAAAGATATCAACATTAATAACAGCCCAATGAGGCAGCTTCTTTCCCACATGTCGCTCCCGCTATTGTTGGGTTTGATTGACAGCGTTGCTAAATAGAGAAGGGCATTACCTTCAGCACCTTCCGTCCTGATTGGCTCTTGGCTGCTATGACACATGCACTTGGCAAATATGGGCCCCTGGTTGCAGATTAGCCACTATAACTGCCAACCTCAATTGACTTCATTTGGTTGCAGCTAAGCACTATGCGTGACGTCACACTTTCGTAGTCCACTTCTTTATACAGTTTATGATTAAAACGCTCATCACCTTCTCAGCGTACTGCGCCATTATGTAAAGCATGTGGCTTATTAGTACAGTTTGGTATGTCCTGCCTGTCTGTTTAATTAATGCATTGTACCTGGGCTGAATCCTAATCTCCTGTCTGCCTCAGACTTGTTTACACACTCATGTAGAACATATTTCAGGCGTGACAACGTTTCACCAGCCAAACGTCAGAATGTGGATGATGACTCAAGTTGATATCATAAGAAATGTCACACTTTATGGCACAGACAAACATCCTCTCGCCTGCCACTGAATAAATAAATTATTCATCAGGATCATGCTAGAGAAATGCAGCAGCCCGGTGTATGGAGAAACGCTGGGTCCATCTGGTCATCTGTGACCAGATCTTTATCACATTGTGGGGACAAAAATCTGTACACACACTTAAATCATCGGGACCTGCCTCCTTTAAGGGAACAAAAAATCAGGTCCCCTTGATGTAAATGATGGAAATAGTATTCTTAAATTAAAGGAACCATATGGAGCCTGCGCTCTTAGAGTTTTAAAAAAGTATCCCTTCTGAACCTGGGTTACCAGTGCCTTAAACAGCATACAGTGAACACATACAAGTTTCTCATTCCCAGTATATGAACAGGCCACGCCTCATGTAAAAGCTCAACACTTCCAGAATTCCCTCTATGAGCTGCAGCGGCTGCACTTGTACTGATTATGACTGGCTGCAGGCGCTGGGGTTTAGACAGTGACCATTCAGATCAGAGAGAGGCATGTTAGGTTTAAAACAACTGGATTTCAGCATTGAAACAGCAATCCAAATTAAAGCCGCTCGCGGCGATGATGGCCCTCGCCCTGGCACGCACGTCCCTCCCACGACCGCCGGGGACTCACGACAGCCCCTGTAGGTGGCGCTGTAGCACTGATTATTGTGTTTGACATATCAATGGAATCAGGGTCATGCAGTGTATAAGTGACAGAAATTTCAGCACGATTGAACTAAGCATGTCCATGTAATACATTTTAAAATATTTTTTGAGGTAGTCTTTGCACCCCTGCTGGCCAACCGTGAAAAAATACTCCATATCCATAACATATTTTTTTGCTCATAGTCAGGCATATAATTTAATCCCCAAATTTGGTACAGATCTGATAATGTTGACATTTTGCGTATAGGCTAGGTGGCGCTATAAGTGTAACTTTTCATATACTTTATAGTTTATTATATTCAGGCCTTGATCAGGCTTTAGTGATTCAGATTTCAGCACCATCAGACAAAGTATGTGTGTGTAGTAATTTTTGAACTATTTAGTGGGAGAGTCTTTGCGCCCCTGTTGGCCAACAATAAAAAATGCACCATGTCCATATATATATATTTTTTTTTTCGTGTAGTCAGGCATAGAATTTAAGCCCCAAATTTGGTACAAATCTGATCATGCTGACGTTTCGCGTATAGACTGGATGGCGCTATAGTGTAACTTTCCTTTATACTGTACTATATTCAGGCCTTGATCAGGCTTTAGTGATTCAAATTTCAGCACCACCAGACAGAGCCTGTGTATGTAATAATTTTTTTACTATTTTTTGGGGGAGTCTTGGCCAACCGTGAAAAATGCGCCATGTCTGTAATATTTTTTTTTGCTCGGAATCATGCCAAGAATTTAATCTCCAAATTTGGTCCAAATCCAATAATGTTGACGTTTCACATATACACTAGGTGACGCTATAGAGTTCATTTTTACCACATTTCATATGTCATCACATTCAGGCCGGGATCACACAATAGTGATGTGAGTTTGAGCTCTGTAGGCCAAAGCCTGTGGCTGTGAGAGGTCATCAAAGAAACAGGAAATGAAGGTGTTATTTGCCGGCGTGCTACGGAAAAACCGTGAGGAGGAGCCCAAAAAAAAGTAATGCGTGTGTGGACCCACGTCTGTAGATGTGACATGTCAAATCTGAGCTCATTTGGACCAAAAACCAGAGACTAGATGTGTTTTGCGGACACACAGTTAAAACAGCAGCAAATTTTTGATCCAATATGGCCGAGTTCCTGTTGGTCATAGGGCGGTGTGACAATGACATTTTGTGTTTGTCTCCTTGTTCTATATCACTGCTCCGAATATTGTCAGCCTACGTCAAAATATGCTTTTCAGCTCCTCATAGGCTTTCAATTTTTGTCTTTTGTAGGGGGCGCTGTCGAGTGGGATCACTTTAAATTTAATAAAACAGGCATTGCGACAATGCCCATTTTATTAAATTTTTCACCGGACCAGTCGATCTGATACCCCCATGTGAGACTTTTCGTCGATGTTTAGGCCCTCAAAATTGCAATCGTTTGCAAGGAATAATAATAATAATAATAATAATAATAATAATAATAATAATAATAATAATAATAATAATAGAGCGTAAGAAACCGATGAAGAACAATACCCCTCGCCATTAACTTTGTTACTGGCGAGGGCCAATGAGACTCATGTGAGGCTCACTCTGCTTTTCTGATTAGATAATAGGCTGGAGAACCAAAACACCAAGCTATAACATAAACAACTTTGCCATCATATCCAAAGTTTTTCTAATTAAGAATAAATCAGCATTAAGAATATGGAGCCACAGCTTTATGGAATTTAACATCAAACTCTAACAGTTCTTTTAGCAACATGACTTAAAGTTGATAAAGTTATGCTTAGTGTTTATGTTTAGGTTAAGCAAGTAGTAATTATGGTTAAGTTTAAAATCAGTCTCCAGGAAATGAATGCGAGTCAATGCTATGTCCCCAAAGCACATCGAAACCCATCAGGCATGTAATATTGCGTGGCGATACCTGTCATTGGCACCGGCTGTAAAGTGCCACCTCCTTCTCGTCTTGGCAAAGGCTTCACCGTGGATGGCGTTTTTTTGGCGGGGCTCTGAATGTGCTCAGAGCAAATTCTCCGGGTAACTGCGGGTCGGTGCATGTGAAATGAAGCCATGCTGACAGTCTGGTGCCATGAGACAGGCCCATTGATGTTTAAATAGACTGGTGAAGTAAGGCTTTATGTGGTCCAAATGGAAACCGCTCAAATAGGCTCATTAACAAAGACTAGTTAATTTTAACACTGGACTCTACATATTTCTGCATTCAAAGTTGTACTGAAACTGTATGAGTCACCAAATATTTCATTTGGACTGAAATGGCAAATATGTGGCAATTATTATTATACACTTTTCAATAATTTTATAAAACATTGATATGAAATATGCCTGTTTTAGTCAATAATTTTATTTCTTCAATACTAGATCGTCATCATATCACCTCCAAGAAGGTAATGATTTTGGTTGCAGTGGACTTTTATTAAGTTTTTATTCTCTGTTGAAGTAGACATCACTGATTCAAGAGACCTCCCAAAAGGATTATTTTATTAGTTAAAAGTTTAAATATTACAGGAAGTAGCGAGTTCTATTTTAGACTTCCATATTAGTCATTTTTGAACACCTCCGCACATCATACACTATTAATAGGATTGGCAGATGCTTAAAACTGTCAAGAGCCTGAGGAGCCAGGAACTCGTGAACCTGCTTCGAAATATTCACAATCCCTAATCTCGAGGCAACAATGAGAAAGCGTTGCTGTGTGTGATCCATCCCTGTTGCCGTGGTGAATATTTTACTGCTGTGTGCCTCTGGGCTGGACTCCATATTTTATTAGGCAGGTGTAGCGCTGTAGGGTTAAGGCGCGTGGGTAGAGGGGGTCTTCATGTAGGGGCCCCCTGTGTGAGACCTATCTGCCTCAGTGCACAGGGCCCTTCAATAATTCACAGCACAACACGACACACAGATTTAAGTTTTCCGCTGAAAATGAGCACAGTTGTGGAGTTTCCTTTTTACCTGTCGGCTCTTCAAAAGCCCACCTTCTGCTTCTCATTTCAAGAGATAAAACATGGCTGGGACAGACCTGTTACATTTGCGTGGTGTATAACTGCCAGCAGAGCGCCTCCTTCTGATCTAACATTTAAAAGATGTCGATACATCGATTTGGTAATTGAGCGGCTAAGTCATGCTCCTTTGACCTTTAGATAGGGTCAATAGAGACAGACTAGATACTAATCCGAGTGAATACATTATCTGCATGTGTAATGTAAAAAGCTCATATATGGTTAAAGATTTATGTATTCATGCACTTCCTCCCATTCTTAAGGTTGTGGGTCCCTGGATCCTGTTCCACATCTATGGACCCATTGATAGAGCTATTTGATAGAAAGCCATTCTCAAAGTATAGATTTACTAATAATTGAAAGGAAACAAATGTGCACCCACTACACTGTAAACCTTCTCAGGGTTTCACACCCAGAGATTGTATCTGCTGGAATGAAATTGCTAATTTCAATTTCTATGTACAACTGTGACGCAAAACTCCAATCTGGCCTCTGAAAGTTGTGAAGCACGCTTATAAACTCACTTACGAGTAATACGATTTTATTGAAAATGTACATTTTTTCCCCAGTTTGGCCATTTTTAGGTTTCAACTTTTACTTCCTGTTTAGAAATCATGACATCACACTATGGAATAACACTGTTACCTAGCAACAGTGTACAGTGACCCAAAAGTCCACTAATGTACAAAGAAATTATTATTTGGAAAACAATATAAGAAAACATTGTAGTAAATATAAAATAAAGATAAAATTTCGCCTGGTGTGATCATTTTCAACAAATTCTTCAACTTGTCTTCACAAACTCCAAGTTGTTGTAAAAAGTCTGTGGATTTCAGATAGCTGGTGAGCATAATTATCTCCAAATAGGGTTGTCATGGATAGAGGAAAAACTGCTCAAATCACACAGTCCAGTAGTCCTTAACTTTTGTTTTTGAACTGCATAAGCTTCTTATCCCCAAAAATATTAGTGCTTTTTTTTTAAAAGTTTTTTTAAGTTTAAAAACTGCTCAGAGCAGCCAACCGCGACCATGGCAACCACACATGTTCATTATGTTGTTATGATGTTATTTACCTGTTGGGTTGTTGTTTGGACTTGGTCTTCCACAAGAAATGTAGATGTAAAAAACACAGTGACCATTTTAATACAAATCCCGAAGGACACCACTGGCCAAGTGTCTTGCAAGAATCTGCCACTGCTTTTGTTAAAATTGCCCAAAACATTCCCTATTTGTAAACCTAATCGTCACCAGTCGGTAAATGACAAAAACAAATCTCCCAATCAATTTTTTCACCTGTAGAACTCATTTGAATTCTATATCAGCCTGCACAGTGTTGTTTTGAATAGGACTTGTGTGAGGGAGAGGAAGCTGGAGAGAGACAGTTCCCTGATTGAACAGCTGTCAGCTCTGGCTCTCTCTGTGTTCCAACCAGATGGGGAACACAGGGGTCAATGGCACTGACACATTGCCACCAGATGAGCAAGCTGTAAGATCCATAACATGCCCCCAACACACACACACACACACATATCAGTACACTATATAATGAGGCAATCCCCCAGTGGTGCGTAAACAGATGGAAAAGAAGCACCAATAACACCACTGCACTGTTAAAAATACTCATTTGTTCTCTATTGTACTGGTGAAATGAATAATGAACAGCCATTATGTTAAAAAAAAAAAAATTACAATTTTGACAATGACACAAATCTCCAAATCAATCCCAAAATTGGTTTCACTGTCCAATCTATAATTGAATCACAGCAGTAAAAAAGGATTGTTATTTGATTCACTGTTCATTTAGATTTCATATTAAGAGATGGTGCTGGTGGCTGACCCGTGCACATGTGTGACATATTCAAGAAAATTACATGAAGACCCATAACAAAATAGAGTGCAGCAATTTGAAGCACTCCGGGACAAAGCTAAATGCATTGTCTGCTTTAAATAAGCTTTTTGTATGTAAAATGCTAAGCTAATGGTCCAGAACCACTTTGTACTGTCACTACTCTTCATTTACGGATTGACAGATGTGCTTGAATGCTGCAGTGTGAGTGGTAATGGCTCTCAATTGTGCACACAGGAGTTTGATGTGAGGCTTTGTTTGCTGTTGGCTTAGTTTTCCAACAAATATTTTGGCAATTTGTGTGTTTTCGGGCATATTTGCCCATTCTTTGTTGTATGACTGATCAAACATTTGAAAGGCTTCTGCAATGTTAGAGTGCTGGAAAAATGTTCAAGCCTTGTCCACATTCAGTCTGCAGAACAAAAACAAGATGATAAAAATGTATGAATGAATAGATGATTAGACAAAATCTGACCATTTATTTTAGGCAAACAAAGAGCTTTGGTTTGTCTGTCCATCAATACATCAACTGTGGTTCTTGTTTTTTTCTGCATTACATCAACAGATGTGCATCCTTATGTATTCTTGTATTCTTATGTATGCTAGAGAAATGTAGTGGTCTCTGCATATCTGACCTGTAGCATGGCTTGGTGGTGTCACCTGCTAATCTCTAATGCCTTACTGTGAAACATTCCTGGCTATGACATTTCATGGAGACAAGGTGGCATACCCTCAACCAGAAAGTTACACCATGTGTTTTTAATATTTCTCAGACTGGGTAATTTGGATTATACTTTACTGTATTCAGACAATCTTGACCAACTGACTCACACATCATCAATTCTGAAGGTTTTAGAAGAACAAATCAACAAATGCTTTCACATGTTTGAAAGGGGAAACTGGAGAAGTAGTTGCCTTGAACTCAGGATACAGACGTCTTCAGTACTTTACAAAGATGTGAGTTTGGTCACCGCTGAATCTCCCTGTTTTCAAATGGGTGTGAGTGACAGGTGGATTATCAGGGACAAAAATAAAGGAAAAAAAAATCACTTGAGATTTGGCAGAGCGCTTGGGGACCAGACTGATACTGATCTGTATAAAAAAATACAGAGAGATCATTCTGAATTTCCAGGCAAGAGAAATAGTCTTTTAAAATATATGTAGACAAATAAATCATCCATATTGGGAAGACTGAGGATTAAGAGACATGTAAAAATGTAAAAATGCTCCATTACATGCAACCAACAAGACACTGCAGAGGTAATTTTTGGTTGTCGATGAGATTTCAGGTTTCAAGATGAGTTGAAATCTAATCATCTTTATGCAAACTGCTCCCTCTGTCTATCTAACCTCTGATGACAATATTGTACAATCCAAAATGTTACAAACTGTTCCACTGTCACTCCAATATGAGAATGTAAAACAATGCAATACTGACAGGTTATTTTAAGTGGTATCAAATATTTACCAAAACATATTTACCAAAATACATCACAACATTGTCACTTTCCCCATGAGTGTCAATAATCCACTGCTAAAGATTTGTTTTGCTCCAGCAGAAGAGAGAATGACATTGCTGAGATTTAACTGTGTTTATTTCCCTTGAGGCACATGCTTCAGCTACAGCGACCTGTGAATGTATAATGGAAGGCTTTTGAAAACAATGACAGTATGGTTCGTTAATACTGGCGTGAGCTGAGTGAAGGGAAAGAGCTGACGAGCAGATAAGATGGCTCATTAAGAGGAGATGTTGTGTCTTGGTCCGCCTTAAATTTGAAGCACTGACAGGCAGCTTTCATGTGCCTTCACGACACCACTGCATCACGCTGAGTTCATCTCATATAAAACTGTGTGGTGTCTTGGGTCGGATCTGTACCGATGTTTTGTTGCATTGTGTCATCATGTGTTTAGAAAAGACAGAGGAGAGAGGTTGAACAGTTCTTCAGCCCAAAAACTGTAATGGCTACTCAGTCCTGGGTTAAAGGTGCATTGCGTAAGGTTTCTGGGAGATGCTTTGACATCTTGTCTCATGAAAATGTTCTTGCTTTGCTTGGAATGTTCCTCTGTATGGTATGACGATATCTGTATTTCATTTATTCATGCATCCTTATAGCCAAAAATGCTACTAGTGTCACCTGCTAAGCTTTCTTATTCAGTCAAACATGCTAGGCAAAACAATAACATCATGGAGAAAAGAGGGTTTTTAGGAAACTAAAAACCTGCATAGTGCCCCTTTAAAGTGAAAGTACAATTGACCCCCCCATACAAGCCTTAACATAAATACTTTGAAGGGCCCCATATTCAAATTTTGCCTTTGCCCCCCAAATTCCTTACTCACCACACAGCAGATGGATGAAGTGCTTTAATTATAGTACATTAAAAAAAGGGAATAATTCAACAAACACTCCTGTGATTTTCTGCTAGTGTCACTGTGACCAGCTCTGTATGAGCAGTTACAGCAAACTACTCCATTCTTGAATGCAGCAGTTACATACAGACACAAACACTTTGTCGGCCACTGAACACTCGTGTGGCCATACCAGCTTGTCAAAGCCTGATCCCGTCAGATCTCAGAAGCTCAGCAGGGCCGGGCCTGGGTAGTACTTGGATGGGAGACCACTGGGAATTCCAGGTGCCACAGTGGGGCGCCAGTGATAAAAAAAACTGCCGTTGTGTCCTTAGGCAAGGCACATCACCCACATTGCCTAGTATAAAAGTAATGTGTGCATGGCAGGACTCCATTGAAAAAGAGATTAGTAATCTCAGTGGGACTTTCCTGGGTAAATAAAGGTTAAAAAAAAAAAAAAAAAAACACTGGAAGGTTGAGCGATGCTTTGGCCTCAACCTTGGCCATAGTAGCCCCTTGGGCATGCAGTGAATAATGAAGGAAGAAATACTTGCCAACTGTCATCAAATAATAACACTCAGATATAGCCAAACGTACAAGCGTACACCCACCCACTCACCCTTACGCACACATGCAAACCCCCATCACCACGTGGGAGTGAAAAAACACCAGAGGTAAATAATCTCCTTCTGAAGAATTCTTTTATGGTAAATGGAAAGGTGGAGCAAGTGGGACTCTGTATAAAACGTTCAAGAAAAGTTAAATGTCTCTAAACCAAATAGAAAAAAAGATAACTTGCAGAAATGAAGGTAAAAATATTCAAAACTATAACAAACTCAATTTATTAGAAATTCATTATGACAACAGGTAGTGGTAGATTTGTTTCAATTAGTTGTAAATTTGTTTTAACTTTGACAGGTCATCTGCATTTTATTTCTGGAGGGGAAACCACTATGCAGCACTGGTTATCACAGAGGCCCAGTCCCAATACCCACACCATGCACTACACACTTGAACAGAGCATTTTCTGAAAGTGCATGAAGTGCGTGAGAGCACAAACAGGGGGATGGAAAGAACGAGAATTGGGACAGTCCACACTTCAGATGACGGTCGTATTGGATGGACTAGGGTAAACATCTAAGCTGCATACAAGCGCTCTCAGTGATGTTGTAAAAACTACAGTCCAATTAATCACAAAGTCACAGCCTTTAGCCCTGTTTTAATAATTTGCTAACTTGGCCATAAACAAGGAAGATCTTTGTGAATGTTTTAGGGTTGTTACCCAGACTGCACATTTGTTTAAAATATAATCCTTTTAACTGTTAAGCCATTCCTTGTAATCAGTTAGCGCTCGCTGCTAAGTTGCTAATGGGCTGCGCTGTTTGAAAACATTCCACTGAAATGCATTGTGCAGAATTCACATACCTGAAGTCTGCATCACTGCATATTTGCCCAAAGTGTGGAGAGAACTGCACAGGAAAGTGCAGATCAGAAAATGAACTGAACACCATGTGCACTTCACATGAATGTGCATCTGAACTGCACAAATGTGCTAAGAGAATCATCATATTCTACTGCCTAAATCATTTTCTACTCCCAAATCATGCAACTGTGTGGTAAATACATGTGTAATTTTTTTCTGTTTCTTTTAGTTCAGGAAAAGAAATTGGATGAAATGGATGAAAACCATATGGAAACAGCTACAGTACTTGTGACTATCCCCGACTGTTGTTTTTCTGTTATGATTCAACTTTTGAGTGCAAGAAGTGACGAAGGAGGCAGAGCCGACAGTTCGTGGTGAGCTAAATAACTGAGCGATAGGACAAACTGTTTTCCATTTTTTACACCGCTTCTCAAACTGTAAAATCATTACTCCCAAAAAATGGATTCTAAATATTTCATTTCTCAAACTGTGGATTGTGGATTGCGATTATCAAATTGAACTATGGATTATGAACTGAACTCTGGCAAAGAGAAATTATTTATTTTTTGCACAAAAAGACTCAACTCATTCCCCACGAAGGTTGGGAAGAGCACTTTTGTCATTATTTTTGTTTATTATTGTTTGCATTATTATTTCAATATATATACAGAAAACTAACTACTGTCTGGTCTATTCACTCATACTCAGGCTCCTTAAAGAACAGATCTTCTGATGCTGCTAAACTGTGTAGCTGTAGTCTGCCCCCTAACCCTAAATTGCATTACACATGGTTCAAGGTTGGGTCCACATTGTATTTAGCCTGTTTGTTAGACTCAACAGACACCAACACTTAAAGACTTTGCAGCACAGTTTCTAGGCTGTATTTCTGTCAACTATTTGTGATGTGATGAGTAACTGCGTTACTGTTCAAATTTAAAGTTGATCTAATCACAGGACCACTGAGCTCGTAAATGGCGATAAATAAAAAATGTCAAGACTTTATTTTTCAGTCCCAAATGAAACTTGTGGATTGAAAACCTCAACGCTGAGAAGATCCATTAGTTATTGATATATACTGTCTGGGCCACTTTGCCAGTTGGATGCCAGACTTGTTTAGTGTTGTCTGTATTATAAATTACCACAGGCAGGTGTAGGAAGCATAACAGATACCCGTGTCCTCACCTCCCCTCTAAATCCTCCCTCTTCTCTCACCCCAGCTCTGTTCCATAGAGGGGCGTATTGTTAAATATCGATTGGGGGTTGAGCCGAGACAGGATGAAGGAGAAATGGACAAAAACGGGACGAGACCGAACCAGGTCCAACACCAAGGGACACCACAGGCATTTGTTAGGCTGCACAATGACAAAATACAAAACACACCATGTGCAAACAAAAAACACAGCAAGAACCATACAAGTTGTTTCTCAAACTGGTACATGTGACAGTGGTGGTGCGCAGGCTGCTTCTGGTGGTACACAGAGTATTTGTTTTATTTAGAGATAAATCTATGCATGTTTTTGTCCTACTTTGGGTTAATCATCATTTAGAATTACCTATACGTGTTTTCTTAGTTTGTTTTGATTTAGGTTTGAGGATTTAGTTATAAATGATAGAAAGATGGTGTCTGAGCCCCACCATTTCTGTTTAAAGAAGGATTCTCTTTCTTAACAAAAATAGCCTCTTTTTACAATTTTCTTAAACTTATCGAGTGGCACCATAGATTCCAATTTAAGATATTTCTATAAATGATTCCAACACCATTCTGCTGCATACGAAAATGCTGATTTCCTCAGCTCAGAGAGGCATTAAGGGACACTGAAAAGTAACTGAGAGGAGGAGCGAAGCTGGTAACTACCTGAACTGACATTAAGATTACCAAGGAAATCTTCCAAATGTTACTGGAATTGCCCGTCTCTACTGAATTAAAGATGTAGTAACAACAGGAAGTGTTGGTACTTTGTCTGAAAAGTTTGAGAACCACTGCTATTTAGAATGAGCCTATTTCACATTCAGATATCTTTGGAAAGACACTGGACAAGTTGTCAGTTATCTTGTCAGTGAGAAATTGTTGCGGCCCGTAGAAATGTGTCTGTGTACGTGTATGTCAGAATATTAGTTGTGTAGCTGGAGGTAACAGATGGAGCTTCTTGCTAATTGGGCTGAGATCAGTAGGGGGAGTTTTGGATCGCGCTTGACCCGGGGTTGGGCTGCTGTCTTCGGATTGGCGCTCTCACAGCCCTGGCAGCGTGGCAGTGCTGACCAGGCTGCTTCCCCCTTTGCCTTGTGTGCCCAGTGGTTCATAGATAACCTGCTCTGACCCACACAACATGGCAGTTTATCCAGCAGCTTTCATGCCCGCCCCACTGTTCACTTGTTTCCTTTGAGTCATGCCCATCAGCGCCGCCACGCCAGCACTTCTAGTTTTTATAGACTGTTTACTTGTAAAGTCTTATTATATGAGCTTGTATCTTCAGTTTATATTGGCCCATACAAAAATCCACGAGACCTGGTGTGAACAATATTTAAATGCATTTGAACATGTACTGACTTAAATGTCAAGTAAAATGGCAGCTGTGGATGCAATATTGTATCTTTGTTGCCTGCGAGTAGGAAGCAAGGAAGGAAAAACATTTTTGCAGTTGTAGTTCCCCACAAACAGTGTGTTATAATGTTTTTGTACGGAAAATAAGGCTGTCCCAGAGTAGAAATTATTTTCCTAGTAAAAATAGTTCTGCCAACCAGAAGTCCCAGAAGTCTTGGTCACATGAGAATGTGAGGAAAAGCAAAGTCACTGATGATTCAACTGTATGTTCTGGATGAGCAGAACAGGGCAGAAATCCCAGGCTTTTTCACAGATAAAAAACCAAAAAAGTGAATTCCAGCAAAGAGCCAACAATGGAAAAAATAAATAAAAAATACAAGGAAACATATAATACAGTGACACATTGCTCAATCTTAATCACCCTTTACACTTGATGGGTTAACAAAGGATAAAACCTGCAACCTCCTTAAAGGTGCACTGCACAACCGCTCTGGTGGAGGGTCTGCTGCCTACTTAACTCTATGGAGATATTATTGCTGTTCCCTGGAATGATCCATGGTTGTGACACTAAACAAATCCATCCAGCATTTATTTATTACAGGTGATTCTATTGCTCAAAAAGACATTCATTCCTTCTGTGAATAGGGGTGCCTCTGCACAGATCTGAATTGTAATCTATACTGTGGGACATTCTAGACAAAGCAAAAAAATTCCATGAAGATAAGCAGGTGGCAGCCTCCCCACCAGAAATGTTGCACAATGCATCTTTAAGAAAAGAGAAGTGTTTAATTCTGGGATGTCCAATGAATCTGAATGATGTGCTGTATTTTGCTGATGACATCTAACTTTTAATCAAAATCAATCTTTACCTGTAGATCTCCATTTGAAAACTGGAGTTCCATTGTAAACACCATAACTCCTCCCTGCCGTGTATAATTTAAGACACAGAGAGCTCCGGAGGGGGCAGATTTTACGTCCCACTTGTTTAGTTAAGGGAAGCGCTGACATTTGTAATTTAGGTTAGAGCAGCAGGCTGGGCTCACAACACAATCCTCGCATATTCACACTACACGCCGGTTGCCACTAAACGTCTGTATAATTCATGTGAGCCAGGATTAATTGAGCCAGACTGTTCTCAGCGGGACAGGCTCAGGCTTAAAGGACAAAAGGAAGTGTCTTTTACCGAAGACCCCTTGATCCCTTGATCTCCTCACTGAAGAGCTCAGTATGTCAATGTGTGATGTACTTGTGGTACAGAGGGTAAAAGTAGGTGTATTTTCTGTTATTTATTTAATGAGGAATACATGCTTTCTGAACACTGAAATATTTTCAGGCAGAATGAAATTTATGTATTTATTTTTACAAGTGAAGCAATGAAATGAAGACCTTACATATTTCTGTCAAGGGACTCGCCAATCAATGCATGTAGGAGGCAGCAGAGTAGAAAATTACATAAAATGTTCATTATGATTAATGACAATATTGTTATCATTCCAGTTTTTTGCAGGCCTTAAAAAAATTCAAAATCTAATCTGCCATAAACAAAAGGCAGGACCGTTTCATGAAGATTACTTATGTTCTTGTCTTATTTATCTGTATCCCCAGATAAGAAGTAGACATGTTCAAATATTCAGATCTAACATTTACTTCACTGATGACAAATTGTAATTTTGATTTATTTTAATATTCCAAAAAATGTATTTGTGATTTGAAGTTGTTTATGTTTTCATTTTTCTCATCAAATGACAAAGCAGTATATGCCTCTGAGATCCCATATGCTGCAAGAAAAAACAGTAACTAAATAAAAGCCTCTATGATCTCTCTACCGTCTATGAGCTTGCTCATTTTGGGACCAGCAGTGTCTCATGTTGTTTTTATGTATACATGATTGTCTAAACTGCTGTGTGTGCCATTTAAACTGAATTGGAAACTGCATGATGGTTATTCCTTGGTGCTAGAGCTGTCCTCACCAGCTCAGTGAATGAATTCTCGAAGTTCTGAGCTTTCCTATGAGTCACGGCCTTTCTATATACTGCGAAAGAGAAGAAAATTGTATTCTCTATGTGCAGGTTAAGGCACTGACAGTCTGTGCTCACTTTAGGCTACATAATTTCCCTATGAATGGAAAAAAAACCCAGTTTTAATTCTGGTCTTGAGCTGATATTTCTGATACAACAGTTTAATAAAAATTAATTTGTCTGTGCAATAACTGTGTGCTCCAGGTATGATCCATAGCAAAGGAAAAATACAATTCAGTCAACTGGATGAAAGTTTTACGGTGAAGACAAGACACGGCTGAGTGGCAAAACATCTTCATTCTAAAACCTTGTCCAGTTGACAGAATTGAAAGTTCATAGAAAATATATATGCATTTTAAAATGTAGTCTAATGTTTATTTATTTTAAAGATATGTAACCCTTTTCTCCCACTCCTGGCCTGCAGACAAAATAATCTATAAGAACTCTAAGAAATGCACACAGCTAGTGGTCAGGGGGAGTATATGACCTATGCTCATATGCAATATTTTCTATGCTTATGTTAAATGGAGGTTTTCAGAAACAAATACATTTCCTAAATATAAAAGCCCTCTTACTTTTGCTAGAGAAAACCATGTCAGTGTTGCTATCTTCCTGTAGAATTGAATCCATCTTGGAGGTTGGCATTTTGCGGTAAACAGGGCCAGCCTGACCCCATCAGTAAGACCTCTCACTCCAATGCTGTTATTTAAAAAGATGCTGCAGCTCTCTCAGACCCAGGGCGGTCCTTGCCTGCAGCAGTACAGCAGGTAGAGACTAGTACAGGTTTAAAATTACACCGAACGAAGCAGGAGTACCCCACTGACAACGTTATGTTTAATGAAGAGCTGTGGAGCCACACACAAGTCAAGGGTCCAGAAACAGTCTTTAAAGTAGCTGTATACTGCTGAAATGACCTAAAAGGCAAAAGTGAATGTTCTTGGTTCAAACAATTACCAGAATAGAAGAGGGCAAAGGAAGATGTGGAGTAACCCTAAGTGCAGCAATGGATAATGGAAAGTAAAGTTCAAACATACAGAACCAATAACTCGCCAGAGGTTTGCCTTATTTCATCATTGTCTTATCACTGTCATATCCTTGAGCATGTCCAACGTCCCTTCAATCAATTTTAAAGATTTTTATTGTTTTTTGCATACAAAAATGTGTTCAATAAACAAAATACAATGCTGATTGGTGTACAGAAAATAATACTTCATTGATCATTGCAAAATATATTTTATAGGTACTTCTAGTGCCAAAGTCATAATTGGAAAATATTTACGAATAAACATGGGTGTTTCAAAAGCGACATGAAAACAGCACAGACTTTGGCCACCTAAAGAGCTAAAGACATCCCTAAAGACCAATTAGCAAACTTTAGCAAGCTAACTTCTCAAGCGGTATTGGTGCAAAATGAGAACATGCCACTGCCCCCCATAGCAGTGCTGTGCTTTTATAATGTTTGTAATTATTTAAAGGGTAAACAAGAAGCCATTGAGGATTTAGAGACTCAAATTGGGGTTAGTTGTGATTCTGCATTAAGCGTTCTCACACAGGATTGGTAATACAAGGTATTCACAGTCATTTGTTATACATTTGAAAATAGAATATACTGTTCTTGACCTAAACCTTTTGTTAACGATTCTATTCTGTGTTGATCCATAAATAATACAGCCAATCAAGGGCACATTTGGTATCCTACACACAAACGCCATACTGCTCAAGTTTGGCTTGATAATGTTAACTATTCAGAAATAATCACATCATTCCACCAGAGAAAACAGGACTTTTGACCTCTGTGCTGTCTGTGGTCCAATTAGCGCAGGTGTCAGTTTAGAGGAGATTTGCTGTCTCCGTGTTTTACATGTACAACATCTGTTTACGCCTGTGGCCTGATAAATATAACACATGTATGTGCAGAGAGTTGGGAACTACAAATTAAAATGTAAAGCCTAAAAACTTAAAAAGCTAAAAAACTTTAAATTAAAATGTAAAGCTTGGTGACATTGTATAGACTCTGGTGATGCTAACACTGAATAAACAGGAGATCATGAGAAAATGCAGTGTATAATCATATGCCTCATATTTAAAGGCAATGTACCTGATTTGTACCTGACTTTCCCAACATCCTAATTATGCTAAGTTTATAAGCACTTTCCACGTGTCTCAGTTTTGTCGTCACTGTAAAACTAACAACAAGAAGCATGCAAGCGAGCACTACCTGCTCCTTGGACTAAAAGCTGTAGAGTTAGATGCAGAGTACTAGGGCAGAAAAATGTTCTTCACATACATGAGAAAAAAATTGTTAAAGGGTCCTTAAAGATGTTCAATGATGTAACAGAGGGTGCAACATATTTAAGTTTTAGCTTTCGTGAAAATACTTTTTTATGGAACATGCGCATGTTAACAGGAAATGCTAAACTTAGCCTGGGCCAACTGGCATCTGGTTCATTCACAGTGGGGTGTCACAGTGAGAGCTACAACACAGCATAAAAATCTATCTTTTTGCTTATGATTTAGACTCATAAGGGAGTTTGTTTTTGAGCCACTGGCTCTTCTCAAAGTGTAATAATGTAAACTTTGTGAATTTTTGTTTACTATTTAGTTGTTATGGCAGAAGTTTAGCCAACCTCCTGAGGGGCATCTGCTAAACTGTAACTCGTACCTGTCTGTCAAACAAATATAAAATATATTCAGGAAGTTTTCCATTTTCTGTTGAACTAAACTAATTCTTTCTGACCCAAGTTGTAAGCTTACATAATCATTTTACAAAAAAAAAAAAAAAAAAGACCAGCAGTCCAGTAAATACTAAACTGTGATTTTAATATTTTAACATAGAAACAGTGAATGTTTCCCCTGGCCAGCCAAATCCACACACACACTTTACACAAGCGAGTCAGGAAGTGTATCCTGTCTCCCCTATTTCAGATGGGTGTGGTTGAAATGCATGTGTGGCCTCTTTCGATGGCTGCTCTGTCCTCCATTCCAGGCAAGTTCCAACCCTTAAGCTCCGATGCTTCTTATGTCTTATGTCTTCTTTTAGTGACGCTGCTTCAGAAACAGTATCAGAATGTATTTGTCATTTCAGTACAAAATACAGAAACAAAACATACTAGTCCAGGTTATAGCTTAAAATATTGTACATTAAGTGCAATATTTGTACACACAGGCCAGAGCCCTGCACCACATCAGTCCCTCGCTCCACTGAATCCATTTGCATAGCACACCGTGTATCTCTCTGACAGGTAATGAAGGCCTGATACTCCACTTAATTCATTCATGTCCAAATGTTTTTGTGTTCCTTTTCTCCTAGTTCCACATGTGGGCTGTTTAAGTTTCACGCCTGGTGTACACTGACTGTATGTATGGTACTGGACTCATGTGGGTCCCCCAAGATGTAGAAAGTCATTAAAATGAAAGTGTCCTGCCACACGGACAGAGCATGCAGCATGCAGAGCATGTGTGATTGTGAGGCCTGCCAAAAGAATCAGCAAGAAGTATATTTTTGACTGACAACACAGTGGTCGAGTGGTTTTCAGGTCATTACACATGATTTATCATACCACGTTGCATTAGTCAAGTACGCATTGCAGTTGTCGTAGTTTGAGCTGGTGACTTGCAGATTGCCTGCTATACAAAGTACATACTGCATCGCACTTGCAGTCAGTGTAAATCCAACATCACTCTGTGTGCATGGTTCAAGTGTGCCTCATTCATGTCAGAACAAACATGGTGGCTTACAGGGAATAAAAGGAGGGAAAAAATGAGCTAATGCAAAGGAATGAGAAACAGCACCGATTTCTGTAGAATCAACAAGCAAAGCACTAAACTCTAATGTATCTGAGGTAAATTAAGTTATAGACTGTTCAAGGTATATATAGGTGAATATTCACACATTTGATAGACACAAATTAACTTCTCCTGTACGCCGCGTCTCCTCCCGCTCCCGTAGGCTGCGTCTCCTCCTGTACACCGCATCTTCTCCCGTACACTGCGTCTCCTCCCGTACGCCACATCTTCTCCCGTACACTGCATCTTCTCCCGTACGCCACATCTTCTCCCATATACTGCGTCTTCTCCCGTACACCCCATCTTCTCCCGTACACTGCGTCTCCTCCCGTATGCCGCATCTTCTCCCGTACGCTGCATCTCCTCCCGTATGCCGCATCTTCTCCCGTACACTGCGTCTCCTCCCGTACACCGCATCTTCTCCCGTACACTGCGTCTCCTCCCGTACACCGCATCTTCTCCCGTACACTGCGTCTCCTCCCGTACACCACATCTTCTCCCGTACACTGCATCTTCTCCCGTACGCCACATCTTCTCCCATATGCCGCATCTTCTCCCGTACGCTGCGTCTTCTCCCGTACGCTGCATCTTCTCCCGTATGCCACGTCTTCTCCCGTACGCTGCGTCTTCTCCCGTACGCTGCGTCTTCTCCCGTACGCCGCGTCTTCTCCCATACACTGCATCTTCTCCCATACGCCGCATCTTCCCCCGTACGCTGCATCTCCTCCCGTACGCCACGCCTTCTCCCGTATGCTGCGTCTCCTCTCGCTCCGGACTGTGCCTCTTCTCGTGCGCCTCTAAACCAGTACTAAGACCAGGACTAAACCAGAACTATAAATAAACCACCACATACAGAACCAAAAACCATGACCCTTAAACCACAATACGGACCGAACCGTGAATTTTGTGAACCGTGCCACCCCTAGTTAGGCGGGCCCCTTGGTCGAATTTTGCCTAGGGCCCAATGGAGGTCTGAACCGGCTCTGCTCCTGAAGTGAAGTAAATTTACCTTGACAGTTATGGACAGAGAAGTCAACATTGTGGGCAGTCCATAATTCCACAGAGGAGACCAGTTCTTCAGTACTTTATATCTTTCAAAAATACTGTTAGGAGCTTTCACTTCAACTCCATCAGATGTTCCTTTGCACATGTCACTGGCCCATCACCAGTTAAATTCTAGTGGGAAATATGTGTCTGTGATTTGCATGCATTTGTACAGCTTTGCCCCAAAAGCCCCAAACCTGCATACTGCTGGAAACGGCTGATTAAACCAGTATAAAAAATGATGACAGTCAGTAGATATAATGCACTAGTAACACTCCCTGTAGCCAGTGTCTGACAAGCCAACATGCACGCTCCATTCTCCAGGGCATCACAGTGTAGCCATGTGTGCATAACCTACAGCACTACTGGCTCTGAAGCTTCAAGTCTGCAGCAAATATGGAAAAACTACTAAATATTTCACCACGGACTCCTCCTTCTTCTCATAAATCATTGTTAATAGGTTATTTGAGTTAGTGCTGCTGTTTGGCGTTTGCTGCTTGTGTGTTTTGTGTAGGACAAAAGGGGATGTGTTTCAGTGATGAGCATGAAATGTTGACACATTTTGTTAGATGAAGTTGCAGTTGTTACATTATTATAATAATGTCTTTAGCAAATTAGCAAATGCTAGATCAGAAAGCAGCTATTAAATTTTTGAAAAAAAAGTTAATATGAAAATTTGAAAAACATGTTAATATGAACTAACATCAAGGACCATAATGTCCACCCTCCTGTGGGCTCACCACCTGCAGAGGGGTTCATAGGGGGGGTCAGGTGCTATGAGTATTGGGCAGCACGCTGCCCCCGCAACCCAGCCGGATTAAGCGGGAGAAGATGGATGGATGGATGGATGGATGTTAATATGCTATTTTTGCAAAATATAGCATTTTCAAAATAATAAAAGGTAACATGGTGGTGATCTAAGTATGTTACATGTTAGCAGTTAATACCGCAAAGAAGTAAAATATCCAATGTACTTTGAATAATATGAAATTATGAGCATCTTACAAAAGAAACAACAAGTAGCACGCCCAACTTTGTACTTCATAAATAGTTTGGCATACGCATTGCAAATCCACATTCATCTGTATGCGACTCGGACTGGCGCTGTGTTTAGTGAACTGTCAGACATTTGAACCAGGGTCAGAGCCTGAAAGACCCTGGAGAAACTGGTTAGTATGTAGGGGAGAGAGGGAGAGAGAGAAGAGAAAGACCAACATACAGACAGAGGGGGGAGAGAGAAAGAGAGAGAGGTGCATGAGGTCTGGAGGAGTTCAGGGAGAAGTGTACCGACAGACAGCCCACGTGTGAGGACTCACAATGGCCTTGAGCATTGCAGGACAGACAGACTTTAACCAATGGGATACTTCAGACCTCAAAACATGGAGCCAGCGAATACCGAAGAGAACCTAATATTCTTCTATCCCCAAAGTGCTGTCAGTGTAGCGGCTGTACAAGACCTGGAGAGGTGCCTCTGAGTCCCGATCATGTAGCTGTTATTAAGGACACTGTGTTTTCAGACCAGACAGGCTCAAAGCACCACTGGTCATCATCAATGTGCTTCTTCACTCATCCTCCCATGAGAGGCTTTGTTTATTCCATAGGGTTGCATCGCATTAGCCTTTAGTCCTTGGAAGATAAAGTGAGTATAGTATTCCCAATTTGCTGCATAAACGTCAAAAGTCAGTTTGGTTAAAGAGTGTTTTAATGGAAATAAATGTTGCACAGTATGGAATTTAACTTCTCCATGGAGACAAGTAGGTGACACCTCCAGGTCAAGTTACAGGTCAGATTTGTGCAAAGGCAACCCCACTTAGAAGAATTGTATTTTGGTTTCGACAATTACAAAATACTTTAAAGGTGCACTATGTAACTTTTGCGTGTGTGTTTCTATGGTTATGTCATTCCTCTACTTCAAATGTTCCGGAGTATGGCATTAAACAGCTCTACCTTACATTTATTCAATTACAGGTGGTTTTATTTCTCAAAAAATACCTAGAAAAACAGGGACTGTGAGCAGGGTTGCATCTCCACAGATCCGACTTGTAATTTGGGTTAGTTTGGCCTCCATAAATATAGAAAGGTTTACTGCGAAACATTCCAAACAAAGCAATAATAGCTCGACGGAGACAAGCATTTTACCGGACCCTCCACCAGAAAAGTTACACAATGCACCTTTAATGAATGAATGCAAGATTACTGCGCATTCTAGTACCAGTTAGAGGATGATTAATTCTGTGAGTGACAGATAAAGTATATGGTTGGTTCATAACAACATACATTGTAGTTTCGCATATATGTTGTGTTCAATGCAGATTTCAATAGCAACGCATATAATTCAACAGCAGCTATGACGACATCTGAAGGACACAAACATACAGATAAATAGGATTCTTTAATCCCATTGTAACTATGTAGTAATTTATTGTGTGAAAGATTTTTTCCATAGGGCAAAATTGTTTAAATGGTCTTTTTTTTCACTCAGTTACCCAAAGATGGTAATTTCGTCACTGCTGTTATCTCAGTTTTACGCATACTTAGGTACTTAGGCCTGTATTATAAGAATCTATGTGATGGTTGGGGTTGTGGGAGGTAAGTCCAGTCATTGGCTGGACACACCATAATGATTTTCAAAGGCTCATGATGCTGATCTACTTTGGTGGAGAATACGCAGCTACAAAAATGAATGGCAGCAATTTGTCAACTGAAAATTTGATAATTAGAAAGATAAATTTATAATTATCTTATATTCCATTGTTCCGTCATTCAGGTATGGGATTATACAAAGCCTAAGAGTGAACTTCTCAGGACTCTAAATCAGGCTTCGTCATCTTAATAACAAATTTACATTTTCACCATATTAAAGGGAGAACACATACTAATCCTGGCAATATAATGCCACTATAATTTTGTACAAAAATAATTATAATAGGTGCAAAAAGGACAATGTTGCTGGCAGCATCTAAGCTCATGTGGGAGGTTAATAATGCCTATGCCTTGGCACTGTGAATTGGCCAAAACAGCACCTATGTGGGCTGGATATTGGAAAACAATACATAAATATCATCTCCTGTCAGCAAGATTAGAAAAGCAATATCCCATGGCAGGCTTCATGCATGGCTGCAGTGGAGGCAGGTAGGGCAGATATGGTCGTGGTGCAAAAGATTAGGAAATAGGGGAGAGAATAAAACTGAAACCAGGTAAACAGAACAGGAGCCAGAGGGGACAATGGAGAGGGATTTTAAATAGTGCCATCAACAAATACTGTAAACAAATACAAAGCCAGTGTTGATTAAGTTGGGACCTTGAGCAAAATGCAAATGCAATGACAATAGATTGAATTAAGAATGGAGTTTACACCAGGGTTTAATAATAGCCAATGGCCACCAAGGTCAAGGTTAACTAAGATGGTGTATTAGGAGTAGACAGAGTCCAACATTTGGCAAAGTGATGCAGTGATGAGGATCTGCGCCAGTTCATTGAGGCAACAGTCTGAGGAGGGAGACCCAGACGTCCCTCATCACACACACTTCATCTAGTTCTTCTGGGGGGATCCCAAGGCTTTCCCAAGGTAGCCAAGAGACATAGTCCTATGTCTGGGCCATCCACAGGGCCTCCTCCCAGTGGGTCATGGTCATTAACATCTCTCCAGTCAAGGAGGCATAGGGAACAGATGCCCAAGCCACCTCACATGGAGGAGCAGCGGCTCTACTGTGGTCCCCAAACCAGACGCCCTCAGTCCCCTGACTGCTCTGAGAAATTCTGTCCATAAAAGGCCTGGTAGAGTTCAACATGCACTGTAAACAGGTCTGACTTACTGCTAGCAACAGCTAATTGGAAAATGCAATACAAGCAACTGAAATAAATGTATAGCCCCAATACACTACCAATACATGTCACTGTGTTAGGCATGTCTGATATACCAAATATCAACGGCAGATGTGTTGTTTTCAATCAAACAGTTTAAAGGGTTAAAGGTTAAATTACATACATGAAATTGATTTGACATTGTTCTTTCATCAAAAACATGCATGGAGTTTTTTCAGTCACCATGATTTCAGAGGTCATGCAGGACTGTGTTTCATTTTTTCCACACAGAATTATAGCATCTCAGAAAAGTCTTCCTTGCAATTTTTAATACAAACCTTCATCAGACTAACCAGACTAATTTCTGCACTCAAAATGCATTGACAATGAACATCCAATGTTGCAGCATCAACAAAATGACAATTATAATAACATTGTACATGTTTTGATATTTAGATTTCTCTAACAATGTGTTTCGATGACATTTCCAATGTACACAGTGCCTCCCCATGTTTGACTCATAGTTCTTACATTCAGTCAACATGAGAAAGTTCGCACTGTGCTTTAGACTGTTTCCCTCGAAAACCTACCCAGCTGTTGTTGTGTATCTGTCCAGGAGGTACACCTGTATGAAAAAAAAACAACAAGCCTGAAAATCAAGTGAATTCACACCTCCCTATCTATAAAACATTAGCCTCTCAAAACTTCTCCCGGGACCTGGCACCAAGTGAGCTAAACAAATGGAAATTCATATTGCATGAGGCCACAGCCCGTCATGGCTTCCCTTCTCTCTGAATGTGTGCGTGTACAGAGAAGCGTGTTCCTCATGTTGGGTCATTGTTTACCAGTTGACATTTCCATTTAATTTCTTGTTGGGCTGTGATGAAATGACAATCAGTGGCAAAGATTGCTTTTGTAGTGGTAAATAATGTGGAAATGGTGGCAGGCGGTGGGGAGCTCTTCTAACAGCAGGGGCCTGTGGGAGAAGGCTTGTTTAGCAACAGCCAAAACCATTTTGCTTCACTGTGCATTTAGTAAACTGGTGAGGTGTTCAACAGCGATCTTGGATTGGTTTTATATATTTAAATCTGCACATGTTTGGCGAGAGAGTATTCTGGGATCCATGGAGAAATCAGCTAAGACTAAGAGGGTGTTAGAAGAGAAATTAGCAACATGGCTAAATTGCAGATGGTAGCACTTACACTTTAAACTTAAAACAGTGAATATGTAAAAAATAGTTTCTGAATACTAATCTCAATTTTTAGATTAATTTACATGGCAGACTTTACAGATCTCTATATGGTTTAAAATTCAGAATTCAAGTCATTTTGACCCTTATTATATTTCCTGTTTTTTGTAATCCAGAGCTTGTGGATAACTGTAAAGTTGGTCCGTTCATTTATTTTAAGTGGGCTGGACTATACAGTATGTAATCACATCACAAAGGCTTCAGTCAGCTGCAACTGCTGCTGCTAGGGTTGTCAAAAAAAAAACAAAAAAAAAAACATTACCTCAGTTTTGCCACATGCATCCCAAATGTGGAACTCTACCAGAAAATATGGGTCTTGAAGTAAGTCCTAATATTTTTTTTTTTTATCCAAATGAAAAGACATGGTTTTGTTGCTTTTTATAGTTAGCTTATTAGTGTGATTTTAATTCTTTGTAAAGCATTTTGTAGAGCATCTTTTATGCACACAGACAACTCAAATAAAATTGACTTGACACTACTGATGGCTTGTCTGTTAAGAACTTCACCTTAAAGTTAACACTGTAGTGGTGTTGACACGCCTTTGCTAATGGTCCCCAAGAAGCAACACACAGTATTTTACATTCAGTGGTGTTTGTACAATAAATCATGCCTTCTCTCTGTCTGAATATTCTAAAGTTGTGTGATTCTTGCTTTGTATGCATATTCACATTGTTTATGACACCACGGTTGACTGGACAATGACTCGTAGTCCTGGCCTCATACATTTACTCTGCCCCAGACTTTCCTTGCTGTTTTTCTCTTGTTTACACCAAAATGCAAGATGTGATCTTCCTGCATTGGGGGTTATCACCAGTCCCTTTTAGCAGCAGCTGTGAGGAGTTGGCTCTGAATGGGCTCAAAGCTGATCCCAAGTTGTATGTTTTGCAATGTGCGGCTGCAAAATATTTCCCCCTAAACAGAAAACATATTTAGGATTTCAACAGTTTCCATGCAGTGGCCTGACTACATCAGTGATAACCTGCTCTGACTGGCACCACAGGTTTGCAAACACATCACTCAAAAGCATTGTCTGGTTGTGGGCTTTTCACCAAATATTTATTTTTGACATATTGTTACACACACAAAAAAGAATATCTTTTAAATCGGAGACAACCCTGCAGCCCTGCTTCATTGTGCATAGTGTGTGATTGTCCATAAGCTCCAGCAACCCACAACCACAAATGTTTCCAATACAGAGTTGTAAATATAACTTGAAATGTATGACATCTGCAATTTCAGTGATGAAAATCATTTCCTTTTTTTGGTTAAATCCAACTGAGAGAAATGCTCAGGGATCTTTCCCTTGTACAAATGCACAAAGCGCTTCTCTTTACACAGTTTCTCACAAACAAATTGGGCTGTATTTTTTAAAAGAAGTTAAAGTTGTCATGTTTGCTTTGGTTTGCTTGTGAGTTTCACATTTGGCTTCCACCCAAACCACAAACCTCTGTGATTGATCCCACCTCCGGTCACCAACGGTCAAGTCCAATCTCACCAGCTGGAACTTGCCAAGATGGATTCCCATGAGTTTGTGAACTCACAGATATGGCAAGAATCCTATCTTCCTGTGCAAGGTTAGCCAAAGACTACACAGGTCACTTCCTACAAAGACACGAAGTCTGGTCCCCAACAATTAGCCATTCATAGAATTGCATTGTCCATTCTTAAACCTTTTTATGACAAAAATATAATGACAAACAACATATACAATTATAGAAAACATATTATGTGGGTTTGTTTGCTTCCCATGTGTCACAAGTCACCCTTAGTCTTGGCTTGTCACTTCACCTGTTCTCCAAAGGCGACAACTTTTGCTCCTGCTCATCCTATAATTATTGTCTGTAAAAGGGAACTCTGTGTGATGATTTGAACGTGTTGAATATGCACCAATACATCTTTCTGAAGCTTCATTATCCCATCACACTCTCCTCTTGATCTGACAGCACGCTTTCTTCTTTTGTACCCCACCGATCTTCACTTAATCTCCCCATCTTCCTGTATTTCTCAGCAATTTGGGGCAGTCATCAAAATGCACCAAGCGTTCTCCTCAAGCTGTGATTTCAAATGCGGAGAGTGGTTTTACCTGCCAGGATGTTCACTTTACATGCAAACCACCCGTCTTTTATAACATTTTTTAAACATCACAAGCATATGGCCACATAACGGAGTAAAGATTCAGAGCATATGGAAGGCATTTTTCATTCCATCTCAGTATGGTCTGACAGGTGCTGAAGAAGACTTTAAATATAAAAGAGTCCAAGGTGGTCGCCGGGGTGATGAGACGCAAGAGAGGACTTCCCGGTGTGATTGTCATGGAGGGAGCTTTGAACTCTGATTGGCTGAAGGCATGGCCCTGGGCGCTCAGAGGGACACTGCTGAACTGTGGCACAGGGAGTGACAATGGACAGACGTACAGAAAAGTACTAAAGTGGACCAAAAGTTAAAAATAATAAGAACAATATAAGGGGCCAGCAAATGGTGACTGGGAAAACTACTCTGGTTCTACATGAGTCCAATTTACAATATTTCAAAGTGCAAATAATAGTCTCTACTATGGGCGGCCTCACACTAGAACAGTGCTGTGCTCACGCAGAATGGCGTAGAGTTCTTTGGCCCACACTCCTGCACAACCAAACCGGGCCAAAGCCCAATGATGTCATCACACAGTGCTATTTGTTTACATGTCGCACAGCAGAATTAATGCTTTTAGCACAGAAAATAATAGAAATTTCATGCCTCTGGACCTAAATAGTGAGGCAGATACAGTATAAGTCCTGCTGTGATACGCGCCCCTCTGTGAGTTTATGGATATAATAACAGCGTGGAGGAGTAAGGACAGCTGGAGACGAGGCTGCAAAACGTTCACAGTCCCTATAAGTTAAACATGGATTCACTGTGTGTTTTAGAATGGAGTTTATTCACTGTTTTTCCTCGTATGAGTAACATAAGTGCATCTGGCAGGGCTTGTATAGTAAAGTCGTGCATGTGCACATACACATGCAACTAGGCCGTGCTTTGGCCCACTTCCTCCAACCAGACCAAAGTCCCAACCGTGCCGTGCCTGGGCACAGGGCATGGTTCGATTGGGCTCATTGGACAAAGAGACCACACTTCAGGGGCTGTCTGTGCTTGGGCAAGGTTCAGCTGGGCTAATGTGAGTGCACCTCCTTTAAAGTCACAATGACTGTATTTAAATGTAAACTGTGTAATTTTTCTGATGGAGAGTGTGCTACAACTTGTCACCATGGAGATGTTATTGCTTTGCCTGGGATATTGCACAATATGGTATTACACATATGGAGACAAGCACAAAATGCCATCGGGTTATGTTACAGGTCAGATCTTTCACTCAGGTGAAAGTAAAAATGCTTGTTTTCAAGGCACATTTTAAAGGGCTTATATGCTGCAAGTTTTGTTCTGCATTGTAACGTTGCTTCTGAATCAAAAACACGTGTTTTGTTTCATTCACACATGTTTAATACACAAACCCTGCCATTCTGTCATTCTGAGCTTTGAAGATGTAGACTGACTAATATTACAGGATTACTCAGTCTATGTATGACTGAAACAAAATATCTTTTTTTTTTTTTTTTTACATTTTAACAAGGCTTAAAGCTCACAACAGTCAGTTTTGTGTAATTTAGAACATTTAATTTATTGAATAGATGCAAAATAAATAAGTGTAAATGTAATATTTTGAAGCATAGGCAAAGCAATAACATCTCCATGGACACATTGTGTACCTATTAAAAGAATAATAATAATAAAATGCATTCATCAGGCCTGACTCCATTTAAATTTATTTTGCAGCAGATTCTTGTTCTGGAGCAAAGGACAGAATGCAACAATATCAACATCAAGAGGTGACAGCCACAAACACTAGAAAAAACATATATTTTACATTTGACAGTCACTGACAGCAAGTGTAGCCTTCAGTAAGACATCTTCTGTAGTTTTAGATTGTAGTTGTCATGTACCTTATGGTTAAAGAATAGGGAAGAATACAAAAATAGGATACAGGTATGTCAATATTGTTTATTTTACTAGTGTTGGCTATTTGTGTCATAATACCTAGATTCCTACTTAGGTTTTAAAATAACTGTAGCTTGCACTTTGTATTGAATCTGTTTGATTGAGTTTGAAGGTTATTTCAACAAAGATTTTAAAAGCGTGCTGAATGCTTCTTGTTGGCTTTCATAGAATGTGCTGCTGGTTCAGTGGCAGTGTGATCTATAAACCAGGCTATCACTACATGTGAAAGTTATTGGGTAACTGAAAATCAAAACAGTTTAAAGGTGAATGGTAATATATTTACTCATGGCCCAGTCAAGCCCACACAATCCTTGGACTATGTAACATTGCTGCACTTAAATGAAGCTCCAATTTCCACTTTAATTGAATGGTTTGGAATATTATTTGTCGAATCATGATTCACAAGGCAGCAGAGCCGGTATAAGTTCACAATGAACTTGCTTTAGTTAGAAATAGTGTGATTTGATTGCGTGGTAGTTCTGCTGGTGTGGTTGAATCAGATATGGAGCAGAGTGCGCCCATGCATAAATGCCTATGAGTGGATGAGTGACTGACTGCACCACTTTGACAGGCCAATATAGCGCAGTACATTTATGGATTTTAGCTCCGGGGCTGCTGTGGGCCTTCACCAAATCACTGTGTTCCTGTTATCCCTGTCTGCTTCTCCCGCTCTCATCTGCACTTCCGCAACACTAAAGGAGCAGCCGCTACTTCAGGAAATCAAAAGTCACCTCTGACCCTGATGAGAACAGCACAGATCAGAGAGGCCACAAAACTCATATTGAAAGTTTTCTGAATGCTTTACGTAAAAGCAACTAAGAAATAGGCATTGTATATTTATTTGATTGTTCCCTGCTGGAGCTGATTGCAACAACTATAGGCGGGGATCACACTAATCTAATGGCTGGTATATTTCAAGGGCTGGCATTCATATAAGCATTTGTTAATATCCATTGAATAAATTAATGACTGGTAGTGATTCATTTTCTGCCTGTGTCCTATTGTTATTCTGTTTTATTGGTTTACAGTGTTGTATCATCTTTATTCAATTATTTGGAGTTACTCTATTTGTATTTCACTATTGCAGCACTTCTTTAGACTTTGTTTTTAAGACAACTTTGCTAGTAAAAAGTGCTATTCATAGATTTCAGATTCATAATATGTCACCATTCAAAATATATAACGTGTTTTGAATTGTTAATTGCTAAGGCAACAGTGCCAAGCTTTTCATCACCCTGAAACCCATTATAGATAAAGTGGATTGGATTATCGTACTTGTTTCAACTTGTTTGGATGGAAGCCACAGATAACCCAGCGAGGTTTAACTTCCCGGAGAGATGTCAATCCACAACTAACCATCTGATAAAGACTTTGCACCCTGCTCAGAATAGGTGAAAAGCAAATAAACGCTAATATTTTTATTTTATGGGGTGTACATTTGAACATGTACTTGTAATTGGGTATAATTATAGCTGTTACATTTAAAATTATAGAAGTTACCGAGCAAAGCAAAGTACAAATTGTCTCAATAAACCTAAATCTACCTCTGTGCTCTGCCTGCTCCTCCTGTATGTACAAACACACAAAACAGCTTTAAACTTTAAACTGCGATAACAACGTTTTGGATAAAAGACTGTTGCAAGTTAAATTGTGTAAAAAGTAACCAGTAACTAATACTTTAGGTAGTATTTTTCTTACTTAGTACTATACTTCATCCATCCAGTTGCTTCCACTTTATCCGGGGTCAGGTTGGTCGGCAGTTTTTACTACTCAATACATTTTTATTCATGTAACTGTGCTTTTACTTGAGTAGTTATTTTCTCTACTCTTTCTGCCACTTCTTGTCAGTACATGCCCAATTTGTTACTACAAACAGTAAGCGCCTGGTTCAGTAAAACTTCCACTTGGCTGGAGCTGAATTTTGCATCCAGCTAATCCAATGCAACAAAGTGAGGCAAAACTTGGCGTGACCTCCTATGTGAAGCACACCTCAAAAAAGTATTTTGTATAAAAAAGTGTATTTGGGCCTGTCAGAAGTGATGGTTATAGAAAATAAAAATGCACATATTCAACACTTGTGCTTTGGGAGCTTTTACTGTTTCCAGCCATGGAGCAATTTGAGGATCGCAGAAAGAACACAAAAGGTAAACACACGTCAGTCAGTGTGAGCAGGCTCTGAGGCGACTGGAGCATGACAGAGAGAAGCCTTGTTTTTATGTGTGAGCCCGACACTGCTGCACATTCAGTCTGAAAAAGATCAGGGATTTAAGCTTATCTACTGCCTAGTTTGAAATCTGTTGTAATGATATTGCAATGATGACATATTATTACATTTATCAGAAGACTCACACTTACAATGCCTAATGAAACCTGCTGTGCTCAGTTAGGATTAGGATATTTTAGGTTTGAATATTTAGCATATTTTACATTCAAATTGATATTTTATTATTGTAAAAATAATAGCATTTGACATGATGAATATTTATCAAAGGTGCAGTACATGACTTTTCTGGTGGGAGAGATCCTTCACCTGGTGGTCGATGTTATTGCTTTGCCTGAAATGACATCAAAGTGATCTACATTGCATTTATTAAATTAGATGTGTTTTATAATGTTATTATTTAAAGGGCCCATTTTACACCATTTCTGATCTAAGTGATAATGTTTCCTCATCACAAACAAACATTGAGTTTCATTCACACGTTTAACTCACTCAAACCCTGCATGTTGAGTTCTTCTTTCAAACTGAAAACACTCTCTTCCAACTTATGTTGTAATGTGGTAATACAGGAAGTGCTCCACTGTGCTTTAAACTCCATACACTTTAACTTGAATCATTTTGGATGGGTTGCGGGTTCGATACCCAGGTCAGCCGGGCCTTTCTGTGTGGAGTTTGCACGTTCTCCCCATGTGTGGATGGGTTTCCTCCAGACACTCGTGTTTCCCCCATCAACTCAAAACATGCAGCACCCCTGTGAACTGACATCAAGGACCATGACATCCACCCTCCTGTGGGCCCACCACTCACAGAGGGGTTCATGGGGGGGTCAGGTGCTATGAGTATTGGGCAGCAAACTGCCCCCGTGACCCAGCCGGATTAAGCAGGAGAAGATGGATGGATGGAGATAACTCTGGAATTGTCAATCTCTATTAAACAATTGGTAAAAGGTAGCTGCTAACAAGGTGAAACTGAGGATTTTGAGCTTTGGAGAGCAGTCTCATCTTTTCACTGTATATTAGTGTAGTGCAATCTTTTCGTTTGCAAATGGGTAATTTTACACAAAAATTCAAGCCGAAAGAGTTGCTGTGGTAAATAATGAGTGACAATGGATACAAGATCATACAACTTCTTAATGTCCGTTATATGTGTCACAAGTCACTTTTTAAAACTACTGAGTATTCACAGACGGATGGCAATGAATGACATGCTCATAATGGGCATCGCTCCCTCTGGTATCCTTACACACATGGCACATTGTTGCATTTATGTCTCATTGTCTTTTTTCTGTATGAACAAATAAAAAAATGTTAATGTATCAATTCAAGGGCTTTCTACTTCAAAGTAATGTTATAAAAGAACAAATATTTTACCATAATGAAAAAAATGAACAAGTTCTCTACGCTGAAATATTTCAAATATGTCAAGACTATGGCTGCAAGTTTAATGAAAATGTCTGGGTAAGTGATGGCATTTGATGTAATTAAATTTTTTTCTAAAATATTTGTAGAATACTTAACATTTGCTATCCATCGTTTGCAATAATAATTCAAACTGTGGCTTAACTTTATATTTGAACTGTGCAAAAGTAATTGAAATCATTGCATTAACTTTACCAAAGGTGACAGGACCTTTTTCTGTGGCTGTGCTCCTCCATGTTGGATCTTTACAGGTGTGGGTTATATGAGAGCCACGTTGAAACTTCTGCCTTCAGCAACTCTTGATGTCAAAATAAGTCTGCTTCACAGTGACATCATGCTGGGGGTGTTCTACATGTATGTCTGTCTCAATTCTTTCCGGTCATATTGTGTTAAAACAAAACTAAAGTCTATCAGACAGAGCAGTGCCTGAGTTAGCTTCACATCCCCAGGGACTGTGGTTGACATCAGCTGCAAAGTATCAATAGCACGATAATCAGGAAGTGCACTGCTAGCATGCTAGTTGTTGTTACCAAAGCACTAAAATCACTGTGGTTAATAACAGGGATGCTCGGAATGCATAGGGTAATCGAGAAATCTTTTTGGACCACTGAAAATTGTTTAAAATGAACTAGTACTGTTTTTCACATTTTTAAAATGGTAAAAATCAGATACAGCACCTTTAAAATCTCCTCCTTCACTTGTTTAAATACACGGCATGCTCTAAGAATCTCAGGCCCCATACTGTAACTGCTTTCCATCTGCACTGACTAATTTGAAAAGCCCTCAGCCATCACACTCTACAACCCAATACAATACGCTGCCATTAAATCAGGCATAACCAACACTGTGAGCCTGTCTGACAGATCTACACATCTGCCACAACTTCGTTCATTTTCCTCATCAACAAAGTTTATGGGGTGATTGTAACTAATGTGTTTTTAATTACAAAGCGGTGTCAGACAGCAGGATTATTTCAGTCATTTAAGTAAACTATTATAATCAAATTTGATGAGAGGTGAGTGACGCATTAGGGGAAACGCTTAAGCTTCTAAGGGAGACCAATGTTAATGACAACATAATTACAAAATGTTGAGTCGATGCATGTGATTACAAGGTTTAACTGCATACGAAGAAGTAGTCAAACATGGCTAAATGTAACAACATGCCACGATCCAAGAAGTTGAGCTGGTGATAAAATATATGATTCACTTCAAGGCACGGAGCATAAAGTATGTGGACCAAAGCTGTATGAAGAAATGCACTGAATAACAATGAACAGGCATTGGTAATGATATGTGTTACAGAAGGTTTAGATGTCGTAGCCAAGATTGCTGAATTGATTGCTGATAACATCAAGTTTGAACTGCATCTGTGGCTGTATGTGCAGCATACTAAAATTACCCGCATTTATTTAACCATAAGAGGGAGCTTGTTACTCCAGTCAATGCCAAACCCAAGCTGTATAGTGGGCTTTACACGTTTGTTATTACAAGCAGGAATCCACAGGAAAACCACAACCATTAGGCTATTAGGCAACATCATTACCAACTCAACAACCCCAATATACTACCATACTACTGAGGCAGTCTCTGGACCCAAGAGGGGCAACTAAAATAAAAGAAAGATGTGGCTTCTTTCAAGATACTTTGTTTTGTGCATTTACTTCACACAATTCATGTAGCCACAGCTGCCCTGGGGTAGACGCACCTCAGTGAGACTACAAATCTGCACCATTGGCTCCTCATTGTGACTGAGTATGAGCAGTGTTCAAACCAGAAACCTTCTAAATAGTGGATGAGCGCTTTATAAACCTCTGTTGCCAAAAATTCATGACAAGGTTTTACTTATGTATTTATTTATTCATTCATTCATGCTGTAACTCTGAGCCCCTCAAAAACAAAATGGTTCATCACATTGGGCTTATCCTCCAACTAAATAAGTACATGTTAATAAGTATCTAACCTTAATATAAAATAAACAATTTCTGCATTTGACTTGTGTCGTTAACAGTCTCAAACTTCCCATACCCTTCGTCTATACCCTTGATAGACAGCAGGCTTTGGTTTATACTGATTTGGAAAGACAAACAGTTGTAGTCAGAGAATGTGCCCTATAGCTCGGTGATCAATACCCCTCCTGATTAACTGGCATAGGCTTAAGTGCGCTTGACTCCTGCCCTCCAAGGTCGGACCAGAGCCACATTATGAAGACATCCTTCAAAGCTCGGCGCCCCCTAGGTCTGAGCGGTGACAAGGCGGCTGCACCAGGGCTCTTGGGAGGTGTAGCATCGATCCAGAGCAGAGACAGACACAGACAGAGAAATTCAGATAAAACTCCAAATAAGAGAAAATGACTGAACTAAATCATAAGGGGCATGCAGCAGAGACAGTAATCAATGTGGCAGTCAGATCATCATTTACATTTGAATGTTTACAAGACAGAGACTGAAATAACCCACATTTTCTATCCAAAAGGCACGTCACTCGACCAGAGCTGAAATCTATTTTGGGAGGGTGCAAAGAGGGATTATCACATTTCTGAGTGGAGAAAGTCACAGAGCATAACACCAGAAAAGGGAGACTCTGCCCCAGGCGCTTCTCCTTTGCCGCTCCACATGAGGGTGAACGTATATTACAATGCAGAATGTAACACAAATACATTGCATCATCATAAGAAGCAACATTAGTGGTAATAATTAACCAGATGTCTAAAATTAAACTGTTATCATCACGTTTTCACTTGCTGGGGTAGTCAGTAGGGCTGGGAATCACAGGGTCCCTCACAATTCGATTTGATTTTCCAAAAACCAAATGTATTTTAACAAAATAATTTATATGTTATACCACTACCTGTGCAAACTCAATGAAATACATGTGAATACATATGACATACATCTTTTCAATGATCAAAACAGTGAATATGTCAGTAAATATGTAATACCATTCCAGGCAACAGAATTGTAGCACAGTGTTGCAAAATTTAGCATCCCAGTATATTATATTTTAGCACACCCTGATGTGTGTGTAACTTCATGTGACCAGGTGAATAAGGGGAGCACCAACATTATGAAATGTTTACTATGGCACAATGACACATAAAAATATGACCAATCACATCAATTGTCACAGTATTTTTGTTTCTTCCCATGTCGCTCAGTCTTAGTATACTGTATATGACAGACTGTTGTCGTAGGGGGACAGGGTCTGTTTCACCCTCTCTCTCAGCTGTCTATCAGATCTTATTGTGACTACTGACATGTCATAAGCTGTCTCATTTCGTTTGACAACTCCAGTGGTGCCGACTGCTGATGTAACCTCCACACGGTGAACACAGATGTCAAATGTACTTGAGGTTTTACATGGCAGCCCTGTCGTATGGATGACAATGTGAAATTTATAGCCAGAAGTGAATCAGTGAATCACACATTAAACTGCATATGTATATAAAACGCCATATCAAACACTATAAAGAAACATTAAAAGAAAGACAGACACTGGGACTCGCAATAGTAAAGATCTACATCTCAACAGTAAATGGTCTGCACTACAAAATTCTGACTTTCATTTTTGGGGATGTTACTATCTTTTGTCCATATTGTAATGTCCCACTGGTAATGAACCGGCTGGTTTGATCTTTTTAATGTGCTTTATTGACAAGCTGCTAATAATAACATGAGCCGCTGTCACAGTCACAGTTCACACTGAACTCTTAAAATTGCCCCGTATTATTCAGATACTTCACCCACATTGCCTAGTATGAAAGTGGTGTGTGTGTGAGCGATTGGTGGTGGTGAAGGGGTCGATGGTGCAGAATGGCTGCCTCTTTTCTGCCAGTCTGCCCCAGGCCAGCTGTGGCTATAGCTTACCACCACTAGTGAGTATGAAGTGAATGAATAATGGCTACACTGTAGTGTTGGTGAGGCTTTGACAAGCCTGTAAAGCACATTACAAGTGTAAGGCATTATAATTATCATTATAAACCCTTTCAATGTTTGTAAGCATTGTGCCACTTTCACTGGTGCGGGGCTAAAACTGAGGCAAAAGAGGCACTGTGTGCTAACAAGTGTAAACTAGCACGTTTTAGAAAGGATTTTTTATTTTTTAAACATGGAGGATGCAGAAGAAAAGACAGGTTCAGTTGAATTCGATCTCTGAACTGTGGGTTTGTACAATCACTGACTGTGGGGGCGGTACAGCTACTTTGGTAAATGCCGATGGAGGCAGGCCGGCTGACCCATACCCCTCTCAGAGCGGCATGGACACCTGACAGAGCTGTGGATGATCCAGTGACCAAGTGTTTAGCCAAGTAAAGCGACAGACACAACTCAGTGGATGCCTAATAACCGTAACTATGTATAACCATAACTTCCCTAAGAAATGGTCAAACAAAACTTTCTAGTTAAGTCTTTTAATCCTATATATGTAAACATTTTTAAATATAGCTACTGGAATGAAAGAACTAAGAAGCAATGATCTGAGCCTCGTGTAATTATATGAATAAATATGAGTAGGGCTACATTCATTATAAATGTCAAGTGCAGAATGTACAAGTGAAATGGAACCACCCTCTTGCATTTTCAATGTATCAAATTTCTGTATTGTTCAAATAATAATCAAATGGGACAACAGGACTAGCTGCCCAGGTAAAATATCCCCAGTGCCCCCTCATGACCTCACAAAACAGAGTTACATTATGCTACAGTGATGGTGAAATAATCCTACATCCATTCCGTCCTTGGCCCATTATTAAAATCTGTTGTAGATGCAATGTAGAAATTATTTTCTACAAATTATAATTGGATTGTAATATGACTTAATTTCGAACGACTGACCAACCAACAAAATATTTGATTCTGGCCTTATGCATTACAATAGCAAGATGTGCTACAACAAATGTCATAATATCCATAATTTGGTGGCTAATGGATGGAAATTAACCTTTGACTATAATCCAGTGTACATGCATGTTTTATCAAGTCTGTCCATTAACATGCTGCCCCAATCAAATAAATAAATAAAGTGATGTGCAGTATTGTTCCACTTGACACCAAACAAAAGAAGCAACTATACCTGGCACCTTCCTTTGACAGAATTTTATTAGATCTACCTGACGCCAGCTTCTTCAGTGCCGGAAAACTGGCTTATATCATGCCTCTAAATACATTCATTTGTCCATCATAAACATTTGAAAATCTGTACACCTCCTTTGGCGCCTCCACCTGCTGGCTGGATTCTTGCGAGGAAATCTTTAATGAGAGAGCCAGCACCAGAGCTTGCGAAATCATTTACATTTCAAATGCACGAGGTGATTATTCCAGTGATTTAGCCCTGTGACTTATTGTGGAATAATTTAGCTCTAGCAGGCAGAATGGAGAAAGCTAATGTCTATGGAGACCTCTAGAAAGACTATGGGAATGTATGGGCGGGGGCACCAGAAGGGCAGTGAATACATAAAATACTAGTAGAATGGTAGAAAAGGAATTACAGAGGTTTTTATTGTTTACGCCATACAAGAAGTTAAGAAAAGGAAAAGAGGAGTCAATGGACATGGAAGGCCAGGATGGATGTGCAGGCTAACGGGGATGGCAGTGCACAGAAGACGAACAGAAGGACTGGGGCAGAATCAATGGAGGGGTGGTAATTGCCTGGCAGACAGGAATGGATAGAAAGCAGAGTCAAAGCATGCAGAACAGACGCAATGAGCAAATGAAAAGGGAGAGAGACAAAGGCAAAACACACACAGAAGAAAGATGGTGGCACACTAAAGCCATGCTCCGAGTTCAAAGAGAGGCGTGGAGGTTGGGCAGGTAGAAGAGAGACCTGAAGGGCCAGCATAACAGAGATGTGTGTGCAGTTAGAACCAGAAAGATTAGAAAATGGAAGAGAATCAAGAGGTTATGTTTTTTCATTGTATGTTTGTGTCTCATCCAAGTTTGAGCTTAGAAAATGTGTTTAGAAGTATTCACAAGGGCACCCAAGTTAAGTCTGTAAAGGATGAGTTCATTTGTTTATTCTACCACAGTGGCCTATATTTGAGAAGGGGTTAGAAGATAGAAGATAAAAGTGAGTTCATAGAACTGAACTTATAGACAGTACAAACACTTGACATAAATGTGAATTTAATAGTTCCTGTGCAAAATAAATGTGAATTCCTTTTTGGTGTTGGACTCTTTACCACTGTTGAAACCTTCTCAGCTTGAATTCAGAATGACAAAGAGACAATTTCCGTGTATGTGTGTGTATGTGTGTGTGTGTGTGTGTGTGTGTGTGTGTGTGTGTGTGTGTGTGTGTGTGTGTGTGTGTGTGTGTGTGTGTGTGTGTGTGTGTGTGTGTGTGTGTGTTTGTGTGTGTGTGTGTGTGTGTGTGTGTGTGTGTGTGTGTGTGTGCGCGTGCGTGCGTGTGTGTGTCAAAGTCTGGTCTTGAACCAGTGAATCCACTACTGCTTAGACAGAACAGACTGGACTGTTGAAACTAAGAGTTTCAAGTTTGTTTCTCTGTTCACACAACCAAGTTTAACACACCACATGCTGGGTAAAAGTGAATTCAGATGTGACTATTGTGAAAAGTAATTGTTTAAAAGTCTATCAACGTTTTTAAAAAATGTTATAGAAGTTTAATTATGGCAATAGCTAAGCTTTAAAGAAGTTTTTGAAAGTCTAAAAAGTTCAATTAAAAGTATAAGCGAAACTGTTGCTGGTTATTTGTTTATTGCAGAATAAGGCATCCTGTAGTGGCTGTGTCAACAAAAACTATCAAAACAAGTCATGAGCAAACATAGGACTGTACTAAATCACAAACACACCTTATCTGAATTAATGCAATACAACTTAGATAAATCAATGCCCAACCTTCAGCCTCTATAGGCGCCCCGCAGACTAAACAAAATCAACAGAAAAGTTAAGGTAAACAAATCAGCAAAAGCTAAATTGCAAAATCATTTGACAGAAACAAAAATAACAAAACTACAGAATTAAATATTAGAATAAACAAAATGGGCAAATAGCTTCTACACATCATCTAGACCAGGCATGTCCAAACCATGGCCCAGGGGCCAAAGGTGGTCCTCAGACCAATAGTTTTGGCCCTCAGGCTTCCAAGTAAATTGGCCCAGACTCCCGCAAGTAGTAATTTTTGCTGCATGTTTTTGAAATCTACCTTGATCAAGCACCTTTAGTGTGTCACTTTGAGGCTCTAAGCATGAACAAAGGTCTAGTGAGTCATTCAAACCTGTTATAAATGCACAGATTTGAATTACTCACTGTTTTGACACCAGACTATGACCCTCGATCGGCCCTCACACTGGTCTGTGTTTTACCCTTGATGAAAAAAGTTTGGTCAGCCCCAAATAAGTTGTAGGATTTTCAAAGTATTCTAATTAATAATTTTCAAATCTACAGAGTGTTTTTTGAGATTATTGCTCTTTTCAACATATGTAAATCGAAGCCAAGGAAGCTGAATGGTATTTTTATTTTTTTATTTTTTTGTAAGTTTTGGCAGTGAGGCAATAGCAGCAACTAGTTATACACAGTCACTGAATAAGATAGTCCACATTACCCTTTTGGAGCCACAGAAATATTCTTCATCTATTATTTCTAAAACAAATCAATAATTTATTTAAAAAACACAAATGTCAATCCAAAAAAGAATGACAAACGGCCATACACTGAAATGATGTATCAGTAAAGGAGTCAAATCACAGCTTTTCCACCACCATATGCACCCATACACTCCATATTATGTTCCGCTGTCGCCCAATTATTTGTGATTAATCATTTGATTGATGTGGCAAACATGTTTCTGCTTACAAGCAAATAATGGATCAATCAGGGACAGGAGAGGGATCATTTAGAAACGCGGGAGAAGCCATAAATTATCTGTGATTGGCTAATGCATGATTAATGTCCCCAGTACATAAGCCTAATGTGATTTATCAGTGTTTGATATGTAATTGGGCAAATAAATGAGATGAGTGCAACTGGCTACAGGACGTCCAGGCTAAGGGTGCTATAAGGGAAGTTCAAGAGTGCTGGATTTGTCTAAGTAGAATTTAGGAGCCCCAAGTTCAGCACTAAATGTAATTATTGAGTTTTTTATTGAGTTAAAAAGCACGTGGTAGTCTAAAAACCAGAAAACATATTGGTTGCTTACATCAATACGCACATACAGTTGGTTTCAATACATGAATAATGTGTGAAATGAAAATCAATTTCTATTAACACGCTTCAGAAAAGGAAGTCCATAGATTGCTGTATTTTGTGGTCGATTATCAAGCAAAGGTGACGATGTAGTTGTAAGTACATGATTAAATGGTTATAGAAGCACTAATAGATGTACTGAAGATATAATTAGTATACAATAATACTATACTAATAATATACTAATACTGTTTTAGTGGTGTTGAGCTTTTAGCATTGTTCCCTGATCAAAATATACCTGGTTATATTTTTGCTTCATCCATATTTATTTCATGAATTTTGTTGTTTACCAAGTTCTGGTCCTCTGGGAACTCACTAAACACGAAACAAATTTGCAGTTACATCACAGGTAAAAGTCCATAATCAACAATCATAACCAGACTCATTCTGAGCATTCCTGTCGTCAAATTGCATTAGTTACAACTGCATGCTTGTGTTAGCATGTCAGAAAAGGTTGCTAATCTTTGTTGTTAGTATTTCAATGATAATTTCCTCTTCTGCCAGTAGATAAGATGCTAACCCAAGATGTCATTTTAAGGGTGCATCTGAGGGAAATGGTGTCATCTTTAGCCATTATTTTAACTTCTAAAATGGATATGCCACAGCGAAATTACTCAAAAGCATGTTTAATGGCCAATGACAATACAATTAAGGCATAATATTTGCCCTTTAAACCAAAACGCCATCTACTTCGTATTGGATTTTGAGTACTAAAAGCTGAAATGTTTCAACTCTTACTATTTCATTGTCTATTACTATAACCACTACTACAACTACATTTCCCATTACTATATTATTGCTACCATGTCCATTATTATGTTATTGCCACAACATCAAAAGTCCTTTTAGGCCAACATTTATTCATAGTATTTAGCAGCAGATGACTATTATAGAGTGTAAAGTAAGCCATAACTCACTTTAAAGCTCCCGCCTCACTCCTACAGAGAGCGACTTGGCTGATTTTGGATATTGTGTCTCTTCAATCATTAATCAACAGCCTCCACTATAACTTTTAGTCTGGAGTCAGCAGTGTCCTTGCTCTGCCCTCCTCCCTCTCAGTGGTCCGGTTTATGCCTACACACTTCTTAAACTCCTCTCTCTCCCTCATAACAGCGTTTAGCCTGAGGTAAGACAAGTGCGTTTTGGGGTTGTTTGCTGTCTGATTTGCTGACAATATGACATTTGTTTTGCTGTAGCTTGTTTTGCAGTTGAGCTTGTTGAGTCAGGACTGCATAGGATCAACAGAGATGACTGCATATTCTTCAGAATCACTTTGGTATGGCACTTGCATTTAAATTAAATATTATGTTAGTACTTGGAAGCAGTGCATGGTGTGTGGTGTTTACAGCCCACAGCAAGAGAAAAGAATCTGAAGGTATCATTTTCATATTCTCCACAAAGTACTTTTAAATGTGCCTTAGTGAAAATATTGAAGTTTACATAGTTTTACTTGAATCTCGGTATTGAGACAAATGCTGGGAGAGCTGTCAGATCTACTGTCCTTGGGCAAGACACTTAACCCACCTTGCTCCTAATGTTTGAATACACTGGTGTATGAATGGGTGAGTGGTTCCTATATATATATATATATATATATATATATATATATATATATATATATATATATATATATATATATAGATATACACTCAAAGCGCTTTAAAAGTTTACCATTACCAATAAATGCATTCATACTGTGAGTAGGCTCGCCTTTCCACAGATCAAACCTCCATGAAGATGGATAGGTTTCATGTGAAACATTATAGACAAAATAATAACATCTCCATACAAACAGCTGTCTGACACCATGGGAAAAGTTAGTGCACCTTTGATTTATTATATTTATTTATTTAAAGTGCAAAGCTGTATGAATTAACTGAGGTGAAAACATGCAACTTCCACTGTCCTTGCATCATGTGTCAACTTCCCCCAGCCCTTAAGAAGAAGGCAAAAGTTTAATTTGAGAATTTTTATTAATAAAATCACATCGCTGATCACGGCTTAGATAAGCATTAATGGGGCATCATTATCTCCATTTTCATCTTTGGGGAAAGGAGACAGAGAGGGGCTGACAGCTAATTGCAGAGCAGTGCATGTGAGTAAATCTCTGCAATGTCTATCATAAAAAGGAAGCTCTGCAACACATTCTTAAAAGATTTTTGGCATTGAAAATGTGGTTTGCCATTGCGCCTGTATACGGCTTTTATGTCATACCATCACAGGGTTAGTAGCCCATACACTGCAAAAAGGCAGCGAGCTTTGAAGTTCTATATCCTTTTGGTCCACCTGTGTCACATCTTACCTTCCAATACATTCCCCATTCTTTGCTCAAACCACCAATTTCCCTGCATATTTTAACCCCCTTTGCTTTCAAAACCCTCCTAGATTTGAACCCTTTGTTAAAATTACAGCAAAATAACAAGGAATGACAAAAATGCGTGCTCTGTAATGTCAAATACCACAGTGCCCCCAAGTGGTCGCCCTAACCAAAGCATGCATCATGTAGAATATAGTGAACATGGGTGTTTTGTATGCGTTCAGGAGAATCCATGGATGCTGATAGATGTGTACAGGCTAAGATGCAGGTGAGTAGTTAAAATTGGAGCTTGGAATGCAGGAGCTGCATTGAGAAGACCTGTGTCAACAAATATAGAAGTGATGAGGGTGGGGCGGGGTGGTATGGGGAGCTTAATTTGCTCATGTTAAAAACATTTACTTTCACTACAACATTTTATGTTAGAAGTAAAACTTTCAGATAATACTTGAAGAAAAAAAAAATACTATATATATATATTTATACCGTTTAATTTATATATTCCTGCCAGTTTGCAACAAGTGGTCCTCATAACTTTAAATAGGTTTGAGTGTTTGCTTATTCTGTATAGGAGTCTGTTTTGTCATTCCCGGATACGAGTGCTATTGTGCTATAGTCTAGAATATATAAAAGGCACTGGAGCCTGGGTCTGCTACACTACAGCTCAAGGAGGAAGAAGATTTGCTTAGACAATCCCAGAAAGCTGCATGACTGCAGATCCTTTACTAAGATCTGAGGTTAGTAAAAAATTATAATTTTAATCAATCTGATGAAAAACAGCAAGAGTTCCATAGCAATTAACAAATTAAAACAATAAAAAATACAATATATTTTGAACAGAAATCAGGCCACTAAGCCCATGTTCTAAACAGCCACCAAACTAGGACAGGACACTTGAGCATTTTTCCAGATTCCAGAAGAATCAATGCTTTTTCAGGTCCACCACAAGTTTTGTTTCACCAACTTTTCCATATATTTTAGACTTTGCAGCAACAGTCACTATGTGAATCTTTTATACAGTAGAAATATGATTTTTATAGCAACAAGTCTCACTATATTAAATACATAGATGTGCAAGTGCGGCATCAACGTCTACTACACATAGTGTAACTGAACTTTACTTGTGAAAGGATTATTCATTTTTTCTGGCTTTGCTGTTTGCTGTTTTCTGCTTTTGCTGATGGTATCTGTTGCATCTGACCAGCCTTTATGCGGCTTCTAATTTATTTCTGTGTTCTGAATGGAGAAAAGTCATTAAAATTGAAACCCATGAATAGGCAGGTCAAATTATTTTCCAAAACAACTGCTCATATGCAATATAGAATTCATGGGAACCATACAATTTCTTGCAGCTGTAGTATGAATTACATTGTTGCTCAATCTCTTGTTCCATAGAGTAGCCATGGGGGAGACGCACGCAGAGCCCTTACTTGCTCCAGAGTCTGATAGCACTGCACTGTGCATTCTTGAGCTGAAGGCTAAATGAGCCACCATGTAAAAAGTGTGCTGAGTGCTCGAAGGAAGAGGCACTATAAGTGAAGTGCTCAAGTGCAATAAGTGCAGTTCATTTGCCATAGACACATTTTATAAGTCCTTGGTTTAACCCTGTGGGGCCTCTGGGTTTGGTTATTGGGACGAGTATGAATTAATCTATAACAACAAATGAGGCTGAGGTTGATTATCTGTGTGCATCATTACTGCATCATTAGGATGAGATGCAGAACTGTGAGGGGGGGTGGGCGACTACACTGTGGGAAAGAGATCAATCTAGAGGACAAGAGTGATGGCTTATATAAACTGATAATGAACTGGCTCCAAGCATGCTGCAACCAGTGTAACTTTACTCCAGATGCCCAGCCATGTAAAAACATCTTTGTCTCGGCTTCTCAGCTCTACTGTATTCACATAGTGGGATGGGTTGGGCTGATTTCAGAATTGTTCTCAATAGGAATGGGCAATGTTGATAAAAATCAATATCTCACTGTTTTGGATGTATATTCTAATGACTATATCCACACATTATTTCAATCAAATTTACATTTTACATAAAATTAGTGTATGTTGAGTGTTGGTGCAATGCATAAATTGACATAGTCACTGTTTTGATGATTAAAATAGACATATTTCATGTTAACTTTGCACAAGTAGTGGTGTAACAAAGAAATAATGTTGCTAAAATGTATTTGGTTCTTAATATCTGATATACACTGATATACATTTGTGACAATGGCTGATGTTCCTTAATAGTTCCTGACCAAAATCTAGAGAATGTGTAAACTTTAGCTAAATGCTTTTGATAGAAACATTTGAGAGATTTCTATGAGCAATTGAACATTTATAAACTTTCCAACACAATATAAAACTTCCCCACACTTTGAACGTTCAATAAAAACAATTAGCTGTGTTGAAAAGATCCGTCCGTCAATGAGCCTTGTCTCCTACTGTACTTCCTAACTGCCTTTGTGCACCTCAGCATGCGCTCCTCCAAAGTCACCCTACGGCTTCCTGATTGGCCGCTTGGTAGGAGCAGGCATGATTGTCTCTAACTGCAAAAAAGTAGAGCCCGGCCCGTGATGAAGGGGGAAAGGCACCTCCCCCTGTGCACCCCAATGCCCGCGCGGGGGGTACACTCCCACCCCCCTCAGCTTGCCCAGTCGAACTCAAACCCATTCTTCTCCCTCCTCCTTCTCTCCCTCCCCTGTCTGTTTGTTGTGCTCCACCTCCCTGGGCTCTCGGAGTGCATTAATCAGTCAAGCCACAGCGCCGTAGCTATTACTCATCTGGCCAGAATAAGAGAGAGAGAGTGATAGAAGAGGAGTGAGAAAGAAAGAGAGAGAGAGAAGAAAAAATAGACTGAGCAACAATGGCAAAGCAAGACTGTAAAAAATATGCTGTATATTCATCCATCTTGTAATATCTAGCCTCAAAGCTTTTGTGTCTTCATCTGTTCCAGTGGTTGTTAGTTGTACAGTTGGCACTATGCAGGCTACTTAAGATAACATGTACATTTAGTTTTTTTTACTTTTTTTTTCATTCACATTGTGCCACATATTTTGTGCCATCATAAACAATAAACGTTTGTGCCTTCGTTAACATTTTCATCAGTTTGTAGAACCATAAACAGAAAAAAAAACATCCTCACATCCTTCATTTTCATTTTCCTTATTTTATTTGATCGTAAACATTAAGCTTCTGTGCCGTATGTATCATTATTATTAGTTTGTACGACCGTAATACAGTACAACACACACAAAAAAAGAAGAAATTGGGTTAAAATTATATTTAATGTGCATAGTACCGTATTTTCCGGACTATAAGCCACTACTTTTTTCCCAGGCTTTGAAATATGCGACTTTTACAAAGATGCAGCTGTGTATTCTGTGGATTTTTCTTCCACCGCTAGGGGCGCTCTAACCGGAATTTCAAAAACAAGATAGACGGGAAATTAATGCAAAGAAGAATACGCTACTTTTTATTTAGCAGATATAACACGCACGACAAATTACTAACTGGTAATTATTTTCAAATCCTCTCTCCTTCATGAAAAGCACACGAAGGAGTTTATATGAGTTGAAGGCATCGATCTTGCTCCAGGAAGGAAACTGTGCTGTAGAGCCCTGCACCTGTGGGACCCGCGGGACCCAACACAAAACAGTGCGACACGAGACATATTCTGAAAGCTTATTGCGGGCGGGAGCGTGACCGCACGACGCGGGAGCGGGACTGAAGACTGTGGGAGCGGGACTGAAAATTGTGTCCCGTGCAGACCTGTACCGTGCTGCTGCACGTAAGCTTGGGTCAAGGGTTTCAGCGGAGATGATTAAAGTGACTTGTGGTTTCACTGCACAGGAGAAATGAAGGTAATCAATTACCAGTTATTTTCTGTTTTTGACCTCGTTTTAATCAGCACAGTTGCTGCCGTGTTAAAAGGCACTGTTCGGAAAGAATCAGGTACATAAATGTACATTTACAGTACAAAATCGTTCTGTATATGCAGTAAATATCTCATTTTTCAACATAGATATGAGCGGCTTATAACCCGGTTGCAATTTGTATATACTTTAAAAAATATTTTTTTTAAAAATAGAGTGGATGCAGCTCATATACCGGTGCGCTCTATAGTCCGGAAAATACGGTATATAATTTTTTTTTGCTATATGTAACTATTTATAAAGTTTCATCATCAATGTACAGCAACCACAACATTTTTGAAACTATGTAATGAACAGGGGTGGGTTAATATAAGTTTTTTCTTCTTCACACTCCTTTTATAGAAATGTGCTTTTCTGTTGTTTACATTGTACATGTAATATGTATATGTTTATTGTTTCTCTGTTGACATGACTCGAAATAAAAAAGAATCAAAAGAATCAAATCAAATTAAGGGCCTACTACCTGCTGATCTCCATGAAATTACATTGCTTTGTTCAGAATGAATAAAACAATAAATAAGCAGGTTACAGCACTATGTTACTTTACAGTTCAGATCTGTGGAGGGCAACCCCTATTTACAGAAGTATTGTATTTTGAGCAAAAGTAACACAAATGCTAGATGGATGTGTTTAAAGTCATACCATGGAACATTCCAGGCAAAGCAATAACATCTCCACGGAGACAAGTCAGTGGCGGACACCAGAAAAGTTGTAGAGTGCACATTTAATTATTGATTCATTTTGCAGTTTATTTGGTCTTACTAATTTTGCTTTAGTACTGATTTGATTCTAGTGTAGTCCCAGTTAAGACATCCTACTTTCATCATGGTTTAGCCCAGATTAACTTTTACTGTGTGGTACAGTCCAGGTTCATTTCAGTTCTTCCATATCAAAAACGGGTCATGTTTGGTTTAATTACATGGTATTTATTGATGGCTCTCATTTTAGTTTATTGAAGACGATACTTGATACACAAATAATTTTAGGGGAAGTTTGATAGCCCCTCTATCAACTCTCCATCATCCCACTGCTGCATCTATTTTTAGGCTGCCCCCTCCCACCCCATACATAAACAACAGCCTAATCACATATCCATCCCTCTATCAATCTTACCCGTTCTCCCTTTCACCTCGCTCCCCCATTCCTCTGGCATCTCGCAATCTTTCCATATCATATTTTCGATCCTCTCATATTTTCCGTACCCTGACAATACAAACAAAATATGAGGGGGGTATATAAAGCAGAAATGGCACCTCTGCAGCTGTAGGGAGTGAAATGTAATATAACCAAGTTGGAGCGCGCACTTTGAATCCTAATTAGTCGCACTGATAAAACTGAAGAAAGGTCATGGATACTGTAAAAGTAGAAATCTCACGTCTTGGGGGAGAAAATTGCAAATGGGACAGATGGTTCAATGGAGATTCCTTGCCAACGCTATTTAAAGGTTATTGTACAGGCGGAGTGCTATCAAGCTAGCTATTGCAAGTTTTATGGTCACCTTTTAGTGCTTCGACCTGATGCATCAGTTTATGTGTGTGTGTGTGCATCTTCACTGCTTTCCACACACCTAACAAGGCTTTAGCTAGGCCATCCATGCCTGGGGTCACCGAGGTTAATACAAGGGACTTAAAACTGTACACGTATTCACAGACACACACAGGGGGAAGGAAGCATACAATTACGAGCTGAGTGAGAGCACCGAGAGTTCATGTAACAGCGTTTGATATTCAGATGTAGTCTGCAACAGATTCCCACAAATGCAAAAAGAATGAAAAAACAGCTTCAGTGGCAGAAAAAAGACTGGCATTTACATTTCATTAATTTGACTGACGCAGTTATTCTGAGACACTTAATTGGGAGTGTGGAGGCAGAGTTTAAAAAAAGAAATTCTTAAGGCCAGAAGGAAGAAGTGAAAGAGGATTTTTGTATGGTCAGTGGAGGCAGGGAGAAGAATAAATATTTGGAAGACTGGCACTGTCTAGTTGGTTTGACATGCAAAAATTCAGACTTTTTTTTAGAATGGATTTTTCTAAGTCCTCCAGTCTGTGAAAAGTTCTTACTCTAACTGTTCAGTGCTTCAAGACATTTGCTGTGAATTGGTAACTCCAGTTTCCAAAGCCTTAAGAGTTTAAAAAAGTACTGATCCCAAGCTTGGATAAAGGGATAGACTGTAGTATTTGCACACATAATTCCAGGCTTTAGACTTTAGATATACACAGACTTTCCTGGATCCTAACAATAGACGGTTTAAAGAAATGTACTAAGGGAGTGTGACATCGCCCATAGCGTTCAGCTTCAGTCAAATGAACGACGTTTGCGGTATAGGAGCTGAAATTGGAGCCAGTTCTATTTTAGGAATTACAATTTATTTACAGACAAAATACCAAAATAAAAACATCAGGATCATGTAGAGCGGGTTAATATGGACATTTTCTCATTTTTCGTGATTTTTCAATGTAAAGTCGATTGGAAGGAGTCAATGGAGCCAGAAGCGCCCCTTGGACACTTCCTATTTGGAAAGCGGCGATTAGCAGGTTAGCTCATGTTCATTTATATGCACCGTCTATAATCCTAACCTTTACCAGAGCTACTACTTGCTAAAACTTAACTCTAACCTTAACCTAAACTAAAAGCCACCTTAACTATATTTTAAGATTTATCTTGAATTTTTTTTAAAGCAGAAGGTCCTCATAAAGTAAAGATACACAGATTTCAGTCTCAACAATAGGAAGAATAAACACACTTACATACAAGAGAAAACAACAACCTAACCATTTTAGGTGCCTACCAAAAAGGTGTAGTAGTTCAGTTCAATTCAATTCAAGTCAATTTTATTTCTATAGCCCAGAATCACAACAAAGTTGCCCCAATGGGCTTCACAGTGAAAAACATGAAAACATAATCAAACATAGACATCAGCAAACACATTGTCCCATCCTCAGTTTCTCAATGAACACACGATCCTTGGTGCCAGAGAGCAAAAAACCCACCGGCAGGTGCAGTATGGGAAAATTCTCTCCAGACACTGTTGCCACCCAGCTGTCGCCATGCGGCACCTTCAGACCTGAGAGCTTTGAGGAACCAGTCACTTTATAGAGAGCAGGGTCAGACGGACGGGCAGACGTGTGGGGGACTGGACATCGGCTTATTTGGGTTGAGGGCTTCAACCAGGCAGGTGGGAGCTCAAAAAAAGTAGTTTGCAACTGAGTCCCCTAAGCATAAACTCGATAAGCTGATTAAAATTTCCCCCCAATGTTGTGGTATTATAATAATGTACACTGAAGTATGTGTGATATGCTATATGTGAATATAAGGAATCTCTATATATTAGTATGCAAACTAGAAAGAAAATGTATAAATCATTAACTTGTTAAATTTTTTACTATTCATTTATTATTCCAACTTAATTGAAATGCCTAACCAGAATATGCAAAAAAAAAGTAAATAAATACATAAATAAACAGCCAAGCCTAGAAGCAGGAAGGGTGAAATAACTAACATTAGCCAGTGGAAACCAAAAGCCAGAGAGCGAGCAATGGATTGAAATTCAGCGGAGTTTGAATGGCCAGTGGTGGCAGACAGAGGAGCTGCTGTGTGGACACGGACAGGCCCAGCAGCTACCATTTAGTATTCAGTGAGAAGAGCCCACAGAGGTGCTGCATGATGGGGATAACACGAAGTGAACAGGCACGACTAAGACACAGGGCTCTGAGGGGCAGGGCCAGTCTTAAGTACAGGACAGCCAAACTCCAAATGTACATATGGTCCCTGGTGGGGAAAGGTACTTATTTTCTAGTACCATGTGGGATTTAGGTGTGTACCAAACAAGAAGGTTAGGGCTAAAAAGTTTTTTAAGAGTTACTTAAAAACCAAATGATTGTTCTGAAATGGGAAAGTTGATATTTTTTTTATCAGCCCCCCAAAACCTCCCAAGAACAGATCATATTGAACATATCATTCGATTAATGTCTTATTAATGTGTCCCTACTTGTTTGTCCAGTACGTAGATGGGAGACCACAGGGAGGAGGCAATAGTGAGACAAACTGGAAACTGTTGTTGTGTCCTTAGGCAAGGCACTTCACCAACATTGCCAAGTATTACTGTGACGTGTACATGAGTGTTAGTTCTGGTTGGGGCATATGGCACACATTGGGAGCCTCGCTTCTGTCAGCCGTCCCCAGGGCAGCTGTTGATACCTTACCCCCCTCTGAGTGTAGATAATGAATCACACACTGTAAAGCATATATTTGAGTGTCCAAAACGTGCTTTACAAATCAAATGCATTAGTATTCTTATCATGATATAACACTTTATATTGTATGTGTTTAATATAATGATGCTAAACTCTTATGCCAGTCATCACGACGAAGATGAGGTTAGAAAATGGTCAACCAAATACAGAAATAAATCAATACAGCACAACAGTTTCTAGTTCAACACAGAGATGAACTAGAAAGGACATGTGAGGAATACAAATGGAGATGTTAGAAGTGACCCTAAGCTTAAAGTGTCAGTCTAATTAAGAAACTTAAATATTAATATTCACAACATATGGCAAACAGTGACTTTACTGGGATATGACACTAATTAATTATTAGTTTACATTGTGAAAAAATTGCATCTGTTCATTTAGGATCAGTTTTGAAATATCTTTACCATCCATCCATCCATCTTCTCCCACTTAATCCAGCTGGGTCGTGGGGGCATCTTGCTGCCTAATACTCATAGCACCTGACCCTCCCTATGAACCCCTCTGCAGGTGATGAACCCACAGGAGGGAAAATATCTTTACGTTTTTTTATATCATTTATAAATTGATGTTTGTTAATTATTTTGTGGAAAATCACTGTACTCGTGAAAAATCGTGCATAGCCTTGCCTGCCCTGCTCTTGCTGGGCTCTAAATAGGCTGCTTTGTGCACAAATCTGAGCTGCTGCTTCAAATCAGCACTTGAATAAAAGGCATGAGAGGAAATTAATAAATAACAAATTGCCTTCAGGACAGTTTTGTTCACTGTTTCCTGTTTTGAACACACAAAAATAGTGTCTACAGCCCAAGGGATAAACTTGACATGTTTGTTTTTTTCTCAAATTAATGATTCCCCACACGCAGTGATGGCTAATGGTTCACTGTGATTGTGGGGAGGATGGCTAAAGCTTTTTAGTTTACATTTTGTTTCTTTATTTTTGTTTAGCTTTGAGCTGCAGCGGCTCCCTGCTGCGCTCAGCCACTGGAGACACAGCACTGCTCTGTTAGATGGTCACGAACGCCACTGCAGAGTTTGACTGATGTCCAACTTGTATTTGATTATATTTACAGATACTGGCTATATTTACATGCACACCAAAAGTTTGATCATTAATTAGTTTATAGACTATTGAAATATCATGTTACATTTGTTACATTGTAAGTTTTAACAAAGAAAATTATCTATTGAATTTTAGTTGTGTTTCCTTCACACATGTTTGAGTAACCCATTATTATTAGTCTGTCTACATAAGATCAAAATGTTCTGTTCCACCTTGTGATGTCATGAAGCACTAGTTTTCCATTTAACAGCTAGTTCAGTAGAGATAGGCAATTCCAGGTCTGAAATGATCCAAATCAATCTAGTGAAGGTGTATGGAGTTTAAAAACGCAATGGAGCTCTTTCTGTATTACTGCATGACATCACAAGGTGGAGCAGAGTGTTTTCTGTTTGAGAGAAGAACTCTAACTCTGCAGGGTTTGTGTGTTGTGTGTGAATGTGTGAGATACACTGCATGAATGAGCAGGCTTTATGCGTTAAACATGTGTGAATGGAATAAAACAAAAGTCCAGGTTTATTTGCGATGAGGAAACGACGTTATAAAATATATCAGAAAGTAACAAACCAAAAATCAGATCTAATAATTGGGTTAATTATTTGATTTTCTTTACTGGACATGTAAATGTGCCCACTGTTGGCATAAAGGTTTATAAAATCAATTCCTGAGTTTTCTGTTGATGCCTCATAGGTCACAAACTAAACTAAACTTCCAACAAAGGACACAATGCATAATGCAAACAGAAGTGAAGCCTGTGTCTTTGGATAAGGCACAAGGCCATCTAGATAGGAGAGTATCAATAAGTACAAAACCGCATCAGTGCAGTGAGATACCTTGACTGCTATAGAAAAACATTGTGATTATACCACAATTTATTCTCTGAAAACCAATAGTGATTAAGGAGAAACTATAATGGATTTATATGCTGCAGACTGTCAGTATGCAACTGTTGAATTTACAAACCTAAACCTGAGAATGTATGAGACTTAGAGTCATCAGAAAAATGTCAATATTTGAAGTAGAACAGCGGGGTTCAAGGGTCAGTGAGAGTGGAGCAGGGATGGCCAATGCTTGGACTAAAATGTACTGTGAAAAACTCAACATAAAATAAATTGTCAGTCAAATTTATGACCAGAAGCCTTTGCACAGATTCAATTTTATCTTTTGGACTTTACTTCCAGGACTTCTTGACATTTCCAGTTTATTAGTAAGAATACGTTGCCATGATCAGTGACCTATGAATGCGGGTTCACAGAGATCATGGGATTCAGCTTTTGAGCGTTTGCCATCAGTCCGTTTTGATGTATTTCAGTTAGCACTGTGTGATTAAGATGCTAACCATTTTCTTTGATTTATTCAACGTTTATTTTGCCAGGCAGAACATTAAGAACTAATTATGTACAAGGCTGGCCAAGGTATGCTAGAAAACAAATGAAGCAGGAAGAGGAACAAAATCAAACCATACCAAGCCTCCATCAGAAGCAGTTTACTGTCAGATGTGGAGTTAAGGTAAACAATGACAATGTAGAGTGTAGCGCTTTGAGAGGACGGTGTTTGTAAAATGCATTGCAAATGTAATCCAACATTATTGTTATCATGTAAAGCAAATCCTATCACCGAGTAGCCAGGGTCAGAGTCCTTCCACGAAGTTGAGAATATATTTTAAAATACATATCAAGTCCACTGGCATTATTTTTGCTCAAATTCAAGTGTTATTTTGTTAATGTATTATTTAACAGTCCATCTCTTATGTACATACACAAGTTCTAAGCCAAAAATCATCCCTTTTAGACCTGTTTTTGATAGATGCAGGTGCCATTTGCTCTGTGTGTTTGTTAAAGCTCCAGAGAAAGTGATCCGTGGTTAACCCTGCCTGCTCGGGGGCTGTATAAATAATGAGCAGTGCATGTTTTAGTGCTGGCCAGTCTTATGGACGGAAAAAGCGATGCCCAGACGCCTTTCTAAACTGCATCGCATTACTTAGCTTTTACTCTGAAGCTGGCATATATTTGTACCTGAGCCAAGTCGCACACCACTTCACATCACACACACACACGTACACACACACATACGCACAATGAGTGACCTTGGCTCCCTGGGGAATGCCATGTTTAATTGTTCATCAGCACTTTCCTGGCCACTCTGCAGGCAGGGAATTAAAATGGAGGAGCAGACGGATGGGAAATGGTATAAAGGAGGAGAGGAAAGAAGTGAGCTCCCCAGGGAAGAGAGGGAATAGAGAGAGGAGGAGAGGAAAGCACTGTAAAACCACATTGTAGATCTTCCTAAAAGAAGGCTTTTAGATTTAGTAGAGCTAAATTGTTACTTACTTCACACTAAAGGTGCTCTAACTTGTCTGGGGGACGGACTGTCACCTTGTCTCCACAGAGAGATGACTGCTCTGCTCATGTTTCATCATGACTTTAAACTTACTTGACTTATACTTAAACTTACTATGTCTAGAAATACTTCTTAAAAAAAAACAAAAAACATGCAGACACGCCGTTTCCCAGATATGACCGGTAACTTGTCTTGCTAGAGTTGTCACCATGGGGATTGATAAACTTAATTCCATACTGTCGGAAATACCTGTTATAAAAATCGCATCTGTATCTAGTTGAGCAGGTAGTGGACCTTCCACCAGAAAAGTATACATTTACGGCACCTTTAATGACATAGTAAATCTTTGAGTTTTCAGGAATAAAAGAAAATGATGACATGGATTGGATGTTATCAATTGGAATAAGGAAATAATGGAATTACCCTCTATTACATACAATTGACTGAGCTTAAAATGTTTAAATTTTGTTACCTGAACAAAAACATAACTGGAGTTGTGTTTTGTTTCATTCACACATGTTTGAGTAAACCTTTATTATTAGCCTCTCTACATCTCCAAAGCTCAAAATGCTCTGCTCCACCTTGAGATGTCATGAAGCGATAGTTTTCAAGTTAACAGCTGCCTGTTACCTACAGTTCAGCAGCGACTGACAATTCCAGGGAAGAAATTATCCAAATGAGACTAGAGAAACAGTGGGGCATGTATTATCATATGGTGGAAGAGTGTTTTCTGTTTGAGAGATACACTCAGCCTAAATGAGCAGGTCTTATGTGTTAAACATATGTGTGAATGAAACAAAACACAACTCTAAATGTTTTTGATAAGGATTTGACATTATAACATAAATCACAAAATAGCGCAACATGTTTCCTTTCAACGCTATGTTTAGTGATCTTCCTCAAGGAATGCTAAAAAAGACATTATCATAACCACTTTACAAAAATGACAAAGCCCGTCTTTCTTAGCTCCAATAAATCACTTGAAACTGTGCACTTAAGTTTAGGATACTTTTTGAGTGCCACTGACTCAGGTTTGACTGTGGCAGGCATGTGTTTGATTGTGCCAGGAGCAGATGGACAAACAGTGAGGAACCACATTCTCCAACTTAATCAACTCTGACGTGATGAGCGCGCCGAGAATAGGGCCCGTAAGCGCACTGAGTAATTGTCCTATACGTCTAGTTAGATTGCAATAACAGGGTCGTAGCATTGATATATGGTTAACAATACGGCGAGTAACTGGGGAATGATATGCTATTTAAAACGTCATAAATCTCAGTGAAACATTCAGCTACTGTTTTAATGGTAAATATATTGGTCCCTTTGCTCATGTGTGCGTATGCTGACTAATCACCGGCCGGCCAAAGACACTGATGTGTGGAGTGATACTGCATGAGTTATTTGACCCCAAGTACGCATTCAGTAACTTCTGTGGCAGCCATTTTTTTATTCTCTTCTCTTACCCTCTTACTTCTCGCTCCATCTATCTTTTCTCTTTGGTTGCCAGCGGTGATATAGTTGTAGTGTTGTGTTAGTGGTCCTTTGTTGGTTGGGATTTAGATATTCACATTCTTGCCACATTAGAAGGTCTCAAGTTCATGGTGGATTTGGGTTGTTTTTGCATTTCCTTCATGAACCTAAATCATGCACAATAAAGGCCAATCCTAGGTATTCCCAACCAGAATTCTCAAATACCAGGATCACTTTGAGTTTTTGGTGTTGTGTTTAGTTTCATTCCTACATTAACACACAAGAGTTTTTCTCTGAAACGGAAAACGCTCCTTCACTGCTTCACTGTGTTTTTAAACTCCATGAACTTTCACTAGAATTGGATAATTTCAGATTTGGAATTGCAAATCTCTACTAAACAAAAGGTAAAAAGGTGTCGATGTTAACTTGAAAATTACCGCTTCATGACATCACAAGGTGGAACAGAGCATTTTGAGCTTTGGAGATGTAGACAGACTAATAATGCAGGATTATTCAAACATGCGTGCATGAAACAAAACGCAACTCCAGGTATGTTTTTGATAAGATAATACCATTATAACACGGCTTAAAGCTCACAGGAGTCAGTTTTGAGTAATAGAGGACAAACACAAAACCACGTATTTTCAAGACGACGACGAAGCAAGAAGTGTAAGAAAGTAATTGAATATTGTCAACATAAAACTTCGGTCACTCTCATCATCAGTGGGAAGGATCTTTCAAACTTTTTCTGAAATAAACACTGTTACATTGCAAAACATTTACTTAAGTAGGAGTGAACATATGGTGTCGAAAACTACTCATAAAAGTACAGTTTTATGAGTGAGCACTACCCACCTCTGAGTAGTATAACTGTGCTTGTTTATTTCAGTTTAGGGAGTTTATTGTCATCAAATAGACTATGATGTGTGAAGTGGCACTGTGAGATTTATTCCAGTCTACATCCATTTTTCCTAACTTCTCCGGCGGCCATTTTGTTCTCAATTCCATATTTTCTTTCTCCTTTTGGCTCATTCCTCGCTCGTCCCCCTCGATCGCTCTCCTCAGTCTCTATGTGGTGGTACAGATAGTGATGAGGCAGCAGCACTGGCCATGCTCGGGTGCTTTAGCTAATGGAAGTCTGAGTCTCGACAAGGCCTTGCAGTGTCGTCCAGTGCAGCGTGGTCCTATCTCATCATCTTTTTGTGCATTTGTGTGTGTTTGTGTGTGTGTGTGTGTGTGTGTGCATTTGTGTGACGGTACAGCCCAAAAACCTTTTAGGTGCTGGTAAGAGAAGACAGTTTAAATGGGACACAACTCTAAAGTAGCAGGATATAATTTGGGGATAAATAAGATCACAGTTTCAAACCAAAACTTTTTTTAAAGCTAAATTAAAGTGCCTACAACCAGGTATACTACTCATTTTACTAAAACACAGTTAAGATTATTATATTTTGCAAAACATTCACAATCGTTTTTCCAATTTGTTCATTTTTTAGGTTTAAAACTTTACTTCCTGTGGTTAGAAAGATATCACACTAGGGAACTGTACCTACCTTAAATAGTTTTTTAGATAGAGCAATCTGAAAGTGGCTTTGCATGGACAACGGTTTGTGATGCAAATGTATTACTCTTTTGAACACATATTGTTTTGAGAAGAAAAACACTTTATTTTCATGACCCCAGCCAACTTGCCAACTGCTTTTGTCTGCACCAAAACTGGGCTAGAACTCAGCTCACTGGACACTGTTGGAGGTAAGTCGGTGTTGGTGCACGACGCTGCCATAGAGATTTATGTCAAAAAACCCGAACCATTCCTTTAAAATTGGTTTGAAGGTTTACTTGCTGCTCTCTTTTACATCTTTTACATCAGATGCCCTCCCTTAGTAAAATAATAATAATGATAGACTATGTTCTTTGACAAGACATGGTTGGAGGAAGATTTAAGAACAATCTTTTGCTCAATGTAAGAAGTACCAGGAGTGTTAAAATTAGGCTGAAGTTGCATCAGAAACTATTTTGAAGCAGTCGTTAAAGCCATTAGATAACATACGAGTTTTAAAAAGAACCACGCTGATAAAGTGGAAGAAATACTTTAATGTGTTACACAATGCTAAACAGATTGGGAATATTCCCTTGTACAATGCCTTAAATGTACTAGAATCTTCAATAAGTCATACAGCCAAAGAAATGATAAAACCACTCCCCATCTAATCCTCCCAGCATGACTCCACTCACTATCACAGTTACAATCGCGCTTATATGAAATGATCCAACTGTGAGAAATCCGGGTGTAATAAGGGGACAGATACAACACTACACCGAAATCCACCACATCAAGTGTAAAGAGTGAGAAGGTTAAAAGTCATTTAGGTCCCATAATTTGGACACAAAGTCAAATGAATGAATAAAACCACAAACAATGTCAAATATATTAGGTGGTGAACAGTTTCAGAATGGTTTGAGGCCAGACCTGTTTGAAAAAATGTAATATGAAAGGTCAGTTTACGTAATAGTGCTATAATAAATTTACACTTACTGTTAATGGACTGTAAGAAAAATGTATAATATAGAGAGCTGGATAGGGATGTGGGATTCTTAATAATAATAAAAGTACTCAAACCGCTATAATGTAGTCCATATTAATTCACTACATACCTGGTGCCTGTACTATAACCACATCTTCCCTGGAGCAGACTGACGGAAGCATGGAGCTCACAATTGACCCTGTGACCTCCATCAAACATTCACCCACACATACACAGAGCTGTGAAAAAATGGAAAATCTGAAAAATATCACATTCAGATGCCAAATATGAATAAAATGTATATCTTATTATTTCCTGTTTGCAGGTATTTTAATTACAAACATATTCATCATAACTTATTACTATAGGCTACAACACAGCTGATAATTCACACGAGCTTTATCCACAAACAGTATCACATTATCCCTGCAACATCCTTGAAAGACACAAATTCTGACTGTGTGAAAAGGATCAGGTGGAAGAAAAAGTAGTTTTACAGTTTGTTTTGGCCATGTGTCTGTAAATGTGATCCAGCTTCAAATTAAACTAAATGTGTCATTTCTAGAAGTACTGATACTTTAAAGAAACGATCAATAACATAAATTACAACTGCTGGTACTGAAACTATCAGTACTTGGTAATGATTAGGTAGAGCAAGAATTTTAATAAACACGAGCCACTGCAGTCCTTGTGCCAGTTCAGGCTTGAGTAAATGTAGACAGTTCAGTAAACAAACAGTGGTGTGATAATGCTTTGAGTTTCAGTAACATTATCTTTTATCTGACAGTTTGCGCACCCTAGGATCTGTTTATAAAACTAGAAGTGATAGACAAGACTAATACGTTTTATATCTCTACGATAATGTTATATGAAATAACCCTTATGACTTATACATTATACTGTTTTCAGTTCAGTGTTTATTACCAATGAAAAAGACGGCTGTGGCCTTGGTGGGAATCACAGAATTGTAACATGAACTGAAGCATTAGCTTGGTTCAATCGTATCATTCACATCTTAAAGTTACTTCTATGTTGTTTAAATGTGCCCTATGCAAGTTCTCTGTTGAAGGGTCAGCATGGACACTGCCTTGCCTGGAATGTTCCACAGTATGGCATTAAGTTGGTCTATCTTGCACTTATTCAAGTAAAGATGTTTGTATTGCTAAAATGTTTTCTGAGTGTGAGCTGCCTCAGATCTGACTCGTAACTCGCCCAGGTGGCTTCACTCGCTTGTCTTCATGGAGGTGGATAAGTTCATCTGTCACAGTGGCTGAGTGGCCAGAACTCACACAGCAAAGCAAGAAGGTTCTGGGTTCAATTCCCCTTTGCATGTTTCTCCCTGTGTCTGGGTGGGTTTCCTCCGGGCACTCTGGCTTCCCTCAACAACCCAAAACACCATAGTTAAATCCTCCATCCATCCATCTTCTTCCGCTTATCCGGGGCCGGGTCGCGGGGGCAGCAGTCTAAGTCTAGTTAAATCCTCCAAGCGGTAGTCCTGACCAAGCCTAGCAACTAGTCTACAGAAATGGGTCTCTGAGCACTGTGCTGTGGCACCCTGGGAGCATTGAAGGATGGATCACCTGCAGAGGACAAATTTCTCTACAGTGGACCTTACCCAAGTTTATCTGTGGATCTGTGGAGAGGTGACTCCGCTTATTGTAAGATATCATGTCTTTCAATGTGCATTTTAAGCAGTTTGAATACATGCACAATAATGCCATACTGTGAAACATTTCCTAACAGACAAGCAGTTGGCGGCTCATCCACCAGAAAAGTTACATAGGGCACCTTTTATGTAAATAGGACCCCTATCAGCAGTAGCACCCACAGCATGTTTCACAAATTGTTCCCAATTTATCCACGAAGAGTGAAACGGCTGCTTTCCTCTGAGAAACACCATACAATCACCCTCAGAGATTTAGAATTACACCAGGCACTACAACCAATTATATTAAAACACACTTGAATGAGAGCATCTTCAGTATTGTCAAAAACATTTTCAGAAAACAGCCATCAAAAGGAAATTAATTTAGTTTTGTTTACTTTTTGATGTGGTTACATTCATCTAAATCCTAAAGCTCTTGACACGAACCCTTTCACGCAAGAGACACCAAAAAGATTTACGAGCCTGTTGTTATTCGCAGTGTGTCTCAAAGTAAACAAATATGAGAGAAAAAAATATGATTTCTCCTCACTTTTTCATCTAAAAAGTTTTTTATTTTCCACTGGCTTTGATTCCCACCCCTCCTTGGATCTTTGTTTCTAGATTGTTTATTTCGCACATTGCCTGCAGCACTAGTCTACCATCCAAGACTCGTATACATTTAGATGCATATGTGGATCGGAGTCTGGGGGTTGATACAGTTATTTCCCAGTGAAAAAAATGTTTAATTATTGAAGATTTGTTTTAACTCTGCAGTTCCATGTGGCGCCGTCTCAAATTGCCTTGGAGTATATTGAGGTACACAGGTATTTTAATTAGCAATTTTTAGGGGAGGTTGATTGACAGGTGGATAAATACAAGGCTTTGGGCAAGTGAGAGAAAAAGAGAAAGAGCTGTGGCTAAGAAGCACACAGGGAAATGATATCACCATTTTAACATGCTCTAAGCTTATGGTGGATGGCAGGTCATTGACTTGTCTCTGTGGAGATGTGATGCTTTGACTGGAATGTTCCACAAAACAACATTAAATGCATCTATATTCTGTATTTACAGATATTTGTATTTGCATTTTTCAGGCTAAACAGTCTATATGAAGTCAAACAGGTGGTGAACCCTCCACCAAAAGTTACAATGTGCAAACAAACCAACCTGTTTTGTAGTGTCAGTAGTAGCAGCAGCAGCAGAAGCTGAAGTAGTAGTAGTACAGTACTCATTGTAGTTGTAGCAACAATCACAGAAGGGGCTGCCAATTATTTATTATGCACACTTGTTAGGCATTTTGTGACTTCCTTTGAGAAATTTGAATACATAAATAAACTTAGCATTACTTCCAAAGTACCAAATAAGTCGCAGGGAATCAAACATTGGACGTTTTTGTTGTGAGTTGAACAAGAAATCAGATGGTGTCAGATAAATATATATTTTTTTATACTTTTCTTTTATTTGTTCATGTCAGAACTCCCTCCTGTGGGCTCACCACCCACAGAGGGGTTCATAGGCGGGTCAGGTGCTGTGAGGATTGGGCAGCAAACTGCCCCCGCGACCCAGTCGGACAAAGTGGTAGAAGATGGATGGATGGATGTCAGAACTCACATTTTTGGCATTTGGCAATTCTCTGCATAGTGGATACGGTGTGTGGGGAAGAGAAGACAAGCAGTGATAGAGAAGACAAGCAGTGATAGTATTGTTATTTGTTCCCAAATAAACACCAATTAATGCAGCAACTGGGACTCCCTAAATTCTTAAGAGAATCATTTTCATGAGGGAATAAATTGCATTCTGGATTTTTAATGTGTGGTCAGTGGATTTGTGTCCTTGTTCCATTATTTCTCTGCGGGGGATGCAGTTAAAAGTTTCCGGTAATGACTAAATTAACTGGACTGAGGGGTTTTTTGTTACTAATTAAACTGTTAAACTGCCTTTGTCACATTAATGGACTGTTGCCACAAGGACCGAATTGCATCTACTTTTAAAAAAAATGTTTCTGCAAAAATGAACAGTAGTTAATTTGAAAATGATTAAATTGATATGCAGCACTTTTAAACATTCCTTGACTTCCAGAGTAATTGCATTTTTCTCAGGTTTATTTTATTCTTTACTTTTTTATTGTCAGTATTGATTTGAAAATCAAATACTAACTTGATACTAAAATCAGAAACAAGACCCTCATCAAGCTAGTATCGTTAAAATAAAAACCACATAAACAGGACAAAATTTGGCCTTTGCATAACAGTGTTGAATGATCTTGAGCTTCATCAGAACAAGATCACCAGGTATTGTAAAAATAATTAATTAATTAATTAAAAAAAAGGCTTTTTATCATCATTGCGGTATCAAAATCAGGATCAAGCATAGGCCTATCGTCAAGTATGAAAGTTTGAAGTTGCGATAACAGCAACAGTTGTCTTGGTGGCATCTGTAACTGATAAATGTTCATTAGCTGATGTAGAGCAGACAACAAGTACTTGTCAAAACTTGTTACAAAAACCTACTTACAAGTATAAATGCACTTGTGTTGGATAAATGAGTTATATAGACAAAACAGTAATGTTATATATAGCTGTTGGATGCTTGTCTCAGGCTGCACACGACTCAATTCATTTTGTCTCAGACCGAGATGAATGTTCTAACACAAGTGTGAGTGCACCTGCTCAAACTTTTGAGAAAACTGTTACTTTAGACGTTCTTCGAGACAAAACTAAAAAAATCTCAGTCAACCTGGTCCTGACCAGGTTTGCCCCCCGGGTGCTTGTTACTATGGCAACTCACCGCCAACTCTGATTAGTGACTTTGATGGACCAGATTTGATAAGCCTGGATTTCCCTAAATAAGCCACACTTTGGCTTTAGCTTGCCTCAGACTTTAGACTTTATTGCTGTTTAAGTCTAAGAAAAGTTACATAGTGCACCTTTAACGTAAATCTGGTCAACTAAATTTGAAGATGATTTTTTACATATTTTAAGATTAGGGGTGATTTTCTGTAATCTTGACCCTTTGGTGTGCCTATGGTGATGAAGATGGAGTGAAAGTGCCCCCTGCTTCTTACAGAAATTGGTTGGAAATACCCAGTCGCTCCGACATATCTCAAATAGCACTCAGTATTGACAGAGGAATTTGGGAGATTTTCTAATCCTCACAGGTTTGTCCATTCTGTTTGTGGAGCCACTGGTTTGTTTATTGTGTGAGTCGATTCTTCTCCCACCATTTACCTACAGCTTCAGCCAAGACACACACTGGAGACATTCAAATAGTATGAGTATTCGGAAATGGCAGTGAGTACAAAAAGATCCTGCAAGTAAGTTGAATATTCTTAAGGAAAAGCATTTCATGTTGCATAAGTAAAATCAGATCACTGAGTATTGTCAACATCTAAAATATAAAGGGATGGTTGATTACATACTCAAAAGAAGCATTGGTAGTGCATTAGTATTCGGTTAATTGGTCACAAACAAAAAAGGGTGCTATGCGCTGCGTTCGTCCCATCGTCCTGAACTCAGCCCTCTGACGTCACATGCTGGAGGAGCCAAGATGTTCTATGTCTGCGTGTCGCTCTAACGCACCTTTACCTCGGCTACTCACATCAGTGTCAATACAGCAGAGCTCACAGAAGTCGTAGTATTCTCCTTTGGTGCTCTTGCTGGCAAAACGATGCTCTGAGCAACAAGCGTATTTGAAGGATGCCTCCCTTTTTGGCACTTGCTTTTGTTCGCCAGCAAACGGTTTCAAACATTGCTATCGCAGCATCGCAGGCGCAATATGGGCGGGGATTTGTGGTGATGCATGCAACGGTGGCGGCTGAGGGTCCGAAATGAGGACAAAATGTCAAAAATGAGGACACATAATAGAGGTCCGAACAGAAGGCTCTAAAACCGAACTGTGCAGCCGAAATCTGGAGGGAGGGTCACCCTAATCGAGGGGGTAAGTGGGAAATTGTCTTGTTGGCTCAGAAATGACCAGCGTGAAGCTAATGTGGGTTGAGATTTTAGCATCTGTGGCTTGGCTATACTTGGCGTGTTTGGGCGGATTGTTGCCATGATGTTACCTCGGTGTGTCATTATGGTTTATTTTGTGTCCCTTTTGTCAAATATATTTTGTATAGTATGTTAAATGTAACTTGTTGTATCTAGGCTCCTGCCAATCTCGCCTTTTTCTGGTTCCTGGTCTATCCTCTGGCCGTGGCACTAGGTGAAAGGACACGCTCTCTGGAATCTTCGTCTTGTGGGAAGCACTACTGCAGGGTGCGATATTGACTGTGTTGCTTGCACATTATTTTAACACTGTCTTTTTATTGTATAGCACTTTTATTCTTACTGGTAACTATTTATTTATTCAGTTAGTGTCCATTATTCACTGTTTTAATTGTAAATATTTACAATTTACAAAAAGTGGTAGTGATCGGCTAGCATTACTGCCATAAGTGTTTGTGCTTTGTCTCAACTTATATCCAATATACCTGCACTGTAGCTATGTTTTGTATTTTTATGTTTCACCAGGGCTCTTCTTCTTACTCTTCATTAAAATTGCTAAAATAGTGTGTAGGGAAAATACTGTGTCCTAGTATTGCCAGGTGGCCTTGCTCATAATTTTACTACATTAATCCACTAAAATGCACCGCTCTGTTACACTAGGATTGAATAGGAGTGTCGTGGATCAACCCCTCCTTCATTTTGCTGTTTGAAAATACTATTCTAAAGTTATGGACGTACCTAAAAATCCATATAGTGAATACTATGAATGAGCTAACCCGTTTGTGAGAGGTACATATATTTAAATAGATACTTCCTCCTTTAATGGTTTGAAAATTGGGTAAAGCATCTTTTCAGTCTTTCACTCAAGTCCAAATATTTTTGCTCTTTGTTGTTTATGCTAAAATATTAGCAGTGAATAATGTGAAAAGTTTGAGTTTGAAGTAAAATATCCCAACTCCTTTGTATTAAGGGCTGTATCAGATAATATAATTTATGTTTCTATTTATTGTAAAATCTGCTTTTGGGGCCATTGTGTGCTGTCTGCAGCTCATTTATAAAGCATTTTTAACATCTGCAAACCAGGAAGTAATGCTAGTGCACTGTTAGCATACTAGCTGCCGTTAGCAGTGACGTGATGACAAAACTCTACTCTGGCCTCTGAAAGTTCTGAAATGTGCTGGAAAAAAACTCATTGTGGTGAATAATTTGAATGATGTGTTAGTAAATCAGGAATAACTTTATAGACTGCATCAAACAATTAAAAAATTAACTGAATAAACAAAAAGGCAGCGACACAGAAATCTGGGTGCAGTAGAAAAAAATGACTCAATTTGACTGTGTGGACTCTCGGACACATCTTACTCTTCATTAAAATTGCACAATAATAAATGGTGAAGAAGGATACTGCTAAATGTCATCATCAAAGTGCAAAAACTGTTGTAATGGTCCTTAGGTAATTTCAAGAAGTACGATGGACTATGAGACCAAATGGACAATGGACAATCATACCAGACTAGTCAAGGATTTGTTTGGTTTTTTATTAACCACTTGCTAAAATAGTGTGTAGGGAAAATACTGTGTCCTAGTATTGCCAGGTGGCCTTGCTCATAATTTTACTACATTAATCCACTAAAATGCACCGCTCTGTTACACTAGGATTGAATAGGAGTGTCGTGGATCAACCCCTCCTTCATTTTGCTGTTTGAAAATACTATTCTAAAGTTATGGACGTACCTAAAAATCCATATAGTGAATACTATGAATGAGCTAACCCGTTTGTGAGAGGTACATATATTTAAATAGATACTTCCTCCTTTAATGGTTTGAAAATTGGGTAAAGCATCTTTTCAGTCTTTCACTCAAGTCCAAATATTTTTGCTCTTTGTTGTTTATGCTAATTTTCCTACAATTCGGATTCTAAATATGTTATTTTCTAATATTGGTACAAATTCCATGATGAAAATACAAACATCATTGTTAGTCTGCTATTTGATTTTGAGATTAAAAAAAAAAAAATCATAACAGGCAGCACTTACACTTGCAAGTGGACCCACAGTATTCAAATCTCATCTCTCAAAAAGTAGGTTTAAAGTAAAAAAACACTCATGAATTTATATTGCGAGCCAAAATGCAACCTGCCCTTAAAAATGACTTATACAAACTTCATCGGCCGCATGGGAAGTTTTTAACTTTTGATCTTTAATTCCTTGACTTTGAATTGCCTTTTTTGAATTAGTCATGTGACTTTTTCCCTAGCTGCCCATCGCCAAAACCCTTCTCTCCCCGCAGATGGATTTGAAAAGACAGGAACGTGGGTCTTAAGTGAATGAATGCCTTTATAGTCTTGTGATGCAATAACTGCTCTGGTCCAAGTCATGGCCTCTGGAGAACTTTGTTCAACACACTTCGTCTTATCCACTTTGTCAAACTTCGATTATAGAAGAATGCACTCATACTAGGGTCTCTGTTGCATATGCCATTTCTTGCTTCTACGGTGAAGTCCAAAGAAAGGTAATTAATTATTGCAACAAAAATAGAAGTAAAGTGGATTAAGTTATTGCTCTTGGAAAACATGTTTGAACTTTAATGTTATTCATGAAATGTTAAGTCAACATACAATGACATTTTCAAATGGCAAAGATAAATGAAGTTGGTGTTTGTTCAGTAATGTCTAAAAGGCGAATACAGTAGACGTCGTGCAGTGTCAGAGGCCACATGTGCTGCCGGGATAAAATTAAAAATGAAAATATTAGCAGTGAATAATGTGAAAAGTTTGAGTTTGAAGTAAAATATCCCAACTCCTTTGTATTAAGGGCTGTATCAGATAATATAATTTATGTTTCTATTTATTGTAAAATCTGCTTTTGGGGCCATTGTGTGCTGTCTGCAGCTCATTTATAAAGCATTTTTAACATCTGCAAACCAGGAAGTAATGCTAGTGCACTGTTAGCATACTAGCTGCCGTTAGCAGTGACGTGATGACAAAACTCTACTCTGGCCTCTGAAAGTTCTGAAATGTGCTGGAAAAAAACTCATTGTGGTGAATAATTTGAATGATGTGTTAGTAAATCAGGAATAACTTTATAGACTGCATCAAACAATTAAAAAATTAACTGAATAAACAAAAAGGCAGCGACACAGAAATCTGAGTGCAGTAGAAAAAAATGACTCAATTTGACTGTGTGGACTCTCGGACACATCAAGCATAAATCAAGCTTAACACGTTCATTATGTGTGTCATTGAAGAAATGTCAGTGTTTGATAATAAAGTAATCAGTAGAGCCATTAGACTGTATATGAATGTTTTGAAATGTTGCATGGTTTGGAAGACGTTGCCATGGAAATTACTGCACAAGTCAGACCCTGTCAATCAAAACTGGATTCAATATAACAACTACTTGAGTGGCAGTGTTTGTGAATGTGTGGCGGCTGCGGCTGCGGTGAAGTGCATGTGATTTATTAGGTGTGCTATCACCTTTTCATTTCCGATCCTCCCCCGTTTTGAAAGTCATTGAGGACCAGATGCCCTGCCCTATATATAAGTCATAACTGTACTGTAAGAGTACAATACTAAACTCCCCTTCACACTCTCCACTCCATTTCCTGCCAGCTGAATATTGTGGTTGACATTGTATTATTCCTTTTATATTAGAGTAGGGCAACCTATATTCTTCATAACAGGTGAGTTCATACATTTCCTATGATATCTACACTAGGAATGTGTCAGTGAAGCTCCACACACAGAAGGATTGGTAATTTAATTTACGTCGTCTCCCAGTTATCATGCAAATATAATTCATCTGTATGATAACTGGCTGAAGAGATATTTCCCAATGTTTTCTATATCATGTTAATGTAAAGTGTATATCCTCCTACAGTGCTCTCACTCGAAGAAAAATAAATTTGTATTGTGAACATATAACTATAGACCAACTTTACAGTAGAAAAGGTCTAGAACAGACATAGACAACAATGTATTTTCTGTACAAACTAGACTTACAACTGACATGGTAAAACTGAATCGAAAAGCTCAAAGCCACACCTATAACCTAGTATTTTAGAACAAAGGTTCTTAACAAATGCCGTTATGAAGGCAGGGCAAGTTTATTTGTATAGCACAATTCGTACACAAATTAATTCAAAGTGCTTTACAGAATAAGAAACACATTCAAATCACAGTACAAACAAATCAAAACATAAATATTCATCATACAATTTTAAATTAGAGATGGGACATTAAATGAGAGAGAATTAGAGAGAAGAAAAGTGAACGTGTGGTACTTTAGTTGTGCGTCCGTGAGCTTGTTGTGTTACAGTGCAGATCTATGGGTGAGAGGAAGGGGCTATTAAAGGTCCACTATGTAACTTTTTACTTTGGGCTCCATTACCTGCTTGATTCAAATGGATTTGTCTTTGCTCTGCTTGGTATGTTCCACGGTATGACATTAAACAGTTCTACATTACATTTATTCAATTACAGGTGGTTTTATTGATCAGAAATAGCTAGAGAAACATTCTGACAGTGAGCGGTGTTGCCTCTCCACAGATTTGGCCTATAACTTCGTCTGGTTTGGTCTTCATGAAGATGGAAAGGTTTAATATCACACACAGTGAAACACTCCAGACAAAGCAATTATATCTCCATGGAGAAAATAATTTGACGGCCCTCCACCAGAAAAGTTACACAATGCACCTTAAAGTTGTGTAAGCCACTGTTTGGGGCCTTGTGGGTGTCCTCACCACAGAGGTTTAGGCCAGCCTGGAGGGACGAGCTAAAAGGGAGCAGGACACATGGAGAGTGGAGTGGGTTTGGAAGTGGATTTCTTGATGAAGACACGGCTCAGAGCAGGGCCTACGAAATGAGTGTGGGCGGAGAGGGGGATTTGTGTAAACTACATACTGAATGGAAGAGAGGCTTCTGCAGAGATTAGACTGTACACTGAATTGGATACTACAATTCTTCTATCAGAGGACAAGGATTTCCACATGACGAAAAATCCATTATCTACTGTGAAAAAGGGATTGATGACATGTGGTTCGTCACATGCTCCAACCTTCTCTTTGAAGCATATTCTTAAGCCTTTCATGGCTGGATGGTGACAACCTTAAATTAGACATTTCACTGCATAATTATTACTACTGGTGAATAAAATTAATGTATAGTCAAATGTGAGTACAGCTAGATTTGAGACACAGATATGGGATACTTGTATTGTATTGTTGCCTTGTGCATTACATTCTTTTCTGGTGGAATGCTTGTCTCCATGGAGATGTCATTGCTTTGCCTGGAATATTCCATGGTATGACATTAAACATATTCATCTAGCATGTATTCATTATGATAGTAAAACATTTAGTTGTGTTCTGTATATAATAGGGCTGCAGCTATCGATTATTACAGTAATCGATTATTCTGTCGATTATTTTGTTCGAATAATCGAGTAATCGTTTGTTATTGTCGCGTCTACTTTGCACATGTTAAGTACACACCACGTGCATTGACAGATACACGTGTTTTGGACATGAAAAAACGTAATTATCACTAGGCTAAGGTTGACTTACCTCGCAGTTTCTTTTCCACTTGATGTAATGTACGGTTCTGTTTAGATGTTGTAGCATCAGTGTTGAGAAGGTGACTTTTAAAATGTAATCCCCTACAGATTACAGATTACAGACCCCAAAATGTAGTTTGTGACATAATCAATTAAATTACTTAAAGTGAATAACGTAATCTGAATACTTTGGATTACTTGATTATGTCATGATTTTTAAAACTACATAAATGTAGCAACCAACTCCTGCAAATTCTTGTTTAGTTTTAGATCTGGATTAGTTCTGGTTTTAGATCTGTTTTAGTCCTGGTTTTAGATCTGGTTTAGACCTGCTTCAGACCTGGTTTAGTCCTAGTGTGAGTTCTGGCGCGGTCCACGGAGTGTACGCGACAAGAGCGGCGTACCGCGCACGAGGAGGTTATGCTCTTATTATACATCCATTATACATCCATGGGCGCCGCGCTGTTTTGTGTACAGTGAAGTGCAGTGGTCGTGCGGAAACTTTACCTCTACCACAAAAGGTTCCGGCCATCGCCGAGCGTATGAAAATAAAACGAAGCATCGAGGCAAAAAAAATAATCAATGCATTTTTCTAATCGATTTAATCGATTAACTCGATGAATCGTTTCAGCCCTAGTATATAAGTCACAAAGATACATTTGTGCAGTGGATCTTTGGTCAATGTGCTTCATTTGAACTACTGCATTTACTGCTTTTGCTTTAAACTGCAAACAACAGCACTTGTCTGGGCTCTTGTTAGGAGTAATTTGGATCCTTAAATGTGTAGATTATTATAGGATTAGAGAAATAATGGTTGTTTTTGTTTCAGTCTCAATTGTCTTCTAATTACTCTATCAAAGGATTAACTAAGCAACTGTCTTGTTTTACTTGGCATGAATAATCAGCCTTATATGAAAGATTTGAAAATAATATTTTATGAACTGCACTCATTGTACAAGTAACTGTAATTAGTATTATTATTCTTTTATCTGTACTGTATCTGTCTATTTGATGCCTATGCACTTGCTCACTCAAATTTCCCCTTGAGGAACAATAAAGTTTACGTTATGTATGAGCTGATGAGATAAGACAGTGCACCAGCTGAGGTTCAATGGGCACTTATGGCACTTCGACCACCTCCCCGTGTTTACAGTGAGCTTCTCTGGTGGATGTCACGTTCATGATCGAAGCCATCAGTGAGGCCAAAGAGCTCTCACAGCAGCCCCACAGCAGCCTCTCCATCAGACCCCTTCTCGTGTTGTGTCTATGCTTGTCATGCCATGTGAACAAAGCAACAGATAAGGAAAATCCATACCTGCCCTTTGTCCATTGTTGATCCCGTCCTGATTGGGTGTCATGAACCGTGCTTAAGTCACTGGTATCATATTGCCTAGATCCATTATTGTACTAGGTTACATGTGTGGCAAATGACAAGACATGTAATATAGATGTCAGTCACGGTTTCGAGCTAAAATTGATTCAAGTCAGGCAATGAGGCTGTGTTTTCTAAGTAGCAATCCTTGTAAATTCTGGTTAGATCCCATTATTATTACAAGATCAGTATCTGAACATCTTCAGTATATTCTTGTTCTTCGAAGTATCAGCCACATTCATCTCGAGGTATCAGCATTACTATATATTATTGACAAGGATGGGTCTTTGTGATCTTCAATGTGATGTGGAAGACACTGGAGCAACTGGGAATTGGTACCTCTTGCTAAGTACAAAGCAATAGTTCCATGCCTCCACACAGCCACATGGGAGATCAGGGTCATGAATAAGTAAATGCCTGAGTTTTGCTCTTTTTTTACACACTTTTTCAAATGCTAAACAGATCATATCTCCATAGTTTCTCAGGCAATGCAGTATGACCTAACTCACACCTCTAACACAAGAATGTGAATGTGCAAAAACTTAGGATTTAACTTTTCCTAACTGGACCTAATATGAAGATGAAGACTAATGAATAAGTTTCTGTATACTTATGATGAATTGTCGTGTGAGAGCATAGGTGACATGGGCTTGTGGGCTGAGCATTGGACTGAATCGTACTGCTAACAGTAAGGAGGGATTAAATAGTCTTAACATGCATGCAAAAAATTGATTTTGACTAATACTGTTGAAGAAGTACAGCTCTATGTAGCAAACTATTCTGTATGTAATCCACCATACCACCATTATTTGATCATGAATTCTTGACCACAGCTTGTTCTAATGTGACAGTGTTCGTCAGTGTGGTCTGGTTCCCTGAGGGTTTCGATGGAAGGCTTCACACAGACTGAAGAGTCGGGAGACGCTGGAGCAGGCCACATCTGAGCCTCCCTCTGCTGACCTGTGGGATTAACATGGGGTCACGTACAAGGCAACAGGATCCTGCTCCGAGAATAGATCTGACAATAGACTTGGCACGTTTGATCCTCATCTGATGTTTTATTCAGTCCAGTTCAGGTCAAACCAACCCACACGGTAATTACATGTTCTCTGAGGTAAAGGGGTTTAACTGTAGACACATGGAGGAGACAGAAGCAGATGACAGCAGGTAATTGTGTGTAGATTAGGTATCATGTGTTGCTATAGGCTATTAGGCTGTGATCATTTTATGTAGGCATTGTAAGGGTCAGTGATGGATTGGTACTGATACTCATAAGCAAAGATGACATTTAAAAAGGTATTAGTCTTTAGAAACATTATAACCACTTACTAACGATATTGTAGAAATGTAAAGTAGAAGATGGTAAAGGTTTCAGATGTAGTCATCTCAACACTGTTTTTGAAATCAAGATGTTTTGATGCTGAGTCATTTGAAATTTGATTATACTGGTGATTGGCTGGTGTAGTGGCTAGAATTGTAGAAAATTGGGATTTATATAAAGCCAACTTGACATAGAAATGAGAGGTTGGTCCAAAACACTCCAAAGTGATCTGTGCTCATAGAGAAGAGAAGTGAGCAAGTTAATAAAAGTTTGTGTTTTGTCCCTGCTTTTAGTAAAATATCCACTTAACTCAAGTTTTATACATTTAAAGGTCTATGTTATATTATATTTGCTCATCACAAACATACCTGGAGCTGAGTTTTGTTTCATTCATGTTTAACACACAAACCCTGCATGTTTAGGCTGTGTTCTTCGCACTCTGTTCCACCTTGTGATGTCATGCAGTATTGCAGGAGGTGATCCACTGTGTTTTTAAACTCCATACACCTTCACAAGAATCAGCCCTGGAATTACCAATCTGTATTGAACAAAAGGTAAAAATGTAACTTGAAAACTACTACCACATGACATCATAAGGTGGAACAGAGCATTTTGAAGGGCTACTCAAACATGTGAATGAAACTAAATGCAATTCTAGGTATGTTTTACAGGCGATAACAACATTATACCTCACAAGTCTTGTATAATATAGGACTTTTAACATTTTAGTGGTTATAGGTAAGTGGTTGCATTCTTCAAGGATATAATTGCATAAATATTCGGTACCTACCTGGCAACAATAAGAAAAATATGGGGATAAAAGCTGTGCCAAATCTAAAGGGACAATTTTGAGAGAAAAAAAAAAATCACTGTAATCAATCAGATTGCCAACATTTTACCACGTCGCCCAAATGTTCCTAGATTTATGTAACTTTTTTCACAATTTTGTTTGTTCCATTCCCAATATTTTTGAGATGCATTGCCATAAATTTCAAAATTTGTAATTGAATTAGGATTGTAAAATGGAGGACTTCACAAACACAACAAAGGGCATGAGCTGACACTGCAAAGTTTGTTTACCCACACTAATTAGACACCACTTTTAGCCTCAGAATTGCACTATTAAATTCCACTTTTTAGACAATTTTTAGTTTCCAAATTTCCAACATTTATCATTATATTGCAAAGACTGTCAGTTTCACACATCAGGTGATTGGTGTTTCATGGCAAACTACATGCAAAATAGATCGCGAAAAGTTAACAAACACTTGACAAACTAGCTCTTGAGTTTCCATTTTGTTTGCTGTAACCCACAGATGACAGAAGCTGCTATGAGGAGGCATAAATGAGAGAGTGAATGGGGAGATGAGTGGAGCGTTGGATGAATAATGGAAAGCAGTGGAGTTTGTGTTGAATGATTACAGTTGGGCTCTTGCTCACGAAGGGCTTTTCTCTGCCTCGCCTCAGCCTCCATCTATTTGTAAATCCATTCAAAGAGCCAATCATGTGCAATAATGGCACAACTTTTCTCCCTTAGATCCCACGCTTCGTTTAGTCATTTATAACGGTTAGAGCAGCCAATCAGCGGCACTTCACATCAATCTCACTCACTTGATTGATACTATTTGAAGACAAGCGCTTAAGCCTCTATGCAAACACTCCTGCTGTTGACTTTGGCGAACACACAAGGAGAAATCTCAACAATTGGGCCAGAAATCTAAAATGTAAATTCACTTTCAGATGCAAAACCAGTGTGAGAGCATTCTTGTGTACAATAATCTCTGATGATGTTATGCCATCATTGTGGATTCAGTTTAATATGGCACCCAAAAAAAAGAAAGATTTTAAAACTGGATTTGATACACTGTAAATAATAAGAGGTTAGAGGTGTTACATTATTGGGGTTTTTATGTTTACTTTGTCTCAATTCAGATAGACAATACTTTAGTAATTGCAAAACCAAAATTGTCTACTAAGGCTTGTCTTCATGAAGGTGTTATTTCTTGGGACGGAACATTCCACAGTATGGCATTAAAGATATTACAGTGATTCAAATAAAGGTGTGTCCTATATTACACAAAATTGACTCTTGTGAGCTTTAAGCCATGTTATAATGTTGTTCCCTCATTAAAAACATACCTGGGGTTGTGTTTTGTTCCTTTCACAAATGTCTGAGTAATATTTTAGGCATCAGTCTGTCTACATCAGTACATTAGTTCAGTAGAGATTGGAAATTCCAGAGCTGAAATCATCTAAATAATTCTAGTGAAGGTCTATGGGATTCAAAAACACAGTGGAGCACTTCCTGTATTACCACATGGCAACATCACAAGGTGGAACAGAGTGATGAGGAAACAACATTATACCATAGATCAGAAAATAGCACAAAATAGCATTCTGGGATCTCAAAAAAAAAACGTATACAAATTTATATAAGGTTTTGCTTTTGACTTGCCTCTGTGTGGCTGTATTAAAGAACAGGTAATGACACTCAAACCTCCTCTGGCTGAAGAAAGGACTGAGCATTTGAGCTGTTAGTCCCTTAAGATTTTCCACACAAAAAATGATCCCACTTTCATTGTACTCTGAGGCGATGGTCCAAGGTTGCGCGGTGTGTCGAGAGAGAGCCCGGCCTTGATCGATACAAGTGCTGTGCTTCTGGTTGTTAATTTTTATGTGACCGGATGGTGTAAAGAGAGCAGTGTCAGGCACATGATGAGTTTTTGATAATGTCAGTTTTGTGTCTCGCTGATACAGCACTACCCAATCTTCACTTCAAATTGCTCCCTAGAGGGCTGCAGCAAACTACTGACAAACAGGAGAGGAGCAAACAAAGGCTAGTGGAAATTTGCCAAAGCGTAGCTGGAAACTCATCAAAATCAACTGAGTTAACTGAGACTGGTTTAAACAATGGGTTTAGACCAATAGGGCCTATAATACGCTATTTTCTGATCTATGTGATAAAAAGATGATTGGAGTTTTGTTTTTCTTCTCTCAAACAGCAAACACTACACTACAAGTGCTCCACTGTAATTTTAAACTCAATGGACTTGCAACAGAATAATTTGGATGATTTCAGCCTTAAAATTGCCCATCTCTACTGAAGTAAAGATACAGAGTAGCTATTAACTAAAACGCTACCACTTCATGATATCACAAGGTGGAACAGAGCATTTTGAGCTTTGGAAATGGAGACACAAATAATCATAGAGGATTACTTAGTCATGTGTGAATGAAATGAAACACAACTCCAGGTATGTTTTTGAGGAGGTAACAACATTATAACATGGCTTAAAATTCACACGAATACATTTTGTGTAATGTAGGACCTTTCAATTGTGAACAACAATTTATGTAAATCTGACTTTAAAACATCCTGATAACAATTTGAAAAAGTATTAAATATACAGCACACTGAACCTGTGTTTCTGAAGTAAAATGCAACATTTGAATGAAGTAGAGGCTTCTCAGATGTGTATGTTTGTGCATCTGCCTCTCTGTGGCTGATTTAGAATCCATTCACACAAAACTTCAGATTTTGTTAAGGTTGGCGAGAACAAATCTGCCAGGTTAATCTGATATCTTGAAGCTAGATGGAAGATGCCAAATTTTGCCATAGTGTTCTTACCTGCTCTCCACTTCAGTTTTAAACTATGGGCCATTTAGAAATATTGTCCCAAAAAGCTACAGCCCCTCACAACTTGTAAGTGCAAATGTCTTTTCATAGTGAAGTGTTTCATATCATTCAATTTGGAAAAAGGCAGTGAATTTTAGAAGATGTAAGAGCAGCAGCCAAAGTGAGACAGAATAAGACTTGTAAAAGAGAATGTGCATTTCCATATTCATTACCTTAAGTGCACACCTTGCAGTAGGTGTCTAATCATAAAGTATAGCCCCAACCATTAATATGATTCTGTGGGCTCCTCTGCTACATACATTATGGTCTGAGGATATGTGCGGGGACACTTGGAAAATTAACACAACACGATGAATATGCCCACATTTCCAGATGGTGATTTGTAAGGTCTACTCAGTATTAGATTCTGCTTCACAAATCAGAAAATGTAGCGTCCATTTAAAATACCACTTCCAAATATTTCACTCAACTTAGAGCACGTTTGACCACAGGAAGTTGTAAAACATAGGTTTATAGAGCTAGGAAAGCCACATCATGGTTTATTATACCACCGGCCATAGCTCCTTGTTGAAGTGACAAAATGTGAGATGGGAATTGTTTAGGATCAGCCAAAAACATTTTAAATCATGAGATGACGTATAGTGTATATGTCCAAAAGTGTACTGCAAAGAGAATACAGGATTATTTCTCTAAATACCTGCACAATAAATCTAGATGAGTAATTGAGAGTATTGTGTACTGCACTAATAAATGCCATTACAAAGAGCTGAAAAGTGGTACACACTACCAGTCCCAAGTTTGGATACACTTCATTTATGTAGCATATGTAGCTAACTTTTTTTTTTTTGGCAATAACTCATGTTTTCCTTTGCACTTTTGGCATTTCCTGACCCTGACAAGGCTATGAAGTGAAAGCCATTTCAACTGACTTCACCAGGAGGCCAAGGGCAAAAAAGCAAAGGGTGGCTACAATGAGCTTTTGAATATACAGTGCATCCATAAAAGTAATTTAGCGTTTTTTTTTTTACTACACAATTCCATACACCTTGCATGATATATGTGATGCCTTAAAATGGTGTGTTCTAACTGTTGACTGGTAGTGTACATTATTTTTAATTTTATAAGGTCTAAAAGTAACATATACAACTTACAAGATTTGATTCTAACCACCATTATTATTATTATTTATTTATTTGTTTGTTTTCTATAAAAAAATAAATAAATGACTGCAACCACAAACCAGCATGGATGCACAGGCTTTTAATGTTTAATGTTTAGCCCTGTTCATTGTAGCACTTTGAGATTTTGCTTTTAAATATAAAGTGCGTTATAAATAAAATCTATTACTATTATTGCACTGGGACAGATGCATTGTATTGGTGGATGTTACTAAATAACTGTAATAGTGTTGGAAAAAACTAAAGACACCTTCCACCTCAATAAAGCTGGAAGTTTCAGCATCTACTATTTTAATTTGTCTCTTCATACATAATTCTTTCAATGTCACAGTTTTGATTCTAATTGGGAAACATATTTTAGATCACAAACCAGACCAAAGAGCCTGATACATAAACATGTTTTGGGATGAGAGTTTGTTATGTGTGCAATGTCAATCCAGAGCTAGTTTGCATTGCCGTTTGAAAAAGCCGTTCTAAAGCCTTGCAGTACTACGGGGTTTATAAGCACTACACGTTAAAATTTCTACTTCCACTTTGAAAATCAGGCATCCTCGCTTTAACTTTAACTCCTGACTTCCATATCGTACAATATAAACTACTCCTTAAAGAACTCTTCATAAGTTTGACCTGCGCTCTCCCCTGGGCCCTCCAAGCTGTCACACCGGACTGGAGCGTGTCCTTAACTCGGTTTTGTCGTTCTGTCATTCTGTCTTCTCCCCTGCCATCCATCCATCTCTCCGTTCTTCTTCAGCTCCCATGTCTGTCTGTCCCCGGTGGGAGTTTTCAAAGACCAAAGCACAGACCCTTTCCTCTCTTTCTCTCCCTGTGTGTTTCAGGCTGGGAGTTACAGGTGACCAGTCAGGAAGCAGCATCCATCTTCTTATTGTTCTTACATTCATCCATCGCTTATTTATATATCAGGCAATACGTAGGCAAAGTGTTTTCTTCAAGCTTCACTATGTAACTTTTTGGTTGGGGGTCTGTCACATGCTTGTTTCTATGGATATGTCATTGCACTACTTTACATTTATTCAATTAGAGGTGGTTTTATTACTCAAAATACCTCGAAAAACAGACATTCTGACTTTAAGCAGAGTTACCTCTCCACAGATCTGACATGTAAGCTGGCCTGGTTTGGTTTCCATGATGATAGATGTAATGCCATACAGTGAAACATTCCAGACAAAGCAATAAGATCTCAATGGAGAGAAACATTTGACGGCTCCTCCATCAGAAAAGCTGCATCAGGCACCTTTCAGGCTCTATTTACCAAACATTTGCCCATTCACTGAAAGGACCTACATTATATAACATTGATTCTTCTGAGCTTTGATGCAACCTCCTCAAAAACCTACCTGGAGTTGTGTTTTGTTTTATTTACAGGTATTAGAGTAATCCCCGATTATTAGTTTCTCTACATCTCCAAAAGCTCAAAATGCTCTGTTACATGAAATTTAAAAACACAGTGGAGCACTTCCTGTATTACCACATGACTTTCAGACTTTGGATTTTGGCATTGATCAAGACTGTATTGTTTATTTTCAGGAACATAATGCTGAAAGACATTTTTATTTGTTGATAGTAAAATAAAACACAACTGAATCGGGATCAGATTTTTTTTTTTTTTGCCTTATCGCCCATGCAACTTCTACTGTGAATTAAGAACACTAAATCACAAACCTCCCAGTTGTTTCCAGCAGGTAATTGGTCATATATCCTCTTCTGTCGCCTTTGTTTGCACTTCCTCCTGAGCCTGTATGTACTCTGAAACCCAACATGAGTGGTCAGACATGATCCTTAAACCTTGGTTGTGTTCTGTGCAGTACAGGGCACGCACATGTGAGTCTCTTTGTGCACGCGTGTGTGTGATGAATGGGTGGGTGCCAGGCGGCGTTCCCTCGGTGGCCTTGGATCAATCTGCTTATCTGTTAGCTGCCAGCGCTGCCAGTGATTAACGAGCAGCTCTCCACTAGGCACATCCTTATTCATTACTGCACACATCACACACATGCCCACATATACGCACACACAATCACACACACACAAGAGGGGGCTAGACATCCTTTTCCATTATGTCGGCCGTCCAGATTGAGGACAGCTCGGCGTTGGGGCTGGGGAGGGAGATGGATGGGTGCGGCATAAACACAGAGCCACACATGAATCTCACTGCTTTCATTTCTAAATCTTCTCTCTTTTTTCTGCCACTGACCATCTTCACTGAGTTTGGTGACCTCCTTACTTCTCCAGACTGTGACAGGTCCCCAAGCACTTGACCTACTCAGTGCTGAAGTCTCAACAGAGCTGTTGGAGTTGCCTGTTTTGGAGACCCAGGACACCATAAGTCTCAGCTTTCTCATTGGACCCCATCACGGTAGACAAGAGCGTCCCAGAGGTGGGGTTAAGGAGGGGTGAGGCTGTTACCGGTGGCGACGGGGGTGGCACGGTAACTCAACAAGACAGATGTGCTTCTTAGAAATGCAGCTTCGGAGGCAGGTGTGGTCCCGAAGGTGGAAACTCAAAGGTCTATTTTTAATCAACTTTCAAACTTAACTATGAATCAACCAATCTATTTGAAAGCTTTTAAAAGAAATTTGCAGCTTGTGAGCAGATTGTTCCATTAGGGCTTCCCTAAAGGAACTTGCAGACTCACTCCTGTATATTTTTAGTACAGATTCTTCCACAAAAATGATAATGATGCCGTGTTTGCTCCATCCCATGGGGTCTACGCCACTTCCAATTTCCCTCTAGCTCTACAGAAGCAGAATAGCTTTACATTGTTAAATGATTTGCTAAAATGTCAATGCTCAAGAAAGCCAAGTGGAATAGAAGACACTAGCACTGATTTGTTTGTTTGAGCCTGTCCTTGTGGTTTATTTTTGATTTCAAAGTAATAAAATAGAATAGTTCATTCAGTATATGGCCCAAATTCCAAGCCATATTTCTGTAAATGGATAAAAAAAAAAGAACAAATAAGCAAGAATTTCCACCAAAACAGGATGGAATTCAAACCAACTTTCAATTTAATATCATTTTGATTTATGTATGTTATTTAATCTCTTCACTGGAAGCAGTTAAGTTACAGAGTTATGCCATTATAAATACTGGTTTTGTTATTTGCATGGTTACAATATATGCACATAATGCAAAGACGAGGTGGGCCAGAACTGCATGAACTCAAGCGACACACTCGTTACATGTACTTACATTTTGCAATTTATGGTGTGTGTAACAAAAACGAACAAGTCTTTTGAACTTGACAAAACTGCTCCCCCTTTGTACTTTACTTTTACTCGTTTCAGATGAAGTGAGCTTCAGAACTAACAAGATTAAAGTTAGCACGAAGAAGCTGTTACCAAGTCCAACTTACGACACTTACTCCCACATAGACACCCAACGCCAAGTTCTGTGTGCACCATAACTTCAGCAGTCTTCTGCTGTGGCGCCACCAGTAAAAACCTGCAAATGAGGTGTGGGCGGAAGAGAGGAGAGCGAGGAGGGTACATTTAAATGGGTTTTATTTACCACAAGTCTCCAATTAAAAGCTCCGGCAAGAGCAGAGACAAAGTGACAGGCAGCTAAGATGTTTGAGAAAACACGGATTAAAGATTCCATCACCCAAATTCTTTCACTTTTTGTGGCAGGCTAAAGATGATATTTATTCAAGTCAAACTTAAATATGCAAGCAAGCGTGCAGATGAAGAACGACAGTGTCAACAGGATTACCATAGGCAGTTCTTTGGCTTAGCTCTTCTTTCCAGTCTGTCTCCTGGTCTTTTGTCTAGCTCCTTAATGCACTCCAGATGATGGTGTATTGGCAGTGTGTGTGTGTGTGTGTGTGTGTGTGTGTGTGTGTGTGTGAGACAGACAGGGGAGATAGGGAAGTCCTGGCAGCTCGGCTTTGATCTCATTTTTTGGCAACGCAACTTCAGATGACCTCGGTGGCAGGTACGTCTCCGGAGCTCTTACCGAACCTCAATTTGCATCAGGAACAGACAGTGGCAGAACAGCTTTCTCCTTACTTAAGTTATACGAGACAAAATTGGGGCTTGAATTGGTGCTTTCACGGTATGGGGTTTCGATTTAGCTGTGTAGTGACCAGTCAGATATGTGTGAAGGTAAAAGACGTTTTTACTCAGGTATGTATTGCCTTCGCACTTGCAGGGCCCCCTGAAGACGTGGCACTTCCTAACTGCTATCTTAACAGTGAGGTGTGAATGTGTTGGATGTTGGCAGTGAGTTCTGATGTGTCTTGGGAGATCACATAGGAAGGCACTCAAATCTTTGGCCAGTGGTAAAGAACAAACTAAAAAACAGGTCAGGTACAAAGTGAAGAGGACATGAAAAATTTTTTAAAGTTGGCTGACCATCAGTTGGACAGTCTGCTTGGAGACTTGGAGGCTTGGAGAACCACTCTTTCAACATTCCACTATATATTGTATAGGGCAGGGCAATATGGAATGTAAGCCTCCATAGTCTTTTTATAGCAATATACAATATATAAGAAGATGATACCAAGTTACGGGTCAGATCTTTAGACAGATGAGCCAGCTCACACTATACAGTAGTATAATGGTAAATAATCATATTTTTATATAACTTTTCCACCTTCAAGGCACTCAAAGCGCTTTGCATCAAAGATCCACTGACCCATTCACACACAGTATACACAGACACTAGAGATGAGGTGGGTTAAGTGTCTTGCCCAAGGGCAGAATGACAGCATTCATCTGTAGGAGTTGTACATGTTTTCAAAACATTTGTTTGCAATAAATAAATGTAAGACAGCCTAGTACCATACTGTGAAACGTGTCTGGCAATGCAATAAAACATCCATGGAGACAAACAGGTGGCAGACTCTACAACAGCAATGTTTGAGTTAGTTAGCGTGTCTTTAAATAGAGATAATGCAGATACACTTTGCATCCATGCCAGGGTTCAACAGTTCTCTGAAAAGTGCTTTTAAAATCCCTGACACCTAATTAGCCATCGAGTCTGCTGTTGCCAAGTACACTGTTCACTTGTAGCTTTGCAGCCATATTGATGTGCACTGGCAAATGCTTGAAAGTATTTGCCAGTACAAATTGAGCCTTCTACCCAGTGGAGGCTGGTCAATAGAGGACACAAGTGTGCTGCACTCCCTAACTTGACCTTGATTATGCTCATATCACTGTATTTGAGTCATGTGTTTGGAATTTGAGTCCGGTCAGTTGGAGCGCCCTGACGGAGCTCTATGGGAGAGCCTGAACTTTTCAGAACATTTGACGTCATTATGTTGCATTTGCCCCATTACTTTACATTGTAGCCCTGAAATACATCTTGGGGGCACACGGTGGGGGTGAACTCCCTCTCCTGCCCAGCCCCAACTCTCTACTGGCGGCACGCAACAGCTATCATGGATACTGCTGTAGGCTAATGAATGGGTAACTACAGTGCTGTGTGCTTTACAGTTATGGCAAATTCAACTTCAGTTAGTGTGTTTGAAGAACAGTTTTCAGGGAGTAAGTGACTTGTTTTCATTAGTTTGGAGCAAATCTGACCGTGTTATAGTGTCAATAGGTTAATTGACGTAAATGAATACGCAACAGTGCAGCTTGGGTGTCCGCATGCTGTAGGAGCCATGTTGTGACCTTATTTTCATGACGTTGTTGGGGTTTGGCTGTGAGTGATAATATAATATATATTTATAATTTTGGCCTGTGTACCTGTGTACCCCCATCATCTGTATTTTTGAACAACAGAAACACGGATAATGAATATATGTATGTGATGGATGTGTTTAATGTCATACCATGGAACATTACAGGCAAAGCAATAACATCTCCATGGAAACAAGCAGGTAGCAGACCCTCCACCAGAAAAGTTGAGCAATGCACTTTTAAATACTAAAGATAAAAGTATTTAATTAATCACTTGTGTTCATTGTAAGATATAAAAATGGTATATCTCTTTTGGAGGGTAAAGTTTAGTGAAAAAGACAGAGGCTGGTGCACCATTACGTTATTGAAGGCATTCATCTTGAGGTAGCGTCTCGAGCAGCACTGCCATTGACAAAGTTGCTATCTGGGACACTGGCCATGGTCTGATTGGAAAGCCAATTCAGAAATGGGGCAGTGGGGTCAGTGGGGACAGAAGGAATATGGGTACCCAATTTTTTAAACCTTCAAAATGGGACTTATATATCTGTTCTGCAAAGCCAATGGCAAATGCAAAAAACATGCCATAAATATCCAAGAAAAGTAAAACTAAATATAAAAGTTCAATGTTGTAATATAGAGGTTTCCTGAAATAACTATCATCCAGTAAAGCATAATACATTAGCAGACATTGGTAAGGAGAGGTGGTTAGTTAAAATGGGGGCAGAATCTGAAATCTGGGACATATTTGTTTAATAGAAAAAGACTTGGAAAGGAGCTAATAAGTGGAGCATGCAGGGACACACTGTAACCCTAAAAAATAAAGGGCCATTATTACTAACTTTTAATTGCTGGGTTCATACGACATTACAGCAGTCTTTAGGCATACAATAGTGGAAAATCAAGGTTCAATTATATTTTTGCTGACTTTTTTGTAAGTTCTAGTAAGTTCAAGTATTCATTGATGCACATCATTTAATTATATAGATTTTTATTAAATGTTTGAGCCACATAAGTAAAAAGGAAAACTGACTTTTCTCCTCCATTTTTGCATTTGACATGATCCAATGAACTAAACACTTGGCATCAGAAGATATTATTTAATATTAAGAATCAAATTATGGACAAAGGGAGCTCAGTTGGTATAGTGCAGCCCAGATAAATACTGTCGGTGTGTCCTTGGGCAACACTTAATCCATCTCGCCTCCAGTGTCTGCATACACAGATGTATGAAACTGTGAGTAGTCCCTTTAGGTAAAGTGCTTTGAGTGCCTTGAAGGTATAAACGCTATATAAATGTGTCCATTCAATATGTCTGTGCTGCAAATAGGGCTGCAATGTCCATCATCCATATATACCAGTGAACTCAAGTTTTATTACTTGAGTAAAAGTAGAGCAAATAAATGCTCAAGTAAAAATAGCACATAAAAAATACTTAAGAATTTGTACTAGATGCTGAGACACACTGAAGTTGTCAGCCACCTCAGCAGTGGATCTGGTCTTCAGCCTCTTGATAATCAACGCTTTGGTCTCAGGGTGAGTCTTAGGCATGTTGTCAGAGGTCAAGTTGCAGTTGATGTGAAGGTCTGGTCTGCTACACACCCACTAACTGACCCAATAACTAACTGCATCACATGATAAGGCGACAAGAGTTTTGTCTTTGCACTAACTAAATCAGTGGGCTTTACCAAGCTGTGAACGTTAGAATGCTTTTCAGCTTTTGTTTGGCACCAAAATATTATTTCAGAAGCTGCTGGGATTGAAATTAGCCATTTCTTGTTAAAAAAAAAAAAAAGAACTAATTAGACATAATTGAGGGGCACTTAAGGTCAACTTGTACCCAAGCGACAAGACTTTTGTCAGGGACTGTATAAACAGAAGTCCTTTTTGTCCTATCACAGAATTCACATAAAGATCCGTTCATTGTTTTGTTTTTTTTCTTTTGAGTTTTTGTTCCAAAGCTACAAAACAGCTTCCAAACTTGTGTGCACTTGGACTGCTGGCCTCCGTCACGGTCAAAGCAGAGGCCATGTTTTCCCCAGTGAGAAGGGATGATTTCCTCACCCAATCTCCAGCCCACAACCCCCTCAGCCGGTCTCACAGAGTGCCCTCACAGCTCCCGAATCTGTGCCCGTCTGCCCCTCCACCGCACTCACTAATGCTCCTAACCTTTTCATTGTAAGCGAGCAGCACACATCACACTGCAGTTATTAACCTCTGCAGCACTGTCTATGCCCAGAGCGTAATTGCAGCAGATCCCATGTTACGTCTCAGCCTAATAAAGATTATACGTGCGACTCAAAAAGGACAGAGTGTTCACTAGATTCAATCAGATTACTCATTTGCTCCCATCTGCATGTGGATGTAATTTGGGAGTTGGAGCATAGGCCTACACTAGACATGGCTGCGAAATTTCCCTCAAGTAAGAGGCTTGATTGGTGGAGAAAAGAGAAGAAATGGGAAAGATGTTAAAAAGAATTCGCTTGAGAAAGGTTTTAATTTATTTTCTACTCTGCAAAAACATACTATAACATCTGTCATGGTTGCTACGAGACCTACTAATACTAGTCCCCACTTTTGAACATAATTACCCTAATGGTAAACCTTTTAATCAGAGAGGACATGGGAAAAATCACTACTTGGTTTTAGTATCAAAAATATCAAAAGTAAACAATAACTGATGACTACAACTACAAGGACGATGACTACCACTAATACTACTACTACTACCGCTACTACTGCTACTACCACTACTACTACCACCACCACCACTACTACTACTACCGCTACTACTGCTACTACCACTACTACTACTACTACTACTACTACCACTACTACTACTACTACTACCGCTACTACTGCTACTACCACTACTACTACTACTACTACTACTACCACTACTACTGCTACTACTACTACCACTACTAATACTACTACTACTACTACCGCTACTACTACTACCGCTACTACCACTACTACTACTACTACTACCGCTACTACTGCTACTACCACTACTACTACTACCACTACTACTACTACTACCGCTACTACTACTACCACTAGTACTACTACTACCACCACTACTACTACTACCACCACCACCACTACTACCACTACTACTACTACTACTACTACTACTACTACTACTTCTTTTGATGTCAGAACTATCACTTACCACTGCTGCTACTATACAACAACAATAAAACTTCTGAGATTGTTTTACTAGCTCCCACTTTACTCAGATTTACTCAGCTAGAACATCACTAATATACACATTTTATTAGCCATTTGAAGAGCAATGAAGCAAAGAAACAAGATACAATTCATTGTAATGTATACAATGAATAGGACATTAAACACGTGATATTTAAAAGGGAATATTTTTGTAAAACATAAAAGGATTGGGATTTTTAATGAAAATGCTTTTGTTCTTGTGTTGCAGTTGAATGGTTTCTGCTCACTGAAAAAGCAGAGGAATTCCTCATATCCATAATTTAATGTTACTGGCATTGTACTTACAGTGTAGAGCATTGTTATAATTATTTTGAGCACATAATCTTACCAAAAAACTAATGAAAGTTGTAGGTGGCGTCTGTTTTTTTTTTAATTACTCATTTGTGGCTTGGCTTCGTTTGATGTGTTTAAAAAGTATAACAAAACTTTGCTAAATCAAAACTGCAAATGCATTAGAAGATGCACCATGTTTTAGGCCAGATGGGGAAGGGATTCTGCTCTGTAAGAATGCATGTTTTTTTTTTGTTGTTGTTTTTTTCCTCAGTTTAATGCATTAAATGCCATAGTGTGGAACATTCTAGGCAACACAATAACATTTCCATGATGACCTGCAGGTGTACTCACCACCAGCATAGTGCACCTGCCTTTACAGTTGGCACTTAGTTCAACTTGCCTGTATTTCTAATTGCAAATATAAATGTTTAAAAATGATTTACGTTAATTAAAAGTTGATGATTTTTATTATCCTAAAATACAACATTTCAAGCAATTCTTAAATGTCAACTTAAGATATTTGTGTCAATCTTAAACTAGTTCCATGCAATAACCCACTCATGACATTTAGAAACCTAAAAGCAAACTTATTAAAAAAGAGATGTATAGATTTTCCATTTGAAATGTCTATCATTCAAAAGTTTAAGTTGAGTTTGATTATTTAAATCAAGTGTTATTCCTAATGACACTGGGTGGAAGCTGAATAGATTGTGACCAAACTCTACACATTGCAATTATCCAAAATGCATTAAGCCACTTCAGCATGTCTTACTGCCATAAATTACATCTTATTATACGAAGAAACATACGGTAATTAAAACCAGCTTCTTGCACATATGAATTAGTCTGTAGTTATTAAAATGCATTAATTAACACTGACATAAATCGAAAATAAAACCACAAAAATAAACTGAAATTATTGGACATACTGAACGCTATAGCCAATAGTAGAATTTCTCACTCGCAAATTAGTCCTGCAATGCTGAAGCAAATACAATGAAGTCACAAAGTAGTCCTTTCAAGATTGAGTGTAAATTAAAACCAAAAGTATCAGACCTTGACCAGGAAATTAAACTTTACAAAAGGAAAAAGGAAAAAGTCTGGTCCAGTTTTTCCACTCACATTACCAAATACCAAAATGGTGGCCCAAATAATAAACCTTGCATGAAGGACAGGAAAGAGGAGAGAGGCAATTCAAAAGACTAAAATGACCAGTGTCCTAGTTTTAATTGAATTTTGTTTTCAAGCCTTTCATATTAACATTATTTAGTTGAGCTGTCTTTTTTTCTGTTAAAATATTTAATTACAATTCAGTGTTTAAAAGGTCCTATATTGCACAAAATTATTCTTGTGAGCTTTTTGTCATATTATAATTCTGTTATGCCTGGATTTGCATTTTGTTTCATTCGCACATGCTTGAATAACCCTTCATAGTCTGTCTACATCTCCAAAGCTCAAAATGTTGTGTTCCACCTTGTGATGTAATTGAGTGGTAGTTTTCAAGTCAACAGCTTTTACCTTTTGTTCAGTAGAGATTGGCAGTTCCAAAACTTAAATCATCTAAATGATTTTAGTGAAGGTGTATGGAGTACTTCCTGTATTACTATACAGTATGACACCATAAGGTGGAACAGAGTGTTTTGTGTTAGGTTAATAGGCAGGGTTTGTGTGTTGAATGAAACAAAACACAATTTCAGTTATGTTTTTGATGACAAACCAACACTATAACAGATCAGAAAATAACCGCCTTTAAACAGAAGGGTCCATCATTGGAAGAAATCTGAATCAATGAGATGGAAGATTATTTAAGCATTCATCACTCGAGAATTAGGAAAAAGTATACTAACCAAGTTTACAGGCAAGATTATGGTCAGTAATGGCTGGAAAATGAGAATATAGGGCATGTTTTAACTGGATATCTTGATTGGAAATGTTTTTGGTCATGTAAACTAGGACTTCTTGATGTGTGGAAAGTCAATATGCCATAATACAAAAATAATTAGTCTTAGGGTGCACTCACATTAGGAGTTTAGAACCGTGTTCAGGCACGAATAGCCCCTAAAGCGCTATGTTTGTCCAGTGTGAGCGCAATCGAACCGTGCCCAGGCACAGCACTCTTGGGACGCTGGCCCGGTTGGAGGAAATGGGCCAAAGCATGGCACAGTTCCTTGTGTATGTGCATACGCACAAGTTTACTATACGACCAATGTGTGTGCACTGATGTTACCCATATGAGGAAGGATATGGCAAATCCGCACTTACTGTATCTTCAATAAGGACTGTGACAGAGACGCAAGTTCTGCAGCCTCTTGTCTCCAGCTGTCCATCTCTGGCGCGTAGCTGCCTCACTATTTGATAGATATTTCATGCTGCTGGACTTCTTTCTCCAGTAAAGCGATAGCACTAATGCATGACATGTAAACAAGCAGCGCTGTGTAATGATGTCATCAGGCTGTGGCTCAGTTCATTTGTGTTTAGGTGTGAGTGCCCCCATAGAATCCAAGGCAATCCTGCTGGAGCACAGCACGGTACCAAAGTCCTACTCTGAGTGCGCTGGTAGTTTCCTCCATCCTACCCAAGAACACAACTACAGCATTTATCTGTGGGAGCTGGAACCACCAACCTTCGGATCAGTGAACAAACACTCAATAACAACATAAAAACATAAATACAAAATATAATACCAGACCAAATCTTGCATAGCATCCGAGATCAAACATGCATTCTCAAGTCGGTGTGTGTGTTAAATAATAATATAACATATGTAAATAAAACACATCCTGCAATCTGTGGAACAAATGCATTTCCACAGTCACATGGAGCCTTGACTTGTGCTCTACACAGTATATTGAGTGGATGTGTCTGGCCCTGGTTAGTATGCCTCTGTGTTGTTACTGCCATATCTGTTACATTGACAGAGAGCTGACAATATAATTATGTCCCCTGTGGGAGTTAACTGTCGGTGATGAGGAGGCAACGTGGCGATATGTGATGCAGATGGTGATGAGAAACTGTGGTGTGAGTGTTAGCCTCTCCGTGCATCTTTATGGTCAAGTTCATGAATAAACATTTCACGAGATTTTCACCGACATAATCTGTTGACGCAAACTGCTCCTCTGAGATTTCACTATTGTGTTGTGTGATTAATTGCAGCATTTGGTGTCATTCGCGTCTTTATCTCAAGGTTACAGAGCCAGAGGACAACAGAGATTAGCCGACAACGCAAACATGATTAACAATGTGGAGTATTTAGTTCTGTAAAGTTCTAAGTTTGTATAAATGAGTTGTGTGGTGCATTAGAAAATTGTGTCCATTTCAATTTAAACCAAATTATTGTTTCAGGTGATACAGACTGACCCAGTGGTTTAATCAACGCACACATGGTACGGCCCATATTTGCTGAATGTCTCTCCCAGCCCGTCACCACACTTTCATGAATACTGCCCTTTCCAAAAAGGCACAGGTCCCCAAACTTTTCAGGCCTTAACCCACAAAATAAGAATTCAACTGGTCCAGAATCCCCATTGCAAAATGAAACTGACATCTGTTATAGTTTATTTGTGAGTAGTTTTATTTCTTTTAATATTTCAGTGAATTTCCCCCAAATGCACTGTTCATTTAAAAATGTGTTTAAATCCAGTTAATATTGATATTCATTCGGCAAGCCTCATTTTGGGAATCACTGCAATAATGTCAATAAGTCTTTTAACCAAATTAAACTGAAATATTGAAGAAAAAGATATATTGAAATAACACATTAAAACTACTTCAACAACCAATACTGCCATGCTATTTTGTTTTTAACATTACCGCATATTTTATCACTATAATGACTTTAGACTCCTATGATAAACTAGCTAGTAATATACTACTATATAATATAACAAAAACGTGATGATAGCTACTGACTTTAGTTATATATTCTATCTGCTGCCATTTTTGTATAATTTCCCATAACAACAAAATTACAGGGAATTTTCTAATCTGATTTTTGTGATTCAAAGTATGGTGTTGCAATGTCAAATGGAAGAGATGCAGATTAAACAGACAGACATGGCGTGAGGGAGGCTGTCTGCATGAGCCACACAGATCAGAGCTGTAGAAATGTCACTTAGCGTGGCATTAGCTGCCGTTCTCATCTCGCTCACATCACAGATCCAGGGAGGGGACTTTTAAAGAGACTTTTAAAGTTCCTGGAGGCTGCATTTGCCTTTGAAATCACACCATCCCTCATTTTTTATCAGTGCTAAACATGTAAAACACGTCCCGGGCTCGATGTTAGGGAAATGAAAAGAAGTGACTGAGATTTCTGCAAATGTGAACTTTGAAATTTCTCCAGTTGAAAGGAGTATAGAGTTTCATTACATTTTTTTTTACAAGTAAAGATTGAAACCCCAGTGCTATGCCCTGAAAGACTCACAACATCTAATATAGCTATTTATCTCTTAGCAACACCTAAACTTTCACTCAATCAGAACTTTTTGTCATTTAAAAATCCATTCATGCTGTTTTCATAGTGTAATGGTACTTTACACTATGAAAACACTTGACAAGATTAGACAAGTGACATTGAGGGTTGTCTAAAAGCATTGTCCATAAAGGATTTAACCCACAACCTTCTTGCTGACTGGGAAGCAGACCTTTCTTCCACTGTGCTACAATATAGAAGTCCTTTAAATGTATTTTAAAAGAACTGAATTGAAAAATGCAAAGCAGTGGACATCACACATATGTTTTCATTTGTCTTTGCTGAGCTAGCTAAAATATTGAATTATTGACTTCACAAATGCATGGGGACTTACTGTGACTGCCACCATGCATTTGATTCAATTTAATAAAGCCTTCCTAAAGGAGCAGTGTGTGTGTGGTCATGTATGTGTGTCTTATTTGTCAAGTTACATATAATGTAAACCCACTGAGAAAAACAAATTACTTTCCTTACTCTACCTGACTTTCTTCAGATTCTGCTATAAACTGCCTGTGGTTACTGAGGGTGAAAAATAAAGAAAATGTTGTCAAATAGGCAATCGCATATCAGTTTCACACCCAGGCATCACAGATTACTTGGCAGACTTTGTTTCAATTAACATTTTATATGACAGGAAGAGGTGACAGAGAGGCAGAGGTGATGGCACTCCTATAGGACTGCTAAGTGCATGTGTGACATGTAGATATGCAAATGAATACACACATTCTTTATATAGAAATTTCAAACACATGTAGTACAACTTAGCAAAACTATGGACTGAAAACTTCTCAAGCCATCAAGGTTATTACTCCTAGATCATCTTAACTAAAACTATGAGTTGCATTTGGGCTTCAGATGGAAGCGGGGAGTCGGCTGTATTGATTCTATTATATTTTCATGAGAAATCACCAAAAGGAAAGCTCAAACATGTTGAACCTGAACAACCTGGGTGATATGGAACTCGATATATTTTTCTACATCTCAATATACGAAATATAGTATGTCGACAGGAATCATCTATCTGTACAGGAAAAATAACCCCCCAAAAACTACTGCTAAAACAAATATGCCAAATTTCATTTCCACAAGGTTTTTTTATTGAAGTGCAAAGAGGTAGGCAGTTCATGTAGGAACAATTCCATATTTTCAATTTCTTTTCATTCAAAAATAAAACAACTCAAGTCAACTATAACCCTGAGCTCCTGTAGCCTAGGAAGCGGGAGTAGGGATGGGAATGATTAGTCAACCACGTTCATTTTAATCGACAAACTGAATGTACGCCGCTGTGCGTAACTGAATGTACGCCGCTGTGCGTAACGTAGCGTAAGGAGACGAGGCTGCGTCTCACTGCGCAAACACTGGAGTTGTGGCCCCACAGTCCCACGTCTCGGCTATGGCTCCTTGGAGATCACTATATTCCCCTATGAGTGCGTTTACCTGCTCATCAGTGTCCCGGGTATGATTTTTTTTTTTTTTTTTGAGTATCCCTGTTTCGCATGCATCTCCAACGCGACATATACAAAGAACAGACTCACCAGCCTCATCACATCCTCTGTCACAGAAAACACTCATATTCCACTGAGTCGTGTCCTTTAGTCCAACTGAAGCTGAACCACATCAGCACAAGGAAAGAGCTGCTTTTTTTTGCTTACGCAAATGAGCCATGCGGTTCTAAGTTTTGTTTCTCTAAGATGTAAATAAATGTGCACAAAGCTGCATTAAACACATTGTAATCTCACATGGGCTGATGTGGCTCTATAGTGATTATGGTTTATATGTTGTAATGCTGAGTTTATTTAATGTTTAATCGAAAATTGGTCATTAATTTTCCTGACAATCGATTAAGAAAATTTAATCTAATGCCCATCCCTACTCGGGAGGTTTTTTATTTCAACAGATCCATGTTCCTACTCAGCAGTAAGGAGCTATGAGGTAGCCCACAATCCACTGCGCAGATCAAACCGAATGTTTCTAAACACTATTGTACAAGTTCAACACTACAGCAGATTATTTATTAAAATCTTCTGCATAAATAAACTCAGCTTTACAACATATAAACCATAACTACAATAGACCCACATCAGCCTGTTTGAGATAGTAATGTGTTTAATTCAGCTTTGCGCACATTTGTTTACGTTTTATAAAAGCAAAACTTAAAACAGCATGGCTAATTTGCATAAACTATAAACGCTGAAAAAACAGCTCACTCACCCTGAGGCGGTCAGCTTCTGTTGGACTAAAGGACACGACTTAGTGGAATATGTGTGTTCTCTCTGTGATGGAGGATATGCAGCTGAAAATGTTTGTGGTGCTAGAAGCTTTGGTTGGCACTAACTTTGGGCATTCACAGTCTGGTTGTGGCGCCGCCGTGTTGACTGAGACAACATGCGAGGGGGGGGCGAGCACAGAGAAGGCAAATAAGCGAAGCAGCGAAATCAGAAGTAAATATAAGCATTATATTGATATATACAATATGTCAAAAATCCATATCGAGTTTTAAAAATATTTCGATATATTTTAAATATCGCGATATCGCCCACCCCTATCTGAAACCCAGTAATTACAACTCCTATTACAAGGGCAATACTATTGGCCAATAATATTTAATACAGATGGGAGCAGCTAAAATGGATATTGTTAAAATGTAGATTTATTTTGGGATATTGAGGTGTGGAATCTTATCACAGACCAACATTATCAGGTTCAACAAATATAAATTTACCTTTTCATCTGGGAGTATGACATCATCACAATCTAGTATCTGAAATACACCTACTACTTCTACAACAGCTGTCACCATGCTAGTGCTATGGTACACCTCTTGCTAATATTACAATTTACCTAAATACCACTATTGCAACTACTACTTACATGCAAAAGTGGGTACTAGTACTCCTCGTATCATTCACTATTAATAATCCAGCCTTCTGAGTGCATGAGCGGCCCCTATAAATTAAAACACATCTGTGCAGTCTTTCATAGTGGTATGTGAGAACGTGACCAACTCAGTTCAATGGAAAAAGATAAATTGGAAAAAATCATTAACGTTTTCTGCACTTCAGAAACCTTCCCACAAATTGAGTTTTTCAATCAAATATTATTGGCTGAGTGAAGTGCAGGCTGAAAATGAAAATGGTGGTTAATTGTACGTAGCATTTTGAGCTTCCATAAGTGGTGTCAGTGTTTTCTGCTCGAGTCCAGATCACCTTTGCTGCACTGGTCCCTGCCTCCATTAGGCCTGAATGGGCAGGGTCTTGATGGCTATTAACCCCTTAAAGTACAGTGGCCATCGGAGTGCTCTAATTCCTAATGACTGCCTATAGAATGTAATCAAGAAAAAGGTTTCAAAGGGAAGTGGAAAAGGTAAAAAGGTTGCTGCAGTGTAAGCTGAGAAATCTAATAATGTTTAGAATGTATGGTAATTTTAATGGTAAATTAAATTATCTCAAAAACTATTATAACTCTGTAGTATATTCTCCATATTACAGTATAGGTCAGTCTCCGCAAACCGTAGGCAAAACAACTACAGTACTCAGCAGACTACAAGGTTTTGGACCCTGCACCCAAAATTGAAATAATAGTACTCATAAGAATAGGAGTCAGTTATGTATGTCAGTCAATGTAGTAATCCAATTTCTGGTCAACTGTAAAGGTGCATTGCAAAACTTTTCTGGTGGAGGGTCTGTCACCTGCTTGTCTCCAAGAATATCTTATTGCTTTGCCTGGAATGTTCCACGGTATGACATTAAACACATCTATCAGGCATTTATTCATTACAAGTGTTTCTACTGGTCAAAAATACAATAATTTTCTCTGTGAATTAGGTGTGGCACGGTTCATTAAAAAAGTGAACCATTTGGTTCGCTTGTCATGGTTCAGAACATGTGCGCACCGCATAGTCTCCACAATTTCTGGTATGCACATTGTAGCCTCATGCCCGGAAAAGATTATAAACTGTATAAAAGAGTGGACTAACTGAGTGTGACGTCACTCACAGCATTCAGCGCCGCTCAAATGAGGCTCCCAATGCTAACAGTTACATGAGGGAATTTGGAACCAGGCTCCATATTTGGAAATCCGGCCACGAGTATCATAGTGACCACAAGAGCCTCATGATTGAGGTTGTTAAATGTGCCCGCCCTTCTCACGGCGAGTGCCCGCCCTTCTCAACGCAGACCAGATATCTCTACTCTGCACCTTTCTGCACAGACCGCTGTATTTCGGTGATTCTTGAGAATAATAAGGAAACTTTTAGTCTTAATCATCAAATTTAAATAGTAAGTTTAAGTCATTGATTTATATTATATGTTGTGTTATGTACAAACAACAATAGAGTTGGCAATTTAATGAAATTCACTTTACTTTATGCTAGTTAAGTTATGCTAGTTAAGATTCTAGTAACGTTAGCTATTGCAATTGTTAGAGATATTTCATCATTTGATTTCAAAAATAGTAAATCTTAGGGGCAGGAAAGATGGAAGGGAACTAACTTACAAAACGCACTAGTTATCACTCAAATCTATCACTAAAACTAGGCGGCAGCGAACTCGGGGAATGAAGGCGTCTGATTGGACCGTTATTTATGTTCATATCTTGATTTAGGAACAAAATAGCTAAATGAAAAATTCAGGATCATGTGTCGCGGGTTCATACAAACATTTTAAGACCAAAATGACGAGGCTCAGTGCAGCAGTTACAGAGAGAGAGGCGATAAGATCTCAGTGTAAGTCAATGGGAAAAAGGATGTGAAGGAGCTGGAAGAGCCTCCTGGAGCACTTCCTATTTGGCATGCGGCGGCTAACGGGTTAGCTTTGTCCACTCATATATACAGTCTATGCAAAAGATGTGCATGAAACATTTCAAATACAGACGTGAGTACCTGCTTGTTCTAATCCAGCATCTGCGTCACGGTTGAATAACCCCAGTCTGAGGCTAATGGAGATGAACTGCATAGTTTTCCTTTGAGGACAGTGAACAGTGAGGGTTTAATGCTCACCTAAAACCATCATTTTAGTTTGACTGACTGTGTAGCAATAGTCAAAAGTCTGAAGATTATGATGTAATTGTAACCTAGGTTATAAAATGTGCCTAAACTGTGTAAAATATATATAAATTTCCATTCTACCTGTACATCAAGTTACATGACATAGGCACACACGTACGTACACACAGTGTGGTCTCAGCCAATCACATTCCTCGCAGCGCCCGAGACAAGTCTCCTGTGTCTGCTCTCCACTTACACTCGTTTTCAAAATGTTATTCTCTCTAAAACTAAATCTGTAACTTATGCTTTTAGAGGTCTCTTACCGAAGTGGAGATTGCAAAATGGGATTGGTGTGTCTGTCTGTCTGTTTGTCTGTTTGTTATGCAGTGACAGCATTAGCAACAAAATGCCACTAGTATCTTGCACTTGTTACCTGTTTTTACTTGCTGATTGTCAATGTGCATTCATATGCTAATGTTGCCCATTACAGACCATTGTAGTCTTTTTATATTGCTTGGTTAGTGACATTTAAGAGTTATTCTTAAGCCCATTCGATTATTGTTCAAGTGCAACTTGCTGTTGTTTTCTATGTTGCACTTGCAATGTGCTTTAGAGCAAGGGTACTACTTGAATGTTGGTATTTGCACTTCTGTAAATAGTAGTATTGTGAAATTAATGTGTATACGTTGAATTAGAATTAGTAAGATTGAATTAACTGTAATTTAATGAACTGAGATTTGCTAGCTAATTAACCTATATTTGAGTCTTTTTCTGATGGTCGGTCCTGTCTGCCACTATACAGGCCGGATGAGAACAGTTGGGTAGAAAATGAAAAGAAAAAATAACAATAAGAACCGTACAGAACCGAAAACTGCAACCTCAAACCAGAATACGAACCGAACCGTGAATTTTGTGAATCGTGCCACCCCTACTGTGAATAGGCTTGCATCTCCACAGATCTGACCTGTAATGCAGTCTATAGTTGTCTCCCTTGAGATAGATTTAGGTTTAAACTCTACCATTGAACATACTGGACAAAGCAACATCTCCATGAAGACAAGCAGGTTGCAGACCTCCACCTGAAAAGTTGCACAATGCACCTTTAAGGCTGCTGATTTTTATAATTTTTTGTTGCTATTTTTATAGTGTAAAAGTACTTGAATATTTCATAAGTATTCATATTTTTAATGTAAAACACTTTTTAATACACTGTTTTATAATGGTTTTATAATTAGTTTTATAATGGAATTGAATTGGTTTTGCAACTGCACTTTTGGCTGACATTTTACAATATGTTAATTTTAAAGTACTTCACAACCCATAAACTCTCTCTGCTTAACTTATTTGCTTAACTTATTTGTCACTCATTTGTGAGAGGCAGTATGAGAGAGTCACAGGAACAGAGAAAGAAGAGTGTGAAGACATCGAAACACAGCAAGAGGTGATCTTCAACTTTCAAAAATAATGAACATCAGCAGGAGACTGCGAGACTGATGGATATTTTGAGAAAACATGGGGTGGTCTTGTTATGTGCACGTAAAGGTATACGCATAAACTCTGCAAATGAACACCTCATGACTCAGCGAGGAAGGCGCGACCTGGCTGTGCTTCCACATCAATCACAGCCTCATTTTCACAGTCTGAGCAAGAGTCTCGATTTGACCTTTCACCTTTGCCCTCACCTCCTCACATACCACACTCAGGGCCAATGGGAGCCGAGTCCACATTCACAGGTCGTCCAGAAATATTTCCTTGTCAAGAGGTCAGCGGAGATTCACACTTTCTGTTGCTTGACATCGCTGAATAATGCAGTGGTCTAGGGAAAAGTGAGGTGCAAACATGAATGTATGTGTTAATGGTCTGTGCGCCTCCCAGGGCTCCAAACACTTACAAACAGCTTCATATATAAATAATGACATTCCCGTAGTCAACATAATTTCTGTCTAAATGTGATTAACGGCTAAAACAATTTGTACTAATCCACTTATCACACACTAGAGTCTCTCCATCTGTTTATCGCTAACACACTGTCTTGTAAAATATATAGCCACATCAATGTAGACTAATTAGTTTTGGAGAATTGGAGTGTCGAGACTGGCATTTCCCCATTTTGTTTATTGCAGTCTTAAGTGTTGGGTGAGGGGAAATGCCAGGATGTAATGCTTAATTCACAGGCCAAGGCGAAGCAAGTGCAGTCCATTTAGTTTGGACATTGGACATATTAAACCAATCAAACTGCAAGTAATAAGAGTGTGACAATCATAATCAGTCATATATGATTTCTGATGTAAGACGTTATGTTGCCCTGGAAATGGATGATTCAAACAACCTCACCAAATGTCCTTTCTATCAATAGTCCTATATTACACAAAATTCTTGAGAGAATGAATCCATTTTATAATGTTACCTCCTCAAACACATACCTGGACTCTTGTTTTATTAGTCTATGTCTTCAAAGCTCAAAAAGCTCTGTTGCACCTCATGATGCCATGAAGCGGTACATCTCAAGTTGACAATTACCTTTTAGTTCAGTAATAAATGGCAATTCCAGGGCTGAAATTATCCATATGATTCTAGTGGAAATGTATGGAGTTTAAAAACACAGTGGAGCACTTTCTGTATTACCACAAGGCATCACAAGGTGGAACACAGTCTTTTCTGTTTGAGAGAAGAAAAACAGGCAGATTAACTAATCAGAGAAATGCATGCTGCCTTCACATGGCTGCTTACACATAGAAAAGGAGAAAAATCGACATAAAGAACTGAGATTTTTACAGAATCAACAACCAAAGCACCAAACTTACTTATATTTTGTTTTGAATGTTACAAGAGGTTTCTTTTTTTGGGACATATGCTTACAAATTAGCAACTGTGGTTGGATCATCTAAAATTTGGAAGGAGGTTTTTCACGCTTTACGGTTCCAGACTCTTCTGTATTCAAACAGAAAGTAGAAGGGACTGGCTTCAGGCAAGGTTTTTGATATGGAAACAACATTATAACATAGATCAGAAAATAGTGTAATAAAGGCCCTTCAAGTTAGAACGTACATTTATACAAGTAAATGAGAAAATGCAAACATGTCTCACAGTGTTAGTGATAATGACGGTTTTATGAATCATACAGTGAACTTCCTGATTGTCATTCACCAGCATACGATACTCGACTTCAGGGTATCAGGTACTTGAAAAAACTTAACAGACCTTTCCAAAACTGACACGTTTAAAATTGTTGAACACAGAGACTAATTCCAATGTAAATGTCCTATGCCGTTCATGTTGATGAGGCAGCCTTTATGCCACAAGTAACAATCAATCTCTGACTTCCAGCTATGTGTACAGGACTTGTATGCTCAAGTGAATAAAAAAAAATCATTGTCAAACTGTTGTGACCCACTTTGTTTTTGGTAGCATTAATCCATGAATAATGTTAGAGTTAAGAATGATTAAATATGTGGGTATTAGCTTGTATGCTAATTTTTGTGCCAGAAAAGTATGTGAAGACAGCAATGTTTTCTAACAAAGTTCTGATGTTACTCATGGTTGAATGGTTGTCAGCAGAGAGCGAAGAATGCTTTAATGTATTGACATGATATCCCTGTCTACTTCAAACCCACAAACACTTTAAGACAGAAACGGGTCCACCCGAAGGACAAAACTCCGAGCCACAAACAAAGTGATGTTGTCTACGCTATTCAGTGCAGTGAAGACTGCAGTGAGCGTTACATTGGAGAAACAAAACAGACACTACACAAGAGGATGTACCAGCACAGATGAGAAAGCCAGAGTGGACCCCATTCTGCAGTACATCTCCACCTCAAAGCCACAGGCCACTCCTTTGAGGACAGTGAGGTGCAGATCTTAGCCAGAGAGAAGAATTGGTTTGAACGTGGAGTTAATGAAACCATCTTTGTTAAAAAAGAGAACCCTTCTTTAAACAGAAATGGAGGACTCAGACACCATCTGCTCCAATCTATAACTCCATTCTCAAACCTAAATCAAAACAAATTAAGAAAACAATAGTGTAGCCAGGTCATGTTCAGAGGTGTGAAAACCCCATTATGGCCCCGTATGATTCTGCTAATTTGACCAAACCCCAAGTCTATTTCAACAGGCCGAGCTGACAACAGAAACTGTAAACAAAGAGGGTGAGTTTTTAAGTAATTGGAGAATCTAACTCCTCGCTGTAAACAAAGAGGGTGAGTTTTTAAGTAATTGGAGAATCTAACTCCTCGCTCTTGCAGGCAGATAAAAGAGAGTACCTGCATTAAAATGTATTTTGTAACATATTCCATTACATGGTCCAATCAGAGTACTGTGTTCTGAATATATATATATATATATATATATATATATATATATATATATATATATATATATATATATATATATATATATATATATTTAACTCTATGTCTTATCACTCATTGGAGAAGGAAAAGTTGCACATGTAGTCTCAACAAGAGCAGTGTTGTCTTTTTTTCTCACTGACCATGTGCAGTTTGAAATCTAAATTACATGATCAAATATAATTATTCCTTTGATTTTGGAAAATAACTGTACTCTGATCCACCAAATGAAAAAGTAACTGTACTGGAATGCAGTTACTCTAAATAATTCATAATGTGTATTCTCGATTCTTGACTGGTTGTTAGTCACCCTGTTTTCTCATAGTTTGGAATTTTTGGTGGAGAATCCTAACTCTCGCATTGAGAATGCATAGAGCCAATGTGTGGAACAGCACCAGACTTTAGACAGCATTCTGTTTACAACCACTGGAAGGGTCTATACATAAAACAATTTCTCAATACTGCACCAAAAATTACTTTCTGACCAGTCGACTCTCAGCCCTGTCCCAAAACGCCTCCTTTGTGAAGTTTGTGTTTCTTATACCTCACAACTCTGTGTCTGTAATCTGCACCCCTCCAAAATGAAACTTCCTCTCTCATTTCACTTTGCACTTTTCAACTCCTGTCCTCCATCTTGTTTGTGTTACCTCTGCTTCTCTTTTCCACTTCTCACCTCAGCGCTCCAATAGGCAGCCTCCCTCACACACCCACCGGGGTTTCCTTAGCGCTCCTCTCTCTTCGTCTTTGCTACTTTATTTCGTTTCTCACATGTAATGTCCTTGGTTTGATGCCTCAAAACCTTCGCACATAAAAAAAAATGGATGAAATGAGTGAATGTGCAAAGGAACAATGACATGGATGTCTCTGCCAAGGAAAACCCTCTTAAAAGTTGTATTACAGTGGTTGAGGGCAGTTTTATGTGTGTTTGTGTGCGTTTACTGCATGTGTAAGTGTGTCTTCTGGAAATTATAGCTGCCCTTGAGATAGGAGTCAATTTTTGAAGCTACAAAACACTTCCATCAGAACCTCCTGAAGTAGCTAGAAGTTTTGGTTAGACTTTTTCCTCTGCATCAAGTCAGCAAAGACCCAGTTACAATGTTTTTTGTTTTTTTTTTAAACTTTTTAGACAATGTTGTTGGGCTCTGATAAATTTCATTGGTTTGTTATGAACAGGAAGTTATGATGGTTTAGGTGATAGAAAAATATTCTAACTTTCATGAGCTTGTGCCTGTGTTAATCCAATATTGTATTAATCCAATAATGTATTCCAACATGTCCTCTAAATCAAAACGTTGAATGTCTTGCATAAATTCAGGTCTCAAAAAAATAAAGTCGTACTCCAAAGAGCTTTGGAGACTGTAAAAGGTGTCTCAAGGTTACATGTCAAACAAGGCAAAATACATAATCTACAACAATGAATTCCCTCATCCAGTCCCATGATCCAATCTGTGCACATGTGCTTATATACAGAATAGTGTTTTTCCCAGGATTTATACTTATGGAGACATCTCACCATTGAGTCAAATGCTATCTAAGACCTGAGGGGGCACTAGAGAGCACTTGTGGAATACGATGTTATTTTACTTTTCTTGAGAACTGACTTTACATAAGACGTTTGACATCTTTTGTGGGAGGACAGTGTCTTACGTTCTGTTGCCACTGCTGCCGTGAACATACCTCATCATAATGACTTATCAAGTGGGTTGAGTGTATTGCTCATAGGTGTAATATCAATGTAAAAGAGGAGACTGAGCCTCAAGCTGCCAACCCACTGAAATAGTTCAAGCTTTTTTTAGTTGATTAACTTCGAGTAGAGATGGGCAGATTATTGAAATATTGACAGCATCATGAATATAGTTTTTTTTTAATATTAAATTTTTGTCATAGCGTGAAAAGTGCTGCAAAAGAGTCAGTTAAAATATGATGTAAACTTCCAAATAAAGGTGTAAATTATTAATTCCAGAATTCTTCTGGGTTCTATAGTGATTTTATTTTGTCTAAAACTTAAATCTCAACAAATACAGTTATGCATATTGTATTCCTCTTGCATATACATATAGTATGAATATCATTATCGAGATACTCAAAAAAATCAAGTTATTAATTTGTGTCATTATTTCCCACTCCTAGTTTTGGGTATTAAAAAACTATATTTTCACGAACTATGTACTGAAAGTTGAAAAGAGAAACTCCACTAGTTGTATAGAGCCAAACAAAACAGCAAACACTCAAATTTTCCATTAACACATTCTGCTCCAAAGTTTGTACAATATGTTGCTGTGGCTGTGAGGGGTCAAAGGCGCAGTTGTGTGTGTGTGAAATCGCACATATTCAGATAACCCGGCCACGCTCATGTCCATTAGTTTTGCAAATGGAAAGCGAGAGGTTTTCTACCCCACATATACACAATGGCTCAGTGACTCTTTAAAAGCTTCAGTGTGATGTTGTCAAAACAAACAACCTGCGTGCGTCCAGTTCATAATAGTTGTTTTTATTGCTGTTAAAGATGGTACTGAATCAACCCCAGTATACAGGCCAGATACATTTAAATGGAGGTAATTCTCAATATTTTATGCATAAACAAACTGAAACAGATGACCCAATGATCGAACTCAAAAGCTTATGCAGTGATTTGCTTGTTGTTAGTTTGTTAAAGAAAATTAAAGTTGAGACAAAAGACGGCCTCCAAGGCAAAATGAGAACATTTCAAAGTGGGAATGCTATTTCCAACATTCTTTCAATTTGGTTATACGTACATATGTATAGTTTTATGTATGTTTGTTTTTTGCATTCCAATGATTTTTTAAATTTTGACCTGTCTCTGTGTATTTTTCTTTATTTAAAAGGCAGTAAAAGTGCACTCTAGCCTCATGTCCACTGGTTCACTTTGGAGCAGATCAGTATGGGCAACACGTGTCTCCACTTGTTAAAGTCAACCATACCGTCCCATTTGAGGGGTCCAAAGCAGACCCTCGAGGTGGCTCCCAGAGGGGTCTGGGGCCGGTACGGTATTGCTCTAGGCATGGTTACAATACTGAAGCATGACCCAGACTGACTTGCATTGGAATATTGTTGCCGCTCTCTCTGTAACTGCTGCTGTGAGCCTCGTCATTTTTGGTCTTAAAATGTTCGTATTAACCTGCTCTACATGATCCTGGTGTTTTCATTTTGTTATTTTGTCTGTTAAAACAATCCATTTGAGTGAAGCTGAGTGCTGTAGATGACGTCACATTTGCTTAATCCATTTTTTAATACAGTCTATGATATGAAAACAAAATAACAATTCCTCCCCAAACGCTGACTTGGTCTTGTGATAAACTGCTGTAATTCCAGTGATGTGACTTCTGTGCTGATGTACAAAACAAAGCTAGCGCACACAAGCAACAAATTGCCACTGACAGGAAACGGAAACAAAGCATCTTTTCCATTGTATATATGTAAGAGGTACCATAAAAGTTACATCGTTCACCTTTAACTTTACAACAGTCGTGTGATGTCTTAACAAAACCAAGCCCTGAACCCAACACTTATAGGCCAAATCTTGTGCTATATATTTTTTCCCCTCGTTACTGCTATTGCTGTATTCTGGTTTCATCTAAGCGTAGAGTGAACTTTGAACCTAAACTTCAAAACAACACTATATTTGTTCCTGTTACGCTCTGGGGTTAGACCATAATGCTACTTCATCCTGTGGCTGGCTCTTCCTCTTCCTCAGTGGATGGGTCTCCTCTTCATGGTCAGGGTTTGACCTGAAGGCTTTTTCTGCGCCGCGTGCTGGGGCTCTGATTGGAAGCTCGGATAACTCCAACCCCCCCACTGTCATTTCACGCTGAAATCAGGAGCATGGACATCGAGAGGGTCACTCTGGTGGATCCCAAACTCTGTGTGTGTGTGTGTGTGTGTCACTGTGGGTGTGTGTTTGTGAGGGAAAATGTGTCCTTCATAACTCCTTTTGGTTACAGATTTGAACGGAAATTTAAATTTGTCCATCAAAATTTGAGACTGGTTATGTTTTAGAAAAGTCTAGTTTTTTATTGCTGTATGAGAACAATGTGCAGGGGCAATTTGCCAGTTTGTTTTTTAGGAAGATAAAATGGTTGCATATTGTTACTTTCATTGTCACTGTCATTTTCAACAAATATTGTATCCATAACTTTCTGGTGGTGCCACATCAAATGACTGATTTCGGGGAAATAGAAAGTTAAAAATAATACTATGGTACATTGTCTATGGTGACAGATAAGTTTATGCCATTGTTGCCAGCTCAGCTAGGGTCACGGAGGTAACAAAAAACAAGGTAAAATGGTATAAACAGTAGTAATTTAATGAACAGTAATGTAAAGGTAATTTAACAAAGGCTGTTTAATATATGTACACACAATAACCTAAACTAAGAAAATAAAATAACAGGATTAACAACTAACAAGTTTTGTGTCTTCGAAAATGGGTCACGTAGGCTTATTAAAAACAAGTGACAAAAGCAAGGGACACATAACAACCAAAAAACAAGAGCGCGTCAAAATAAACACAAGTCACATAAATTTACAGAATCAACAGAATCAAGTGACACCTAAGACAACAAAAGACACAAACAACTAGAGTAAACTAAACTAGTGTCTCACACACAAAGTTAGACTAACAGACGCAGATACAAAATGGCTTAAAGGCCACAAAGACCAGTAGCCTAAAATCGCAGGGGAGCAGTCCTTCTGTGCACGTGTGGCTGCAGCAGGTCGAGTTGATTGGCCAGATGTTAAGATGCCGCACCAATCAGGGGCAGAGAGCAGCAGGAAGTCTGGGCCAATCAGGAGCAGTACTTGAAAACAGTCCACCAATTACACACGAGAGTTCCCACAGCAGATTAACATGTGTGGACAAAACACAGATTACACGATGCCACAAGAGGAGGAAACTGAATGCCGGGGGCCTTAACAGCCATATTGTGGAATATTATAGCTAATTCTACTTACAGTTACAGGACAGGGCTTTAAATTGCACAAAAAATGCATTTAAAGTGAGGACAGACATACTGGTCTGTGGATAGGATTAGTAGGTCGTTTTTATGGTCTGAATGATTGTTAGATTAGGCCAAGCATCAGCCAAAAGACAGTAATAAAACAACTTATTCAAAACTTTTGCTACTAAGCTAATGGAGTATTCTAGCTTTGCCATTACGGAGAAAAAAAAATGAACTTTACAAGACAGAACAGTAATAATAATAATACATTTTATTTATTAGGTGCCTTTCTGGACACCCAAGGTCGCCTTAAAATAACATAAACGAATTACTAGTACAAAGTGTTTCTAACTGAAATGATCTCAAATTGGAAAATGGAACTTAAAACAAGTTTTATGCCCTTGTAGTGTACTGTAGTAGAACAACAAGAATTTCACCTTAAAAAGAAAACTTCAAAGAATAAAATAAAAGCGTCCTTCTATTCTATTCTCTATTTTGTGTACCCAGCCTTCACAACCTTAACCGCCTCGTAGCTGTGGAAGGGGCAGACTTAATTAACAGTAACTAAAATTATCTGGCAGTGACTGACTCTGGGTTGGCTCTTGCTTATAGATTGCATTCTGGTCCTTGTCACCTCTTGCTAAAGTTAACTGCAAAATTACAGCAGTGTATAAACTCCCTCTTCTCTCTCCGCCAAGAGCCATTTCCGCTCCTTTTATTGAAACCTCAAAGTGTTGTCTCTTGTAATTTTCCTGTAAGCGCTTATAGATTACAGTTCCTTTGCCTTGTTTCTTTTTCTACCACTCAAACTTCAGCGCGGCCGACAGGATTTTATGACACGCCAATAATGATTTCTATTGTGCGCTCCCTGATAGCTCCCATTGTCTACCTTTCCACTTTCTATCAGGAGGAAGCCAGCGACACCGGCTGTGACTGGGGAGGGGTGGGCCCATTACTGCCCAGGGGATTGCCGTCTTTTGTCTGACTACCTCTACAAGTTTCTTCTTCTACTTTTCAAAAGGCAAGGCATTACAGGTAACGCAGATTTTCAGCACACAAAAATGAAATTACCCACTATTGCCATATTATACATTTTAAACGTAATACTGTTTCGCCTTTTTTATCTGTAGATTTGTACTTCTAACTTTAAATTACATGTTCCAAATGTGTTTTCCCCGCAAAGAATCTTCATTTTAGAAGAAAATCTATTTTGTACCCATGTCCTACCCATTGTACATGCTTTTGAAGTATTTAGTATTAAACTAAAATATACAGATCATGAGTTTACATTTTGTTCATTTTTAATTGCAATACTGGTCTAAAATGGCTTAGTAATAGAATCAATAGAATAGAAACTCCAAAACTGGGAGTCTTCCTTTGTGGCATTTCATTGTAGCAGGTGGCACATTTTCATTTGTGTGTGTGTTTTTTTATTCTTATTGTTGAAAAATGGCTATGTGACAACTCCATCTCCAGAATATAGAGTCTGAATTATTTGAATAATCAAGTACTGGATAGTGGGCGGATAGAGGAATCAGGTGAAAAGTGAAATTTACAAATAAAAATTCTCAAACTCAAAAAACAAAACCATTTAAAAGTTAGTTTAGTTTATACATAGACATTTTAATTTTGAGGGTGCATGATGTACTTTCTGGTGGAGGATTTACCAAAGGCTTTACTCCATGGATTTGTTAGTGCTTTATCTGGAATGTTCCGCACTATGCCATTAAGCCTTTCTGTCTTCATGGAGACCAAACCAGACCAAGTTAGACCCCCTGCTCACAGTCTTATAGCTCAAAAATACACAGAAAAACAGGCAATCTGATCTTATCTTATTTATTCAATTAAAAAGATATGAAAGATTCCAGGCAGATGAATGACCAACATGAAGGTGATGGACCCCCAGCCTTGCCCAAAAGTTGCCCAGTTCACCTTTAAGTGGACCAAAATCCTCCATTATATCTTTGTCTTTGCGGTATGCATGCGTGATCAGTGCGCGCCATCAGCATGCGCACTCAACAAAGACTCAAAATGTGCACGTGACTGGCAATTTGTATGTGGGGGGGAGGATAGCCATCTTCCCATACTGGTCCTGATAGCTGAACTCATTCAAAAAGCAATCAGGGCTGCAGTGCCATCCCTCTCTTGTCTTTCAATCACTCCCTCCATCACTGATGTAATTTGTCATTAGCGCCTCAGAGAAACTTTTAATTGAGTCTCAACTGTTTGGGAGTAGGCAACGACTCCTTCCTCATCTCATTTGGCCTGTTTGGTTGTTTGGATAGCTTCAGAGACAAAGAGGAGGAGAACCTTTGTTTATCAGAGACCCAGTTTAAATGGAGCATAACATTTATTTTGCCATGTTTGGAAAATGCTATATTTGCTGAAAACAATGTATTAAAATGTTTAATTAGACTTCCTCAGCTTGCTCCCCATGATAAGTCACCTCCTCTTCAGAGCGCTACCACAACACAATCAGCATGCATCCAGCTAATGACATTACTGCACGTGGCATAACTGTAAGAAGGACTTGAAAAGTGCCCTGGAGAAATAGCAAGAGTACTCAAACATGCATGGAAGACATATAAAGCCACTTCAGGCATGTTTTTGATGAAGGAAAAAGTTTTAACATGGTAGAAAGCTACAAATATTGGATTTTTGCTTAATAGCACACACAGAGTTACAGGTCAGATCGGTTGAGAGACTGTATATTTGACAATAAAACACGTGTAAATGCAAGAGACATAAGTTTAATGCAATACTACTGTATGAAACATTCCAGACAAGCAATAACATCTCTATCTAAAATGTTACATAATGTACCTTTACATTAATTGCTGGGGACATAGTTGTATCCGCAGTGCAGAGTGTACAGTACATTACCATTATAAGTGTGGCTGTGTGTCCCTCTTTGACCCTTAGCAATTAATTTCACTGTTTAAAAAGACAAATCTCAAGGTGAATGACGCAGATCTGGCAAAAGGTCAGAGCACAGATATTTATGTATATTCAACATATTTTTAATTAAGCAACAGTGATTAAAATTCACTTAGTGTGAGAGCTGCTTGGGGGGTTGTGTGGTGAAGAACAGAGGACCATGAACTGTGTAAAATGGTCTTTTTTGTGTCGCCAGCCAGGTTTGTGTATTGAGGTTTTGGACATAATTATTCATGATGCATGTAATATTCTGTAGAATTGGTTGAGAACTTGAGTACTTTATACAATAGGACATGTCCATGTAAAACTCCCACTCATCTTATTGCAGTATGATACTGTTTTCAAGATTATAAGACCTTATATCTGAAATAAATATTCTGCAATATGAACCATTTGAAATCTTATGAGGAATATTCTGGGTAAATATTTCACTCTCAATTCACTCCACTTTGGGAGAAGACATATAACCACCTCCATAACCAAAACCAGGTGCAGTTCGCACAACTGAAGTTATAGAGAAAACTGGAGCTATAATAACTGATCAAAATGATCAAAATCAAGTTCGTATGAGTTTCTAAATTACAAACTGACTCAAATTACTAAGACTGAGCCACAATGCTGATCCTGTGCAAAACCACTGTCAAAGATCTATCTACCAAAATATGCCAAAATCATCAATGAAATAAATTAATATAAAATCATATTGTTCTACAAATGGACTGGATGGATTTGTATAGTAGGAGAAAACATTATTTCTTCCATCAAATCTTGCCACCAAAATCTTATACAATGATTGTATATTGCCCAGTTCTACGTGTTTTTCTTTGGTCTTTTGTTATGTCATGACTGTATATTATATTAATGCTACTGGCCCCTGCTCCAAGCCAAATTCCTCCACAAGGAGATGAAATAAATGAAACCTGAATCTGAACCTGAAGAGCCTTGCCCAAGGCCTTTAACCATTCGTCACTAGGTCCTTCACTAGGTTAGAGTAATGGATAAAACTGCTGTATTTAGTTTTTCAGTGCCACTCGTGCCCTGTTTTCTTCCTGGATGTATAGTTAATACATTATCCTGATTGATCACATGATGTCAGGTGACAGCTGCTGGGCCCCAGTGGCGTCTTTGTGCCCAGATTGCCGGCGGAGCTGATTGCCTCCATCATGAGATCCCTGGTGAAAACAGATAATTGTGTTGTTCACTACAAATTTCTCCATTTGTATCAGAATCCCACTGGCTTACTACACCATTTAGGCAATGACAAGCTGTGCATCAAACTAGCTTTGATTTTTTCCCCCCCTTTCTTTCCCTCTGTACCTGTGTAGCTATTGTAACTCAGAGCAAATTCAATCAATTCTCTCTTGTTGCTGCTTGAATTGATGGCTTTTTAATATCCACATTTTTCATTTACCGTACAGATTTAAATGCACCATGAAGCAGCAACAAATGCGCCACTCAGTCTCCAGTGGGATGCTATTAAAGGGCACATGTTGCTCGATTTGATGACCCATTGTTTTCAAAGCAATTGGATTATTCAAAATTCCTAAAGATCCAGAAAGTTACTGAAAGGTCTAAACTAGGTATTTTACGAAAAAAATAAATAGGTGATGTGAATTATAATATTTATCTAAAACAGTTGAATAATAGGAACTGTTGAGAGGACTTATTTCTTCAGGGCCACATTTCATCATAGCATGCCGACTTTTAATTACATGTTTTTATTATTGCACAAATGGTGGTGTGACATTTTAAACCCAGGATGTATGACCTGAACATATGTCATGGCTAGGGGCGAAGATAGGTGGTAAGTGGAAACAGAAATTCTGAGCACTCAAGCCTTGTATGCAGGACAAAACAGGGTTACTTAAACATGCATGAATCAATACTCATGTCTGATGAGGGAGAACTGTTGATTAAAAGCTCATTAAAGGCAATTTGTCCCCTTGAAGTAATGTTTGAATGTCAACTGTGTCTAAAATCCTTTCCAAGATTGGTCATTTCAGATTTAATCTCATCCTTAACACAAATTCATTCTGAGATGAGGTTGTATTAACAGTGACATGAAGGATTTGATGCCTGATGGCTACTATGGCTAAGTCTTAGCTTTAGAAATGGAACAGAATTGGATGAGATAAAGGGCTGGTGCTAGCCCACAGTATAGGAGATGGAAATAGCTTATGTTTAAGAGTGTAAGAAAGAGAAAATGGATGAGAGGGGAAAAGGGAAAGACAGAGAGAGAGAGAGAGAGAGAGAGAGAAAGGGGGAAAGAAAGACAAAGAGGGAGAGAAGAGTGAGAGAAAGGAAAAAAGAGAGGGAGGGAGATAGAGAGAGAGAGAGAGAGGACTTTGGTAATGGCATTTCTGGATATATCCCAAGTTATTACTGTAAATCAGGGCCGCCTCTCAAGACCTTTAACACAGAGTAACAGTTTCTAACAGCTGCCACGAGCAGCTATATACAAATGGCATGAATATGGATTAGGCGGAGAGAGGGGATGGAGAACTCAGTGAGAGGTGCTACTACAAGATGGGAAAGGTAAGAAAGATTATCGGTCGAATGGAGCCAGATACAAGGATGCACCAATCCTGGGGATGGGAGGATTTATGGGTGAGTCAGGTTAAACATTGGAGTGCTGTTTGATAGAGGTTTAACAGCGTGAGGTGGACGAACAGGGGCCAGCCAGAGAATAGGAAGGAGCAGAGGCCAAACCATGGGCCAAGGTTCTGAATTAAAGCAACAGATTTGATGGAGAAGCAGAAAATTGAAAAAAAATATGAGGCTTTCACGTAGAGATTCCAGTAGCTACCACCCAAGGCCCCTTTGGCCACATCACACAACAGAAAGCACTCAAACGCAAACCAGAGAAATTTATGGAAATTACTGGTCCAGTGACTTAGAAAAGGACCTGCTCCACTCATGAATCATGCATCCTTTTAGAGCCCCAGCTTTTAACTAATGGCCCAGTGTGAGGAAATAACCCAGCGACATTATATGATCATTATAAATACCTGTATTGGCCCCGACCTGCTGTGAAGAAGAATGAGAAATTTGTTGTCAAGAGTATAGTGGGAATATTATTAGAGGGGTTATGGTCACGCTGCTGAACTGGTAAACAACAATATCAGTGAACCCATTTACGTGTTTACTTTGAGAAATGAGAAGTTTAAAATAAGGACAAACGATCTAAATGATTATGGATTCCACCATGGTATTGTCTTAAATATGCATGTATATAAATACCCATTCAAAGGATAAATACACTAATTGCAATATAACTTTTCAAAGGAATTACAGAGAAATTGGGGTCTATAAGTCTCCCTGTGTTTTCTTCTATTATTCAAAATTAGTATTTGCTCACAGGGACAGAATCGTAAACAATAAATGAATGCAAGACTGGATGATTTCCAAGGTGTATTCTGAGATCAAACAGAGTGATTGAAATTTCAAAGAGTGACCAGCATTAGACCATATTTCACACAGTATGATGCAAGTAAAGTACAAGTGTGCACCTGAACGTAAACATCTTTAGACATGAACTTGAACACTTAATGTAGTTTTCTTTTTTAGGTGACTCAAATACATCTCCGGTGCTTTGACACAGTGTTCAATTTCCTCAAATTTTGGCTTAGAGGAAATAGCAAGGTCCCATAGTTCCAGGAAATTTGGGAGAACTGGAGTTGGAGTTGTTGATAACGATCTTCTCATTAACAAACAACTCCACTGACAAACATGGCTCCGTGCTGTCCCCATAGACATTCCAAACACCACGTTCCCCTATCTCACCAGTCACTCCCTGTCATGCAGAGGACACATCTTGAGACACCCTGGACTTAAAGAGGGTCCAGTTTGAGTTTGTGCTCTGAAGTTACAAGTTCAAAGCGATATTGAATTTCCCATGCAGTCACACACACAGAGCCTGAAGACGTCTCCTCACCATTACTGGGTGGGGAGGAACACTATTAAGGAAGTGCTGTGGTTGCATCTGTTCTGAGGTTGTGTACAGCCTTGAGCGAGTCATCTATCCCAGCCAACCTCCTCTGTACTCCTTTAGTAAATACATGCATTTGGACTGTAGATGCTCTCAACACAAATTTTACTTTAGATGGTAAAGCAGGCGGTCAAGTAGTTGTATTTTGGCATCAGACTGCACAGTGGATGCACAGATGGTTTGACTCCCAGATCAGATGGAGCTTGCATCTTATCCCCCTTGTCTCTGTGTACTCCAGTTCCAGGCTCATCAACTTAAGAATTTTGAGTGAGATGACCATCAGTTACATATTGTTCTTAACTACCCTGAGGTACTCACTGAAGACTGGATTAAATGCCAAGGACAAATTTCCTTAGGGGGAAAATAAATTAAATAGTAATTACAGCCGTTCTCACCAGGCTTATATGTGCAATTGCCAGGGGGTACTAAAAAGATGGAGAAATTTAAAAGCATTTAAACGTGAAATGTTCTTTTGTAGTATACTTAAAGAAAGTTAATGTTAGTCTAATTAAATAAAGAAAATAATGAATAGTTATATAAGCACAATTTTAAGGTGTACTACTGCATGTCATTACTAGTGAAGGATCAGTATTCAGATACTTTGATTGATGCTATCATGATTCATACACTTTCATACATCTTTTTATATATTCCTTAAAGGTGCACTATGTAACTTTTTGGTTGGTGGTCGGTCACCTGATTGTTTCTATGGATTGCTCTGCCTGGAATGTTCCCCAGTATGACATTTAATAGCTTTACTTTATGTTTTATTACATGTGGTTGTATAGCTCATGAATACCTACAAAAACAGGCATTCTAACTGTGAATGGGTTCGCCTCTTCACAGATCTGACCTGTGACTTGGTCTGGTTTGGTCTCTATGAAGATTGAAAGGTTTAATATTATACTGTGAACGATAACCATGGAGGAAAGCATTTGACGGACCCTCTATCAGAAAAGGTACGCACCTTCAAGACATTTGCTGCTTCTGAGTTCATACTTTACAGTGATTGGTTAAATCAACCTGTTGTACAAAGACTAACTAATAGGAGCTAACATAAAAATACTGAATCACAATATGACCATCACACCAACATAGCGACAGTCCAGGATGAGATCACAATCCAGTTTTGAATCCATATAACCCCAATAATTTAGATAAATGTTAAGTAAGCTTTTATTTCCCCTGCTCTCACCTCTTTACACCTGTGCTCAGAGAGAACCCTTCCTCTTTGAGTCCTTCTAATGTCCTTCCATTAAACTGTCAGCACCAGCTTCTTCATCACCACCTCTTCATCTCAGCAAGAGCAGATCCACCTTTCCTTCACCGCCAGCTGTGACCACACTCCTGGGCACTTCTTGTCCGGACCCTCCTCTGCCTGCTCAGCTATCATATTGGCTTTACTGCCTAGGTCTAACCATCAAAGCATCTCATTTAAAACATGCATACGTTTCGGTTTGAGCCTGTCCAGCTTTGGGTTGCCAAAAGTTAGAATGTAGTTTAGTTACACCCCATTGCTCTTTAATGTTCATGTGTTTGATGCTCAAATCAGCAATTTTTTGCATATTCGTTGGCCCCATAAAGCATAATATGCTAAATTAGTTGCATCGTCCACACAGTTATTCAATGTATATTTCTTAATAATTATTAGGTGCACTATACATTTTCCAGGGGAGGGTCTTCCATCTGCTTGTCTCAGATGAGATGTTACTGCCCCTAACATTTTTATGGCACTCAATATATCTTATCTAAGATGGTGATGGCACCAAGCCAAGTTCCAGGCCAAATCTGTGAGGAGACGACCCCATTCACTATAAGAATGTGTTTTGGGAGGAATAAAAACACCTGTGACTGAATGAATGTGAGATAGATACATATAATGCCATACTGTGAACAGTGCAACACAATAATTCTTCAGCCGTACTCCCTACCTGAAAAGTTACATAATGTACCTTTAAAAGGGGGTGTTAAGTATTAAGGTATTAAGTGTAAGTATTTTATTGTTTTGAAAATGCTATATTTGCCAAAAATGTGTTAACATGTCTCCCTCCCTTTGTTCCCCACGTTTAGTCACTCCCCCTTCAGAGCGCTATCACGACACAATCAGTGTGCATCCCTCTAATGAAAGTACTGCACATCGCATCAGGTCTGTCAGGTTGCTGTGAACAGTTTGTAGTTTGTATATCATGGAAGATATAAACTTTTGGGTTGAGCATTGCACATAATCTTACAGTTAACCATAAGAAGGGTTCAAATAGGGCGTGGAAGAGGTCTCTAGCATGGTCAAACCTGCATGGACGACAGTTAAAACCTCTTCAGGCATGTACAATATTATCACATGGTGGAAAGCAAAACAATATATGACACCGTCACTTTAAGAAAGCTACTCAACCATTCACTCCACCTAATACATTTTGACTATATTTGACTACCCAATTCTGTTTTTCTCAATGTATATTATTTCCATCTGTTATCTGTATTCAGTGTGCCTGTCTCCATCCACTGGCATTTTTAATCTAAAAAGTGTATCAAGTTTCCTCTTCGAGACAGAGATGTAGAAGAATGAGGACCGAGACGACATTCATTTTACTCCAAGTGACATTTTGCAGGCATTCTGGACAGATAAGCTGTTTCATACACACAACTGTGATAACAGGAATCTTGTAGTGTGTGTGTGATGTAAATGTAAACTAAGCATGTGGAAGGGCTCCTGTTTGCCGTTATGGAAATGTGTAGAACATATAGCCCAGTTTCATCTCCGTAGCGAGAACAAAACAATGAAACCCCTATTTGAGCGCTACATGACAGTTTGTAGTGTCACAAGCTTGCATATACATGGTCATACATTCATGTAAAAGCAATTGTTCTCAAAAGAGGATTTCTCAGCTCTACCAAAAAGGTGTGCATGTGTATACAATATGCTCTTGTGAAGTGCTGCAGTGCCATCTAGAGGCAGCTTGTGCTATAGCATCAAAGCCAGTGGCCATATGAGCGAGTGTTGGCCTTCTTTTCGCTCTCACTGTGGGATCGCAAAGTGTTTCCGCCCAAGTGTGTTTTTGTGCTCGCTTCAGTGCATGGAGAGACAGCCATAAAGGTGAGAGGATGCAGAAAGAGGAAATAGCCATGTGTTTGTGCTGCTCTTCACCAGTGCAGATGACAAGTAAAATACAACACTGTGCTATTCGGGCGGACAGGCTTTTTCCCCCCTTTTTTCTTCATAGCTTTGCACCTTGAACTCTGCTCTCACTTCAATCACAATGTCAGTCTGCTGCTGTACAGTGTTTGTTTGGGTTAAAATGTGTTGTTGAGGTGGTAATGATGAATAATCATTTCACTTATAAAGGGGCCTTAACAATTTCATATGCCTCTTTAGTCTTATAGGGGTTTAGGGCTTATATACACACAATGGAAAACAACCAGCTTTCACTTTCAAATTTCACTTTCAAATTCATTCTGTGGTTGTTTAACCATGTGATATGATGTATTACATACATACATACATCTGTCTTCTGTCATTGTGTCTATAGGCAAGACACTTCATCTGCGTTGCCTAATATGAAAGTGGTGTGTTTGAATGATTGGTAGTGATTGAAGGGGCCAATGGCATAGATTGGCAGCCTTGCTTCCATCAGTCAGCCCCAGGGCACCTGTGGCTACAGTAGTATCTTACAGTCCCAGAGTATGGAGTGAATGAATAAGAACTACAGTGTAAACTTTAACAAGCCTGTAAAGCACATTACAAGTGTAAGACATCATCAAATGCAAGAACCCTCAAATACATGATTTATGACAATAGAAATATGTTCAGCTACAATCTAGAATACCTCCCCAAAACCTCAGGACCAATATAAAGGGTATCCAACCTGTTATTACTGTTTGGCAGATAATCTTACCCTCTCCACTTCTCCATTATCCCTTCCACCTCCCCTTTATTTATCAGCTCAATCTGTTTATCATTCAGTCCCACTGCGACGCAGCTCTCCTCATCTTCCGCTCTGCGTCTTCCTGTGTGTTCCCCTGGTCCCTGCTTCGGGTTAATGAATGATGAGACGGGAGGCAGCGTGTGTGCGTGTATATGTGTGTGTGTCTGTGTGTGAGGAGGGGCGACAGGAGGCTTATGGGGGGTTTGGGAGGTGCGGAGGGTAACACAGGGCTGGTGGAGGTGAGCAGACTCTCTTCCTGTCACCATTCTCACTCAGCAGGCTTCAGTGCCATGGAGCCCTGCCAGGAACAGGATGGTACCAGCTTATTGGATTATCTGTTAGTTCCTATTCAGAAGAGAAGGGGGGAAAGGGGGAAAGGGGATTCACAAACACCTCCAAAGTGACTTCATCTTTAACCAAATATTCATTTGTTGAAGCGGTTGGACCAGAAAGAGGACAGCTATTAGAGCTGAGAAAAAGGGTTTGTATTAAAGGAATAGAAAACAAACTTGTATGCATACAAAATATCAACTGCTGACAAGGTCCCAAGTGCATCAAATCTTACTCATGAGCCTTGGTTAACTTCACAATTCTTATAAAAGGTTAGCTACCATTTCATGCAATGAGAGTTTATATTATATAGTCTGTTGTACAAGGGCACAGAAAATCTCTCTTTTTTCTGGCGTTTGCATTCGAGTGGTCTAAAATCCAGGCTTCAGCTAAATGCCTCCACACTGCCAGGTGAGCTGCTTCAAAGAAATCAATATTTGCTCAAAGCCAATTGGAGAATTGGGCAGAGGAAATGAAATGTATCATCTTTTTGATCATTTGTTTACTTTTCTTTGCTCCCTAAAATATCTGACCAAGGTCAAAGGGAGGAGTACAGTTTACTTATCCACGATGTCTGACATAAAGGTCTAAAACTGCGCTTGCCAAATTGTAGTACCAGCACTGTAGTGGCCAAAATGTACCTCCAGCCTCTAGCTGTCACTGGTTCAATGTTCTGCCTCACCTGTGGCTATTAAAGGGGAAGTAATTGGAGCAGCAGGTGTTGCATATGTGAGGAGATGTGAGGTCTTTTGACCGTGTTAAAGGAATGCATGGAAATAAAGGTAAACACACGTCGGAAACACCACCAAAACCATTTGCAACCTAGTGGCTTTGTGGCACAGGGTCACCTGGCTTCTACAAAAGTCAAAAGACTTCTCTGTTTAATGGAATCAAGGTGGCTCCAGTGTGCTCTGCATTTGTCTATAAATGTGTAGATGGGTAGTTTTATGTATATGTCAAATTCATTTGTTTTGTATTTATGGCTTTTAGCTTCCAGGCCAGGGTGCAAAAGGGTGTATTGCAACACCAGTTAAAGATGTTTGCACCCTCATTTCACGCACCTAAAATGATGTCACTTAATGGAAGCCTATTGTGTTTGCACTTGTTTGAAGCACAAATGGACCTTCAGTCACTTTGGTCTGCACCCAGGCCTGTCAGCTTTCTTTAGATAGATGCCATTTCCCCATTAAAAGATTTTTTTGTTTTGTTTTTTGCTATAGCAATTTTCCAATTTTGTATTACCCTGAAATAATAACCCATAAATAATTTGAGTTGACCAACATATTAAAAGTGAAGACAGCCTATGTGTTATTTAGACATGGGTTTGCAAATTTCAATCCCCATTTCAATCATCAACATTGCACTGAAAAAGTTAACTCGATTAAACGATGCGTCTGACGAAGTAAAATAAGCAAGAACCCAATAAAGGGCAGAACAACAAATAAACAGTCTGAGCTACAATCTGGAAAACCTCCCCAAAACTTTTCACCAAACTACAGAGAAATCCTTGACAGACTGACGCCTATAGCCGTGACTGTAGTTGTGATGAGTCTTGGAAGCTGAGACACAGATTTATTTACTAAGAGGCTTGGAGGCACTTCCTCAGTATTCTCCCCCCAGACACACATTACTCACTTTTGCACCTGAAATAGGCCGTTATCAGATGCGCCGACAGCTCTTCTCTCCTTTACCTGATGAATCTTTTGAACAGTGAACCTCTCCAGTGTTTTGTCAGCACCCTCGTGGTAGTTTGGATGCTTATATAGCTAATGGGCAAAGATTTGAAAAGCTGTCATAAAGCTTTTGAAACAGAGTAGGAGATCACTCACTGGGTAAACTGTTTATCTGTCTGTGAGGAGTTTGTGAACTTAAAAGTAAAATACAAATAACTTAAGTCAAAGATTAAAAGTCCTATATTGCCTAAAATTGACTTGTGAGGTTTAAGCCAGGTTAGGATGATGTTACTTCAGCAAAAACATACCTGGAGTTGTGTTTTGTCTCATTCACACATGTTTGAGTAACCCTTTATTATTTGTCTGTCTACATCTCCAAAGCTACAAATGATTTGTTCCACCTTGTGATGTCATGTAGTGGTAGTTTTCAAGTTAACAGCTACCTTTTACCTTTAGTTCAGTAGAGATTGGCAATTACAGGGCTGAAATTAACCCAATGATACTGGTTAAGGTGTATAGCGTTTAAAAACACAGCAGAGCACTTCCTGTATTACCACGTGACATCACAAGGAGGAAGTGTGAAGGTTTTGACAGAAGAATATGTCACCAGGCCTGAGATCTGTGAAGCTCTGACTCCACTCACTTTAAGTATGTATGTTTTTAAAAGGTATGTTTAGCAATAAAACACTCATAACTGAACAAATGCATTTTATATAAGTTTAATAGCATATTGTGAAACATTACAGGCAAAGCAAAGTATGTCCACTAAAGGTAGTGAACCCCCAACCTGAAAAGTTACACAAGTGCGTCTTTAACTGAAGTCCTCTGGTAAGTGGCTATTTAATGAGATGAAACAGGTTTTGTGCCAACCTGCTAAACTCAAGGTCAAATTTGGATTACAAATGGCTTATGATGGCTTCCCAAGTATATATCACTAATTGGATTTATCGATTAGTTGACTACTGCTTTTCAATCAATGGTGTCAGAAAAGAAACAGGACTGTAGACAAACTCACATACACACAAATGAGCTGATTTGTTATTGTCCTTCACTAATCGATTAAATCCCTTTTGGTGTTTGCAGTGACTGAAAAAAATGTGAACACTGGAGGAAAATTTGAGAACTATCTGTAATAGGTACAAAGCGGTAGACACAATTGTCAGACTCTTCGCAAAGAACTGGGAACTTCTTGTCACTTAGACGCAGGAGTTCTGGAAATGACAACCCCACAAGATTTTTCGAAACTAAACTTTCAGAAGAAAAGTAAAAGGTGAGGAGTGGGACAGTTTCAGAAAAGGTTTTGAAGTTGACATCCCTTGGTTAATGGGTGCTGAATATGGCTCTACCCATGTCCTTAGCCAACCGTTGTCATGTGTGCAAAACATCACAGTATTTTGTTCTCATGAAGAGTATGCTTCAAATAAACAAAAGCACAATTTAATTCAGGTTTGACAAGAAACACAAAACACTGGCACAATTTTAAGACCATTTAACTAATCACCTGTGGGCAGTACAATTTTTATTTAATTTTGATCTAGATCAAGATTCAGTAATTTCTGATTGTTGCTGATATGCTTTGGTCAAGAGGTCTACAGCCAATTTTAAAACATGAACTCGTCCATTTTAAACAGTTTGCAGTGGTCCAAAGTTATTCTCCCCAACTGTGTATAAGTATTCATTGCAATGAGTTTATAAAACAGTACACAGTGGACACAGTTGACCTCGAGATCTGCTTGTCCAAATCTGTAATGGGTCACAACAAATACATGGGGATAAACTGGGTCTAGGGTCATTCAGATCTTATTATTGAAAGCAAGAAGATTAGACACTAAATACCTCAGAAATGATTTTGAACTCTACTACATTTGTTATCCTGTGTACCATTTATGTCAATGCATTTTGTCTGTTTATCTTTGTAAACATGCTTGATTTCATTTGTAGCCATTATTACCTATGGGGGAAGATCATATCCATCACATACAATATAGCTATTGTTGCACAGAAGATAGTAAATTGGAACATTTAGATGGGGAATTCAATGTTATTGTCCTAAACGATTCCTCAAAGATGTAATCGGCATTTTCAATTATTATGAGTTCTGTTATTTGTTCAGCTAATCCACGTCTTTAATACGTTTTTCTCTTAATTCTCAGTTCTTTTATTCAGTTCTAGCTTTTAGACAAATACCCCTGTAGAAGTTTATGTAACTCGGTAAAATCATGTCTTTTTCAAAATATATCTTAATTATATCAATTCTTTCTTGTATTGTCCCCCACTGCGATTAAGGAAATTCAAATGGTGAAGATAAATTAGCAGCGTTTGAGTGTGGTGTTTTTACAGGAAATAACAAGCCCCCCATCCTCTTCATCACTGGCATCATGAGGAAGATCTGTGTTTATGTGAAAGCTAACAAGCACTTATAGTCCCTCAGCGTGTGGCCCTGCTATGTCTGCTGCCTTCAGATACATACAGAAATACCGCTGTGACCAGTTTACTCTTCTTCTGTCCATTAAAGCGCACACTGTTGCTATGGTTGAAAGCAAATTCATTAAATCTCTAACCACTAAAAATGTATCATTTCATCTATTGACAATTTCCACTGTGTAACAACCTGTCATTTTATACGCTTCCTTTATTTAACTTTAGCATAGAAATAAGGATCTCTTTCCTGTTGTTAAAGGCGCATTTTGTAGACTACTTGAGCAATTTAGTTTGACACAGGACTGTAATGCAGCAACAAGCAAGCAATTTGTTTTGACAATTTGGACAATTTTAGTTTTATCTGCCTATGTCTTCACCAAAGCGGTTGCACCTAATGTATCTAAAGTGGCTGTACTTTTTGTGTTCCATATTGAGAAAAACTAGTTTTGCCCCCAGATATATTGCGAAATCAGTCAAAATAAGACTTCTGTGTGCTGTTTGCATCTACCGTAGTATAAGTTGCACCAGCCAAAAAATGCACAACGAAGACGACAAAAACATATATAAGTCGCATTTTTGTGGTGAAATTTATTTGATAAAATCAGACGTCACAAACAGACACACATGATCTTAAAAGGCAAATAATAATAATAACAATAGAACAGAGGCTGAACATGTGTCTGGTGTGTTCACGTATGTTCACATATGAACAGTAATTCAGAAAACTAGAGCAGAAACAACAGAACAAGCTTACTGAACTCTCCATCTCACTCTCAATCTCTAAATCCATTGAATTCTTCATCCTCAGTGTCATTTAGTGTCACAGCTTAATCCATCTTTTAGCCCCTGATTAGCTTTTTTTGTTTTCCTCATTGCAGTTCGAGTTTCCTCCGCTTTTCACCAGTCAAACCCAAGTTTCTCGCTCACTCCAAACTTTCTTTCTGCTGCTCAATTACCGTTTTCAGCTGTATATTTCAGTACTTGCAGCAGGACAGCAGCTCTTTGCAGGAGACATGAGCAGTAGAGCGAGAAGTGGTACAGGAGTAAGAGCATGATAAGTGTAGCAGATACTGGCACACAAGCCTAGAGCGCCCTCTCGTGGCTGTCCGTGTGAAAATAACCAACATGTGAAACTATATATTTCACGGAACCACCCAAACCATGAAACGTCTGAAAGTCCGAAAAATACAGTAATTATAAAGTAGCAAGGCTTGTGCGCTGTTAGCATATTAGTTGTGTGACAGCAAAAATGCACTGGCCTCTGAAACTTGCAAAAAATGCTTATAAACAGATTCATGGTGAATAAATAAAATGCTCACATTGCAGTAGAAAAGTGAATAACAACTTTGAACCACTGCAAACCCTTTGAAATGAATTAGTTCTGTTCTTTCACTTGGTTTTCAGAAAATCAGTTACAGTGCCTGATAAAAATACTACAATTGGTACTTTCTTCTTGACTAAAAGTAGTAGCAGTAGTAGCAGTATTTTTAAAAGTAATTTACTATAAGAAGAAATAAACATTTGCTTTGTTGTACACATTTGAACAGACACAGCAGAAAGCACTGGTAAGAATGAAAAGACTTGTTTGGATAAATAGATAATTGCAGATTGAATGTAGAGAGCCATGTGCAGTATGAAGTATGAATTTACTATGAACTACTTCCTTGACATTGGTCCAAAAATAACTATCTCTAAATCGTCATTGTCCAATGTGAAAGGAAGGGTGTTTGGTCAATCTCTCATTCAAAAAATGTCCGAGCCAGTGTAATCTAACAACTACCATGTGATTTGTCAAGTCTAGCATTATTTTCTATTCATTCACTGGTGCAGGTTTGACCAAGACCTCACAACCAGAATATCAATGGTGTACAAAAAGCACCCGGCCTATTTGGTATTCATTGTATTTTCTGCCAGTTTTATATATTTGTTTTTGCATTTTTGTTTTGTATTCTAATATGGCAAGTTTGATCACATAATGTCAAGGCAAAATGAGGAGATTTCCACAAGACTGTGCATGGAGAGAGAAGTGGGAGAGAGCAAAACTGTTTTAATTTAAATTTTTTAATGTAAAAATAAAATTGAAAGTGTTACTATAAAAGTGAGAATGTAGGTAAATGCCGTTGGAAGCGACAAAGTCTAGGCTATAACTCAATATCCCTCTGGGACAGTGAAGTGTACTTTCACATTAAATTTACATTAAAAAGAGATGATAAATGAAACAGTTTACAACAAAGAAATGGAAACTGTATCATAAAGTCTTACAACATGATATATAGTATATATTGGGTCACATCAATTTTAAAAGAGAAATAAACAGAGAATACAACTTGTTGTGTGGTTTAAATGCAAAGTAGTGGAGCTGTTAAGGACCAAAAAAGTGCCCAATTGTTCATTTTTATGGTACAAGCATGAAACTTCGCCAGACTATTAACATCACTGGGACCAACATTTCTGGATATGGAACCAAGCCTAAGTCGACCCTGGATCTGAGTTCTGCGCATGTCACAAAATGGAAAACATGGAAACGAGGCTGGGAGCTAAATGACTGTTTAAACCGCCTTTTTTGGAAAATAATGTTAAAGTATCACACATTATCACTAATGCCTCCAAAACTGTATGTATGGTACTAGAAAATAAGCAGGAACCTTATATTGGTTATTTATAGTACCGTTCGAAGGCTACAGACTATATGGTGAAAAAAGATAGATATTGTGGATAGGTAGAAATAGAGAGAGATTAAAAGAACACATTTAAGATTGTACTACAACTGGGCCTTGCAGCATAAAGCATAAAGGTGAACTATGTACATTTTTGTGCTTGTTTCGATGGATATATTATTGCTCTGCCTCGAATGTTCCACAGTATAGCAATAAACAGCTCTACTTTACATTAATTCAATCACAGATGGTTTTATAGGTCTAAAATACATTAAAAAACAGACATTCTGAATGTGAGCGGGGTGGCCTCTCCACAGATCTGACCTGTAACTTGGTCTGGTTTGGTTTCCATGACGATAGAAAGGTTTAATATTGTGAAACATCCCAGGAGGATATAGACAAGGATACATGTGAATAGGCAGAAATAAAGAGAGAGATTTAAAAGAAGCGTTTAAGATCGTAACAAGAACTAAATTTGGACAATACACATAATAAGCTTAAGTGCAGACAATGAATTGAAGTAATTTTAGTAGCACAAGGTCATTAAATGTATTACCTAGAGATGACACAGACAAGGGCTTTCTCAGAACCATAGGCTTTTTTAAGCTTTCTCAGAAATAACATCTACTTGAAGCAAAGCACCTTATTTTCTGGCATAGATGTTTTCAAGGATATTTTTCCTTGCTTGAGAATTCTGTGCAGTATCTTTGTTGTTCCTAGTACTGCACTTTTCTGGACTGAGATGTCTGATGTTTTTCCTGGTATCCGCTTCAACCACTCATCCAGTTTGGGGGTCACGGCCCCGAGTGCTCCGATCACCACAGGAAAATAAAATAGGTTGAGTAACAAAGGTTGAGTTTTATTTGTGTTCTGTATACAAAACAGTGTATCATCATTACATCATGAATACCACAAATTCTATCACTTTAAAGCAATATAAAATTAAAGTCTGTATGTGTATCATAACTTACTTTTCATAGACTAGACTTTTCATTTTTAGTGTTTCTACCAAGCACCACCAAAAGTGAAATAGAAAATTCTTCAAAGGATGATATAAAGTTGCCCACTTATTCAGACTGAATATGGAGTACAAACAAAGGGCAGGACTCTGTGAAGTTGAGACTCTGCAGTTTTAGGCTCTGGAGTCTGATTTACTCTCATTATAAGTGCTGACAAGCATTTGGTTAAATATAAAGACAAGTAAATCTGCTGTCTGAAAGGATGCTCTGATAGACGGCACACTGAGCATTTGGGTCTTGGCAATTCCATTTTCAAAGTTGATGCCCAAAACTTGATTTAGGGGACTTCATTATAAAAAAAAATAAATAAAAAAAAAAAGTTGATTTAGGGACTTAATTATAATAATAAGGATAAGAAAGGTTGAAGTGGAATTCCAATAAAAGGTCTATTATGAATATTGTGAATATGAATTTTATGCTTTTTTATTTGTTATTTTTTGCTGTTATTTATTTGATCCTGATTCAACCCAAAATTGTTGATTTGATTGAAAATTAGAAGTTTACAGCTTTCCCTTTACATTTTACATGCGCAGGACAATCAGAGTTCCCTTTCATATGGTGGGCAAAAGGGAATAAATTATGAAGAATTCTGAGCTAAACAGATTTTGCCAATTTCAAATATATCAAAACATAATTTAGAAAAACACAATTACTTTGTCAACTGTTTCCATGTTATAGCATATCAGAACAACAACAACTGCCAACACTACTTTTTGTATAGTCTCCTCATGGGGGAATGCCTGACCACTGACACACTGTGAAGTCTATTATTATTTAATGTGTGACAGATGCAGCTGACAACAAAGCAAATGCTATTGCCAAGTTGGACAGACTGAATAGCAGACTTTTCGAGGCTCAACAGTTGGATGCTATAGAATGCTACGAAAACTGCATTATTCCTAGTTTGCTGCAGATCTAAGCCATTCTAAGGACACCAAACTCTGACTACAGAAGGCTGTTTCACACAACAATCCTGACTTGGAAAATGAAAAACACATTGGTACATGGCTGAACATTGGTGAATTACATTGAACTTTTGAGGAACTTGAAGAATCAGCACTACGGATAGCGCCCCCTCAGCTACAGATGGAGACTAAACAGGACCATGGGCAGCTCCCAAGGCACTGCACTTGAGCAGATCCATGGACTCGAGCGAGGCCCTACCAGGACTCGAGACCCTCCCTGGACCCGAAACTCGAGCAGATCCCTGGACTTGAGCCCCTCCCAGAACTCGAGGCCCAGCACTAGGGGAGCTCACATTCCAGTATCTATACCTATACATTAAACAGCTTGTGCAACATTTTGGTGTGACGTCATGATGTATACAAAAAAAAATAAACAAATATTGCGGTGTTTAACTATTTCTTTTCTTGCCTTTGTATCTGGACTATAATAGACACATGTTGGAGGCTTATATTACGTGATTTACAAGTAAATATAAGCTTTGATATTGTTAAACTGTGTGTTTTAAAGGGACAGTTCAGAATTTTGGACATAGGGCCTCATTTCCAGAGTCAGAGTGTTGGAGACTTTTTAGAATATTCTATCCAGTCCTTGTATTTGGAGAGGTTGCTGGTGCTAGGCTAGTGCATGTCAATGGCCATAGTTGGCCTGCCACTAAAAACAGTTTTACCCGCTCCACAGTGCACCCAAGCAAAAACTATTATAACTCTAGACTGTCAATGGGAATATCTGTGTCCATAGAATAATTTTTGAAGTAAAACCAACCTTGCATTTGAAGGATTTATGTCTGAGCCGCAGAAGCGGGTTGTACTTCCTGATAGAAAGCTTGGCAGCGGTGGATTGATATATGAGGAAATAGTCCCTCAACATGCGACAATTCATGTGATGCAAGGTTATAGGTGGTTTGAGAGCTTTTTCAAAAATGACCGTTTGGTGCTTGTTTGTCTCCTAACTGTTAAGAAATGTCTCATTACAGTAGCAGTGCTCCAGCAAATACTCACGTTCATTCCAACTGTCCAAAGGTGCCCATTGTCTTTACAATAAGAAGTGCTGAGGTATCAAAGCAGTTAAGGTTTGACAAAGAACAAAACTTTCCCTATGCACAAATATTGCTTTGTAAAATTTCCCTAATGGGCTTTCAGGCGGAAAGAGGAACTCACCGTTGCAGCCTAACTCCATGACAACCAATCATGATGTGGAGGTCGCTTTGAAAGAAAAGCTTTTATTAAACCAGCATTAAACTAACCATGATATAGTTCTGGAGGAGAAAAGACACAAGCAACCAGCCAAGAAAATAGCAGTCTTTTCCTGGGTAAACATATGCTGAAGAGCAATTCATTTAAAA